>CM077227.1:242500-315000 GCA_039654775.1 Spinibarbus caldwelli | reverse complement strand
ACCACTGAAGCTGTCAATCACTTCAGTTCAGCACAAGCTCACTGAGATTTGCACTCTCACCCTAACTCCTCTAATAGTCAATAAACCCTAACCTAACCTAACCCTAACCCTAAATAACCCTAACCACACTGCAACTGCAATTTAAACACCTCTGATTAGTGCTGAGTTTTAAAAACTCATCAGATCTACACAAATCACACAAATGCCCTATGCTGGATCTAAAACAGATCTGCACTAACGGCTGACCACGGGGGCTGGGGGCGGGGCTATATTATGCAAATGAGTCTGATCTGAGGCCAATGGTCATTGATGCATGCAAATTTCAATCAAAATCAACGCAGGCCTCATGAGCTCACAGACTGAGGAACAGATCCGCAACACACACACAGCAACGATCTGATCAAAATCAAATCACACGCACGTTTATCACGTGTGTCGACTGTGGAATACATGACTGATCCATCACAGCGTCCTGCTGTCCAATATTCCTGCAGAAAGACACTCAACTTCATTTACAGGAAGCTGGCACGTAATAAGCAGAATAATGTGAATCAGTCAGCCTTTATCACAAAACAGATCCGTCTGAGGAGATCAGGAGCCCTGATCTGATTCTGTCTGATCCATACGCAGACTCGTGTCAGTCAGGAGCTCAATCTGATGAGAATCAGCTTCAAATCATGTTTAATCTGCAAGTTAGGGGGAAGTCATGGCCTAATGGTTAGGGAGTTGGGCTTGTAACCTGAAGGTTGCTGGTTCGATTCTCGCACCGGCAGGAATTGAAGGTGGGGATTGTGAATGAACAGCACTCTCTCTGCCTTCGATACCATGACTGAGGTGCCCTTGAGCAAGGCACCGAACCCCCAGTTGCTCCCCGGGCGCTGGAGCAATAGCTGCCCACTGCTCCGGGTGTGTGTTCACGGTGTGTGTGCGCGCGTTTGTTCACTATTCACTGCTGTGTGTGTGCACTTGGATGGGTTAAATGCAGAGCACCAATTTCGAGTATGGGTCACCATTTTCTTTTCTCAGGCCACCGGCGTGACCTTTGACCCACGTTCGGAGAGCCAGAGCATCGCTTACACGCTTCTATTCTCCCAGCAGAGCGTCCTGATGAATGTGACGGCACGCGGGCGGCTCTGGTGGCACAAACACGCAGCAAACGTGATCTCGCTCCTCTTCATTTAATTACACTCTGGCAGAGAGAGAGCAAAACAGATGGAGGAGTAAATCTAGCAGATCTTGTTCATGAGCGAGACACACTTTGACAATCTAGTCGCTTTCAGCACTATATTCACGGCCAGAAATGCGGCAAGTGCCCGAGCCGGAAAAAAAACAGGAACTCAATGACCTGAGACGGGCGAGGCTGCAGATCTGTTAACTCACATCAGCGTAGATGCATTCTGATCCCTCTGACCTCTACCTTTTCATAGCAGCAATTTTACAGTCTCTGCACTGGCTACCTGTTAAGTTCTGTATCAGTTACAAAATATTACTACTTACTTTTAAGGCCCTTAATGGTTTAGGTCCTGCGTACCTAACTAGTCTTCTGTCATGCTACAATCCATCACTCTCCCTAAGGTCACAAAACTCTTGGTAGTTCCTAGGATAGCAAAGTTCACTAAAGGAGGTAGAGCTTTTTCACATTTGGCTCCCAAACTCTGGAATAGCCTTCCTGATAACATTCGGGGTTCAGACACATCTCTTTAGCCAAGCATTCTTCTAATGCATCTCATAACCTTGTGCTTCATCTATATCTGATCAAATGCACATTATCATTCTTTTGCTTGGGTTGAACACATCATTTTTCTTGATTGGAACAGCAGCTATGCTAATTTTGTCTCTATTTGCTTCTCTGTTTATGCCATGGGATTGGCATGCTGAGGTAACTAGGAATTGCACAAGCTTCAGTCTGGACACAGCCCTTATGAAGATCTGAGATGACTGGACACCTGAGAAGAGATGATGCCAACACCTCAGAGAACCTCAGATGATGCCAACATACAAAACTACCAAAGTTTTATCGCAACATTGCTGTTATTGCTGTTAACCCCCTGGGGTCGGCCGTCTCGCCTTATCAGTGTGAAAGACACTAAAAATACTCCGTCGATTTTGGTCATACAGATAAGTGTTATACATCAATTGAAACTTTGAAGTATCTATTTTTTTTGGGGTACACTCACAATAAAAACAAAATGTTGTGGTTTTGGAAAATAAAGAAAACAAACAGGGTGCGCTCTCTGTCTTCGCCGTCACCACGAGCTGCTTTTAGAAACGCGTCACTAAAATGAACTGTAACTCGGCGAAATCTCAACACGGAGACATGGGAGTTATATCTATAGAAAGCTTGAAGTGTCTACTTTTAAATGAAGTAAGTCTTATCGAAAACAAATATTCTGTGATAAAGTAATCCGTATGAAACCAACACGATGTTCAGTCTTTCCCGTCTAACTCATTATCTTTAATGCAATCCCGCCCCCTCGCGGCTCGCGCCGTTCATATGTAAATATCCATGTGAGACACGTGCGCATGGAAACGCCCAACATAAACAAAGGGCGAGGAGTTCGTTCATCGCGGCTACTGTCCGTTTCTGCAAGAAGACACGCTGAATAAAGGCTGGATTTCCCTCAAAAGAAGAACAAGATTTCATCGAGTAGAGGAGATCAGTCTGATGAGTAAGTAATGTTTCTTTTTTGCATTAGTTAACGTGTTATTGTGACATAAACAAGAACACATTTACTAGTTAGGTTGTTCCCAAACTACAACATGATGAATGCTAGGCATCTAAGAATGTTTAGACCATGTTTATTATTAATACTCTGTTCACAAATAGATTTTAATAACATGCTAAACAATAATAATTAGTTTCTCAGATGTAAAATATCCTTTTTTATAGTACAAAGCATGTGTGAGTCTATGGCTACAGAATCATATCATAGGCTACTATAAAACCATACATACTAGGCTATATGACAACAAAATCATAGTTGGGTTTTTCCCAAACTATAATTCCTGACTACAATGTTTGAAATCGGGTAAAACATTTTGAATATGAAAGGCAATTCATTGTATTTAAATTGATTACGGCGCGATGATGTTTTCATGCTCTATATAAAACAATAAAAGTAATATGAGTGTACACTGTAACATGATCAATGCTACGAGTCTAAGTATGTTTAGAACATGTTTATTATTAATAGCCTACTCTGTTCAGAAATAGATTTTAATAACATGCTAAACAATAATAATTAGTTTCTCAGATATAAAATGTCTTTTTTTTATGATAATACAAAGCATGCGTGAGTCTATGGCTACAAAACCTACAGATGCTCTTGATATTAACATGCTCACAAATGTTTTTTTTTTTTTGTTTTTTTTGTTTTTTGGTTGTTTGTATTTTAGTGAATCAGGTACCTGAACCACAGATGAATCCTGATGACTTTCTTCAAACTGTTTTCCCCTGAGAGCGCTGTACCAACATCAGATGTTCAACTACACTGATATTCTATGGTAAAACAAGCTCCTTGACTACTGATTATGTTTTTTTCTTCTTGAATCCATGGAAAGAAGCAGAAACACTTAACACACGTAAATATCAGGTATGATTTACTTGTTTCACTTGTTGGACAGAATCTGTTGCAGGAATGACTCAAAGTCTGTTCACATCTCTATGGTCAGTGTGCACAATGTGTCTTTGACCTTCATTATGTATGTTTTGATTATACTGTGTTGTAAATAAAATACAAATAATTTAATTTAAACAACCCATTATTTCAGTCTCCTCACATTCTGTCTTACCTGCCTCAAAGTCACAGTTACACTGATGGGCCATTAGAGGCCATTAGGGGAGGGCCCTTTGTCTCTCAGGGGAGAATCACTTAATATTCAGGGCCATTGCCACTCCCTCGCATATTAGCTTTCAATCACAAAACATGTCTTTAAAAATTTAAATCAATATATTGTTTTCTGTGAATGAGTAAGCAGAATGATTTTCACATAATTTTGAAGTAAATATTCTAGCCTACAAGACTAATTACTCAAAAGTAATTATAGTTCTGAATAAGGAACTATTTAGTGTGGGTTTCATGGCCTTATTTCAGCTACATTTTTTCCCCCAAAACTTACTAACCACGCATAATATTTTTTTTTTCTAAAAAATGCAAACATGTACATCCATCAGGGTCACATATTATTGTAGCACAGTTTGTGATGAATACAAACAAATTACATGTTGGTCAATAGTATGTTTTAAGTAGCTGAAATAAGCACAAATATCAGGGCATGTCAAAACATCTCAAGGGCCCCAAAATCACCTCAGACCCCAGGGGGTTAATGTGTTTATTGTATGTTTGATTAAATGTCATTAAGTAACTGCATGACTTTTACTGTACAGTTCTGCCATATGGACATCATCTTGACAACTAGTCACCACTGATAAGCTATTACTAAATATATTGTAGAAACTTTAATTTCCTGTAAAGCTGCTTTGCAACGATTTGTATCGTGAAAAGTGCTATACAAATAAACTTGAATTGAATTGAATCTTTATTTAATCTTAATTAATCGGATTAGGCTGGAAGCAGAAAAAAATAAAAAGTACATTTTTGTATATATACAATCACTAGTGATTTTTGGCCGTAAAACATTATATTGATAAGTGCTAAAATGTCTGTGTCAGTACACTGCTGGCTGCTTAATGCATCATCTACACACATAAAACAGATTAGTGTCCACTGAAGCAGTAAAAGAGCAACATTTATAGAAGCTAAAAGCATCAAATATTTAAAAACCATCACCTTTCGTTTCTCTACATCTCTCTTAGCAGAGCTGCTGTTCTGTTTCGTTAATAAAGAGCCGGTGGGTTGTTTTCTCAGGCGGTTGAATGGCCTTGATTACAGCAGCTCTGATTAGTTACAGTAATGCAGTGTCAGAAAGATTCAGAGACACTGACGTGGGTTTTATGGGTTTCTGTGATAGAGACACATGAGCTGGACTGCTGAAACTTTAATGATGTCATTAAAACAGCGCTGGAGGCCCAACACCACTTCCTGTTCCTGTTCAACAGCACGCCGATATCGCTCATCTCTTTCTGCTGTTCATTTTACATCTTAGCTTTAGTTTAATAATAATCTCTCTCTATGGAATTCAATGCACACACATTAAAAAAAAAAAAAAAAAAAAAAAAAAAAAAAAAAACAGCAATAAAATATATCTTAAAACACAGCTTCTCTTACCTTGTGGTCGTAAGGGTTGTACGAGTGGAAGAGGGCAGAGAGCTCTTTGGTTCTTTGTTTCTTCTGTGAAAGGGAAAAACAACAACAATACACCAGAGTTAAACTTACCAGAGAGGGAAAAATGAAACAAAAATCATGTCAGTGAACTCTGAAGGCCAAATCAAATGACACTGGAATGAAGAAAAAACACTTGAAGGGAAGAAAATGAGGATATTTGCCCTCGAGACCTCTCTGTTTCTTCCAGAAGTGCCTATAAAAGCTCATATGTCCTTAATTTGTAATGAAATGCAAACGCTGAGCATTGAGGAGACGTGTGATGGATTTTAATGCAGTCATGAGTTAAAGAAAGGCTAATTATGAGCGAATATCCAGCGTCTAGTTGAAGAGAAGTCATGTTTCTCAGCCAGTGCGGATGTGAGGAGAATTACTCTATAATATACACACCACACATGATTCATGAGTGATTTCACATCACATCATGAAAACGGTGCAAGTCTACAATGACATGAGCATGTTAGATTATGGCTGTATTAACTCAATTAAACTGAAAAGTAGTAAATGACATCACCATTCAAGACTACAACAGACTGAAGACATTTAAACAGAACAGAGAAACCAGCAGGACAAACACTAGAGATGCAACATAGACATTCTGGACTCTTAACTACAAATAACCAATAGGCAAAATGTACTTCAGTGTATAAGAGAAACTGTATATCTTAAATACAAATCATTATTTCATGTAGGTTGGCTGGCTATATTTCTAGCATAAATTGATATAGAATGACACTTAAAATATTTCAGCTACTGTCAGCTACTTATTATCCATTTCACACTACACTGTGTCCCAAATTATTATGCAAGTGATATATCAGTAGGATTTCGGTACAATAAAGAGTCAGATTTTTGTTTGTGTTGTTTTTCACATCTTTTTAGTTCACTGGTATCAATCTCAGACAGGTTTGTTCAATAGTTTGCCAGTTCTTCTTAGGTAAATGGAAACCCTACTTAAAGAGGTTGTTCCACATTATTAAGCAACTCACAGTTCTCATGAAATATGGTGAGGAAGAAAGATATTTCTGAAGATGAAAAGTATGAAACAATGCAATGTCTTGAAAAAGGCATCAAACTATTGAACAAACCTGTCTGAGATTGATACCATTTATCTAAAAAGAAAAACCACACAGTCTTTATTGTACCAAAATCCTATTGATATGTCACTTGCATAATAATTTGGAACGCAGTGTAGAATTTGACATGTTTCATGTGAAACCAGACATCACAACATTATAACTTGGTGTCAATTAATGACATTATAACAGTGGTTTGAGACATCTCTTGTAGCAGCTGCTGCTGAGTCTCAAAAACAAGTGAGTATTTAATCAGTACTTCAAAAATATTAAGGAATTTATATACAAGCGAGTGAGGCATGACTACATTTTTGACATTGTTTCTGTTTTATAATGAACTACAGCAAAGCACTGAACTGACAATTCTAATAATAGCAACATACAGTGGAAAAGCTGATTATCTTCTTGAAACGACATAATTCCTTTTTTCATCTGCATTCGTGATTTTCATCTCAAAAATCAGAATGGTCACCAACATATTCCTACAAGCCAGAAACATTTCAGCTCATGAGATCTGTCAGACACACTACTGAAATCCTCCTTCAGAAGACACAACAGCTGATATAATAGATGAACAGAGAACACTATAAATGAGCTCAGACCACCTAAATAACTCAACGGATGTCCCACGATCACATAGAGGGCTGAATTCAGACCCACACCTGCCTAATGATCCCTGTCTGTCTCTCTCCGTTTCTCCGTTTCTCGTTGCTCAGCTAATCAGAGCAGGGCCTTCTTGACACAAAGAAGGCAGAACCTCAGGGTTACGAGCAGTGCCGATGAGCTCCATAACACCTGACTCACAGCGCTGGAGAGGAAAAGAAGATATTCACATTCATCCACTCACTCAATGCTGGAGTGATCTCTTCTCCTGCCGCACACCTTCTGGAGGTTTGATTCAGAACGAGAGAGAGAATGAGAGAGAGGTTAGCGAGCTCTGAGATAACCAAGCTAGCGGCCTTCGGAGAATACGCTCAACCCTCCTCAAATCACACATCTTCATTCAGGGGAAAAATAGTAACCGAAATTTGATCAAAAAAGATGAACCCGGACTGACCTTGAGAGACTCAATATTTCAGCCTATTAGGGCCGGGGTCCTGAGATTACACCGGCCCCAAAGCAGCGGGGCCGAGGTGAAAAATCATCTCGATAAGCCAAAGAACACTTTTCCCCTTTATTTGAAATCATCGCTCAGCCTCACAGATGACGTCCAGGGCGAGACGGACACAGGTCACTGTAGGGTTTTCAATTGTTTCCATTTGACTCAAGCAGGTCTAAATGAGACGATCATATCTTGTGATGGTGTACGGCAGGGAATCAATATATTTTCATACAGTTCCTCCTCCACTGGGGCCTTGCATGGTCTTCATGAACACAGCAGTCTGAGGTTTCTTTCAGAAGTGACTGAAGTTATAGCAAGGCTAGTTTAGAAACGACATACGGACAGTTAACTGGAGCTCTGACAGGAATATGAGCTCTGCAGAGCGTGTCGGGAGTTGTTCTCGTTACTCAACATGTGTATCGTACGCTGTGTGTCTATAAATATTCAACAGTGTGAAGACGAGCTGGTCCAGATCAGCGTCTGATCATGCTCGTGTGTGGCTTGGTTTGCGCAAAGCGTGAAAACGTCTTCGGCAGATGGAGATCATATAGAAGCATGTTGCTAAACATAAATCCAAACCGAATGTGCATCTGTCAGCGCAACAATGATGAAGGATGGCACCTCATATACTGTCCATCTGCTCAACTCACACACAAACACATCAGTGAATATAATGGGCACACACGTGTGTCCCAGGACACGCTGCACTTCAGTACTGCAGTATACTGTACAATGAAATCAAGCAGCATACAACAGAGCACACTGTTAGGAATACTCTATCCCACAATGCAATGCACGTAATTTCTATTTTTTTCCATTGCTTTGACCGAATGAAATAATAGCAGTTGTAACTTTAACATTTCTTTTTTGATTTATTATGTGTTCATGCAACACAAAGTTCAGATGCAACACATTTACATTTGTGTATTTGGCAGATGCTTTTATCTAAAGTAGGGATAGATTTCATTTAATTCATAATGTACAGGATGCTTGGGATTTTCTTTATACAGAGTTCATTAATGTTGTGGACAAAAGCATGCTCCCTGGAAAACTATTAGGGTTAGGGGTAATCATCTCCCTTGGATTAATTTTGAACTTATTAGTCTTTTTAGACTAAGGGATAAAGCATGGTCAGTATTTCGTCAGACAAGAAACAATGCTGATTGGGAAGTATATAGGCACTTGAGAAATTTGAGCAAGACAAAAGTACGAAATGAAAAATCTACTTATTATAAAGAATGTCTTTCCCAGAATTGTAAGAACCCTAAGTATTTTTGGAATACAATTAAAAATATATTCAGTGCTTTAGATAAACATTCAATTAATCAAATTAGAGTTAATAATACAATATTACATGACTCTTTATTTATTGCTCAATCATTCAATCAGCATTTTTCTTCTGTTTATTCTACATTAGTATCTGATTCTGATTTGAATACTAGTACTATATATGATATATTTTCAATTTAGGAAGATGTTACCTATTGAAGTTCAGAATGCCATTAATGAATTTCTTGAATTATCTTCTCATATTCTTATGTATCCACTTGCTGAGTTACTTAATTTGTCTTTAATATAATACGTGATCTCATATTATACTTTTGATATAATATGTGATATCATACTTTGACATAATTTGTCATGTGGAATGTGAGATACCAGCTATTTGGAAAAGTGCACACATTACTCCACTTTACAAGGGAGGTGATGTATTTGATCTCAATAATTACAGACCTATATCCATTATATGTTCTATAGCTAAAGTTTTTGAAAAATTAATATATAAACAACTTTCAGATTATTTAAGTGCTAATAATATTTTATCACCATATCAATCTGGCTTTAGGTCCAATCATTCTACAACTACTGTATTACTTAAGTTTACAAATGATGTGTTTGGAGCTGCTGATGGTAAACTCACAGGTGCTATTTTTCTTGATTTGTCCAAAGCTTTTGATTTAGTTGATCAATATTTGCTTTTAGATAAGCTTCATGCTATTGGTCTGTCTGAAAATGCAATTATGTGGTTTAATTCATATTTGCATAATAGAAAACAATGTGTAGTATTAAATAGGAATAAATCTGATATTTTGGTTCAACAAAGAGGTGTGCCCCAAGTTTCAATACTAGGACCACTCCTATTTTCTATTTGTGTTAATAATTTACCGTTAATTTTCAATAAGTGTAGTGTTCAACTTTATGCTGATGACACCATCATATATGTATCTGATTCTGATATTTTACAAATTCAGTTATCTCTTCAGTATGATTTTAATATTTTACAGGATTGGCTTTTGGATAATAAATTAGTGCTTAATAAAACTAAGTCTTATATTATGATTTTTGGTTCTAGACAAAAACTTAAATCTAAAAGTTGTTTCTGTGCTATATTATGTAAAGATGGCACTTCTCTGCATAAAGTTGATACTATTAAATACCTTGGAGTATGGTTTGATTCTGAACTTTCCTTTAAATCACATATTAATCATATTTTACATAAAATCAATTTTGGAATTTGTACTTTACATCGATCTAGAAATTGCTTTTCATACAATTTTCATAAGAAACTTCCCTCTCAACTTATACTTCCAACCCTTGATTATTGTGATGTTGTTTATTAGACTGCTCCTCTAAAACACGGCATATAATAGACTTTGCAGATTTGTTTTGGGATGTTCTTATTATACTCATCATTGTATAATGTATGATGTAACTCAGTGGCCATCTTTGCACACAAGACGACATATTCACTGGCTTCAATTTATATTCAAATGCATTCATTTTAAATATCCTTATTTACAACAATATTTTGTACCTTTTTCTTTAAATTATCCAGTTAGACATTCTGTTCAGACCTTTTTTTGTTGTTATTGTTGTTGTTGTTCCTCGTGTCAAAAAAAAAAAAAAAAAAAAAACTATTGGTAAAAGAGCTTTCATGTTTAAAGGTCCAATAGACTGGAAACATTTACATGCTGATATTAGATCTATTACATCATTTACGATGTTTAAGCAAACTTTATCATATTTTACTTTGGATTGTGGTATTATATATATATATATATTTTTTTTTTTTTTTTTACGTTGTGATCAGATTTACTGATCGGTATATTTTGTATTATGTTTTGTTTCTTATTTGCTACTAGTTATTTTAATGTTGTGGTGCTTTTTTCCCCCCTTCAATTAATGTTTGTGTTTTGTTGTTTGGTGTTGTTTATGGATGTAATGTTAATTTGTGTTTTATTTTTATTTATTTTTTTGTTTTTTTTTTGTGTTGTTGTTACTATGTTGTGATTGTGATACATTGTGGGACCCCCTCGAAAACGAGATGGTAGATCTCAAGGAGTTAATCCTAATGATAGATTTAAAATAAAGTGAATTACTGTCCATTCACGCTGCATTTTCTTTTTCTATAACTGTGTGTGTTGACTTTGGTGTTGCTACCATCTACTCCAGTGATTTTCAATTCTGTTCCTCGGGACCCACTGCTCTGCACATTTTGCATGTCTCCCTTATCTGACACACTCATTTGAGTTCATGGAGCTCTTTCCTAATGAGCTGATGATCTGAATCAGGTGTGTAAATTAGGGTGACATGCAAAATGTGCAGAGCTGTGGGTCCCCAGGAACAAGTTTGAAAACCACTGATCTACTCCAGAGTCTTCAGTGTCACATGATCCTTCAGAAATCATTCTATGCTGATTTGCTGCTCAAGAAACATTTCTGATTATTAAAGTGAAAGTGACGTGGCAAAGTATGGTTACCCATACTCGGAACTTGTGCTCTGCATTTAACCCATCCAAAGTGCACACACACAGCAGTGAGTAACACACACACAGTGAACACACACCCAGAGCAGTGGGCAGCCATTTATACTGCGGCGGACCTGAGACTCGAACTCGCAACCTTTAGGTTATGAGTCCAACTCTCTAACCATTAAGCCACAACTTCCCCCATTATTATCAATAATGAAAACAGTTGTGCCAATATTTTTGTGGAAACCGTGATGCATTTTATTTTTCAGGATTCACAGATGAATAGAAAGTTCAGAAGAACAGCATTTATTTGAAATAGAAGTCTTTTGTAGCACTATAAATGTATTTACTGTCACTTTTGATAAGTTTTATGTGTCCTTGCTGAATAAAAGAATTTTTCCCAAACTCTGTAAATAATTTTAAACAGTGTAGACAGTGAGCAGTATGCTAATGTTCCATTCTTAATTACCATGTGAGACACAGGCCCTTAATGACACGTCTGCATGTGCTGTTGTGTTCAGAGACTCTCTCCTGTGTGCAGGAAGTGCAGTGATGTCACTGCCTGTTCCCATCACGCCTTCCTTTCTCAGTCAGTCTCACAGACCACACGAGATCTCAGGATCTGCCGCTTCACCCACATCAATCCCTCTGACACGAGCCAGAAAGGACTTAAAACAGTCTAAGATGACACACAAGGAAGATAACCAGCAAGCTGTAGATCTGAAGGGGACGTTTCTCCAGGGTAACTGAAAACCGGCTAAATGATTTGGAAATGAGGAGCCTGTTTTGGCCCAAGTGTGAGCCACACCAGCTTAGCTGTTTTGCTCCAGTTTCCCCCATGAAGCTGGCATCGGTCGCTCCAGGCCTTGCCCATCTGTCTTTGTTTTCAGATGAATTTGTTTTCACGTGCTGGGTATTCCTCATCCATCCCTGCACACGAACGCTCTGCAAAACTGGCAGAAGCTTTCAATCCAAATCCCCTTAACTTTGACTAGAGGATGCTGCCTTAATTTCCCCTGGTTAAAGACGAGGCAGACGAGCTGTCAAGGTAAACACCTGTCCGGCTAGTAAGAGCAACATTCCAGGAGATCATTCTAATTTATCTCCGCTAACCCTTCCCTCATGCGGGAGTAATTATGCCGGTCTGGAGGCTCCCAGTTTTTCCAGCTCTGCCCGAGCGACTGTCCGCCGATGATAACGCCAGGCAATCCATTACGCTCACCGCCCCATTCATCACGATGTGGCGGCCGCTATGAGATAGGCTAAACGTGCTGAGAAACCAAAGCTTCCGTCCGTCCCCGAACAGCCCGACCCTTCGGCCCAGACAGACATCTGGAAGTGTTATTAATGCACCGTCCCGCCTGAGCTGACCATCTTTGAAGGGTCTGGTAGAGGGGTGCTCTTGTGCGGATACAGCAGGTGTGCCAGGTGGGTCTGGGATGTCCCAGAAGAGTAAACCTGCACGCCTTGACCCCTCTGTCATGATGGAAACTGTTCCTCTATCAGAACAGCTGATCTGACCCACAACACGAGCAGCATATGCACAAGAGCTCCATCATAAACACCACAATAAATCTGCCACTGGAGACAGACGTTTGGGTCTCCAAAAATATGATGATGGAACTGACAGATCAATGAATGGATTCTCAGTAATGGGCAATCCCGTCTTCATTAGTGCTCATCTATTCAGTTCTTTGGACGGATGGTGTTTCACCTGACTTAAGGCTCCGGATCTATCGGTGCTGCTACCTCAAAGGAACAGCCAACAAAAGGAATGACATATGAAGAAGCTTCCATTAAAAGAAACATGCCGGACGTTTGATGAAAGATGATGTGCTGGTGAGAGCAGCAACACTGACTGTGATAGTTACACACCACACAGTCAAACACACGAAAGGACAGAGAAAATATTTAAACTTAGAGCTCATATTAAATCAGAGCCACATCAAATACTGATACACAAAGTATGTATGTGTATATATATATATATATATATATATATATATATATATATATATATATATATATATATATATATATATATATATATATATAAAAAAAAAAAAAAAAAAAACCATGAATCCCATGTGTGAAGCTGCTCTTCCTCTAATAGTTTGAGCTTCATTAGTCAGTTTAATTGTTTCAGTGGGGTCTAATCGCTGAGAAACTCCATAAGGCCGTCACATCTGGGAGACGTCTGCCTACAGCTGCATTACATAATGAAGAGTAATCGACAGGAAGATTCACATTTACCCGTCATCTGGAAGTCTTGTTAACAGGTAAAGGTGATCGACTGTGGGTCCTGGTGCTGTAACTGGTGCTGTTAGACCAGAAACTAGTCAGGCTTCAACACCATGGTCATCAGATTTGATATCATTACACTTTAAGAATAAACTCAGGCTGTCCACTACACATTTCAATGGTGTAATGCAGCTGAAATTATTCAAGATGCTAAAAAGCCATTCACATGATCTTAAATGTGCAGTATTTCACTCTTACACATCAGTCTAAAGCCCGTTTCATTACTAAAATATGAACTTCTAAATGAGTTGTTAATACAAGTGCAAGATTTTCAAAAGAAAGACCAAATATCAATATGAGTATTTAGTCAGTGATTTTCATGAGTAAACGAGTGGGAAAGTGAAATGCAAGCGAGCAGCAGTATGAGATGTACATCAAGACACATTATTCATCTATAATCTGGTAAGAATCTCACATTGTAGGAACTGCTTTGAATCTTCTGGAGAAAGTCCAAAGAAATCAAATACGAGAAAGGTAGTGCTGTGTTGAGTTGAAGGTAACTAGAGTATCTGTTCCATTCACACTGCAGCTCACTGTATGCTTTTAGACACAAATCTCCTGGTTTCTACTAAATCTTTACAGAATCAAATGTTACCCCGGAGGGTTAAAAAAAAATAAAAAATAGTGCTGTCAATATTAGCACGTTAACACAGGTGATTAATTTTTCTGGTTTAACAGTGTTAAAAACATTTAACGCAGTTAAACACAAGGGTGGAGCTAGGGTTGGCCACCCCACACACAACTGCTGCTTCTGTCTTTTTTCTTGACAAGAATTGTGTTTATTTAGATGCAAAACGTCTTTATGAAATCATCAAATGGCAGACTTTTCAGACACGCACTTCAACTTCACCTCAGTGCCAGACGCGATTCAAACGAGTGCAGAAACAGTACAGGTGACAAGGAGCTTCAGTAAAGCAACAGATGAGATGTTGTCAGGCCATATGTCAGTAAAAACAAATCTTCCTGTCCTGTCAGCTGTTATACTGTGCTCGTAGTGTGCTGTAGCCTGTATCATTTCAAATCAAAGCACAAAAGAAACTACAAGCATGCATGTCAGATCTGCATCACGTTTAGCAGCGGCAGCTCCTAAAGTAATAGCAGCCAAATAAGTCAAGTCACCTTTATTTATATAGTGCTTTTAACAATACAGATTGTGTCAAAGCACTTAACAGCATCAAATTGGAGGATAGAGTGTCAGTAATGTATAATAATTAATATAAAGATATATGTAAAATAATGTATAAAGATTAAACACTCAATTTTCAGTTAAAGGCATTTCATTATTGAATTCAGAGATGTCATTGTCTAGCTCAGTTTAGTTTAAATAGTATCTATGAAATCAAATTGATGATAATCGTTAGAAATTAAGTGAAATTAATAACCTAATAACCAGCTGCTGTGATGTCTGTTAATCAACGAACAAACGAGAAAAGAGGAAATCAATAACTTTTGTAGCTTTAAGGATTCATCTATATTTAATTTAGAATTTAGTGTTGATAGCTTTATTCAATTTCTGCATATTTCCTACTTGCAGAAAGGCACAGAATATGACATTCATAATGGGTTTATGTGAAGAAGGTTATAAGTTCACTTAAATTAGAAGTTTTTCTTTTTAACCCTCTGGGGTCGACAAACGCGGATACGCGTTTTGTGGCAGATTTTCCTGATAAGGCCGAAATGAGCTTGAATTACTCTGCCATTTTTGACCGTACAGATAAGAGCAATACACCATTCGAATCTGTAAGGGGTCTACTTTTATTTGTATACACTCATTATAACAACTAAACTTTGTGCTTTTGAAGAATAAAGAAAACAAACAGGGTGCGCTCTCTGCCTTCTCCCTCTCCGCGGGCTGCTTTTAGAAACGCGTCACTAAAATGAACTGTAACTCAGCAAATACTCAACACACAGACATGGAAGTTATATCTATAGAGAGCTTGAAGTGTCTACTTTTCAATGAAGTAAGTCATATCGAAAACAAACATTCTGTGATAAAGTAATCCGTATGAAACCAACACGATGTTCAGTCTTTCCCGTCTAACTCATTATCTTTAATGCAATCCCGCCCCCTCGCGGCTCGCGCCGTTCATATGTAAATATCCACGTGAGACACGTGCGCATGGAAACGCCCAACATAAACAAAGCGCGAGGAGTTCATTCATCGCGGCTACTGTCCGTTTCTGCAAGAAGACGCGCTGAGTAAAGGCTGGATTTCTCTCAAAAGAAGAACAATATTTCATCCAGAAGAGAAGATCAATCTGATGAGTAAGTAATGTTTCTTTTTTGCATTAGTTAACGTGTTATTGTGACATAAACTTGAACACATTACTAGTTGGGTTTTTCCCAAACTACAACATGATGAATGCTACGCATCTAAGAATGTTTAGACCATGTTTATTATTAATAATCTGTTCACAAATATATTTTAATAGCGTGCTAAACGATAACAATTACTTTTCAAATATAAAATATCCTTTTTTATAGTACAAAGTACATTCTTTTATAGTACAAAGCATGTGTGAGTCTATGGCTGCAGAATCATATCTTAGGCTACTATAAAATCATACATGATGTTCGGGATGGCTATATGACTACAAAATCATAGTTGGGTTTTTCCCAAACTATAATTCCTGACTACAATGTTTGAAATTGAGTAAAACATTTTGAATATGATAGGCAATTCATTGTATTTAAATTTCTTACAGTGCGATGATGTTTTCATGCTCTATATAAAACAAAAGTAATATGAATGTAACGTTACGCTGTAACATGATAAATGCTACGAGTCTAAGTATGTTTAGAACGTTTATTATTAATAGCCTACTCTGTTCAAAAATAGATTTTTAATAACGTGCTAAACAATAATAATTAGTTTCTCAGATATAAAATGTTTTTGTTCTTACGATAGTACAAAGCATGCGTGAGTCTATGGCTACATATATACAGATGCTCATGATATGAACATGCTCACAAATGTTTTTTATTGATTTATTTATTTTTTTGGTTGTTTGTATTTTATTGAATCAGATACCTGCACCACAGATGAATCCTGATGACTTTCTTCAAACTGTTTTCCTCTGAGAGCGCTGCACCAACATCAGATATTCAACTACACTGATATTCTATGATAAAACAAGCTCCTTGACTACTGATTATGTTTTTTTCTTCTTGAATCCATGGAAAGAAGCAGAAACATTTAAATAAAACAAGTAAATATCAGGTATGATTTACTTGTTTCACTTGTTGAACAGAATCTGTTGCAGAAATGACTCAAAGTCTGTTAACATCTCTGTGGTTAGATCAGTGTGCACAATAATGTGTCTTTGACCTTCATTATGTATGTTTTGATTATACTGTGTTGTAAATAAAATACAAATAATTAAAAAAAAAAATTCAATCTCCTCACATTCTGTCTTACCTGCCTCAAAGTCACAGTCACACTGATGGGCCATTAGGGAGCCATTAGGGGAGGGCCCTTTGTCTCTCAGGTGAGAATCACTTAATATTCAAGGCCATTGCCACTCCCTCGCATATAGGCTTTCAATCTCAAAACATGTCTTTAAAAATTTAAATCAATATATTGTTTTCTGTGAGTGAGTAAACAAGCTGATTTTCACATAATTTTGAAGCAAAAACTCTAGGCTACAAGATCCAGTTCTCAAAAGTCTTGTAAACAGATGTTCTGTATGTGTTTTATGGCCTTATTTCAGTGACTTCAAAATTTTAGTTTTTCAATAACCACGCATAAACGTTGCTTTCTCAAAAACACAATCATGTACATAAATGCTACTAACATATTATTATAGCCCAGTTTGTGCTGTTTACAGTGTTATTAGACTTTAGCCATTTATATTTTTATAAGTAACTGAAAAAAGCACAAATGTCAGGGCATGGCGAAACTTCTCCAGGCCCCCAAAACACCCTCAGACCCCAGGGTTAAAGTCCACTTTTTTTTTTTTTTAAATTGATAGCTCAATTATACTGTAATGTTGAATGGCTATTGTCAATGGTTAAATATTAGGAAAAAAAGAATTTCCTAGAGACATCAGTAGTATTGGTATCAGTGATACTCGACTTCACTCATGAAAAAGATGCAATTAAACAAATAATAAAAATATACTGTCTTTATGTTGTTTCTACATTAATTTGAAGTTTGAATGTGAAATTATTGCAATATAAAAGTATATATTTAAAAACTTTAATGTTAGGTGGGATTAATCATGATTAATAAAAAAAAAGTGCAATTAAGTAGTTAATTTTTAATCGACTGACAGCACTAATAAATAAATATATAATATATAATAACACTGTATATACTATTACTAATACTATAAATTAAATGAATGAATGAATGAATGAATAAATAAAAATAATTAAATAAAAATCATTACCAATCAAATTTGATTTATCATCTCATAGGATTAGGAGCACTCATGAAAACTAGTAATGACCAATTGCATTCATTTATTGATTTATTGAATTTACTGAATTTAAATTTTTTGCTTGATGTGTGCAGATCACTTTCTCAATTTGTACTATCCGTTTGTACTTTTACTTCATAATAAACAGAACTGAGCATGAGAAGTTCCGCTTGTTAACATCTCACCACGTGAGCTGGAACCTGCTCCATCTTGGCCGCTGGAGTTCCAGGTCGCGGGTAGAACTGGTTGATGAAGAGGCTGGGAAAGCGGTACTGCCTCACGAGCTCCATCGTCTGCTCAAAGTCCTCCTCCGTCTCACCTGGGAAACCGCAGATGATGTCCGTGGCAATAGTGATGCCTGGAACCCTGTGGGAGACAGACACAAGAGACACGGTGTAAAGATGAAATAAACACGAGAAGTGTTATGTAAAAAACATCTTTTAGCACATGAGTAGCCTCATGAGAACAATCTTACACAGCATTTGGGCCGGTGTGAAAACTATCTGTGCAACACAATGCAGTCAGTGAATGTGTTTGTGTGTTTTCTCACACATCTCTCAAGAACCTTATTGGCAGCCTCAATAACCATCGACTACCTGCCTCCGCTCCGATTAAATTAGGATCTCTGCAAAGGAATCGGTTCATTGATTTCTTTGTGCATGCACTCTGTGATCATTGATCTTTAACCAACAGGAAATAAAACAATCTGGAAGCTGGCTTCTGAGTGAGGGGCTCTATTGACAGGAAGTTCAGTGTGGTCAGTACTAGACTCGCTCGTCATGTGTCAACTTTTGAAAACATGGACAGCATTCTTCAGCCAATAAAATGCATGAATCCTGAACAGGAAGAGCTCAGATGATTTAATTTACCTAAATATCTAGAACAGGCTAGAGATAAAAGCTGATGTGCAAAATTTCTGTTCTTTCTGAACACCTAAAACATTCATGAGGCAATGGTGCTTGATGGCTTGAACATGTGAAGGAAATTACTAAAATTACTGTGCCGTCAATGAAACATAATCACTCTATTTCCTGATTTCTGATAGATCTTTCCTCATGATATTATTCCATTATCCAGCCACACTGCTTTCATAACTCTCACCTCCACACATTTATCTCCATTTATTGGCCAAGTCCACCGTAATGTGAATTCTTAGGGTTCTCTTTATATTTCTGGCAGATAATCCTGAACTGTTGATATAGTTCAAATCCTGGCCTTCATTAATATTCACGAGGACCTGTAGGCATGTGTCTCGCACTTCTCAAAGGAAGAGTAACCGGTGGGCACTGTGGAAAGGGTCCAGGTGTTAGCAGGGCAGGCCAATATGAAATCTGTTGCTGTTTTTCCTCTTCCATTTCCCGTTTGTCTCAGCGACTCCAAACAATAGGCTTCAGTACCAGAGGAAATTCATGAAGCCGTCAGAAAAAGCCTCTCCAGGCTCTGCCAGCAGCTACTTCTACAAAGACAATCAAACTACTCGACCCACAGCCAATATGATGGAAGACAGTCAGTTCTAGGATATGTAACCAACAGGGATTTTGGTGCCGATGGAGCAGTGAACTTAAGCAATCATTCCATTAGAAAGAGGATATTTGCCTGAGAATGACTGAAAAAAAACAACAACAACAGAACAAACAGAAGACCAACAAAATCAATAAGTAATCATTCTCATACCGAACACTGTTATGCACTCGATGCCTTTATCTGTTGAAACGTGTAATATCCTGAGACTAGTTAAGGCTAATGCTGGTTATATAGTCTTATCAGCTCCTTTCATCTATGGGACACAAAGAAAGAGCATTTTTGGTCATTTCTTTCCGTTATGTGAATGAGTGGAGACCGAAGCTTTCAAGATTTAAAAAGGACACAAAAGCATCATGAAGCTATCAACACATACGTGTCTTCCCATGCCATTTATTTCAAAATGGACAGAAAAGAAAACATTTTACAACATGATTTTTGGCAAGGGACTGTTTTTGACATGACACCGTCCAGTCATTAAGTCCATTTGGTTCTGATCAAATCCTGATTCACTACTGGAACAAGAGCGCACGGCCCTTCCTTAAGAATAAATCTGTGTTAGTTCAGGACATAATTGATCTGAACATCTCAGGATGACACAATAGCAAATTAGAGGTGCATTAGAGGAACCACGACTCCTCATCTTCCAGTCTCGAGTGAAGAAGCCTTGATAGCTCATCAGCAAGCTCTGCACTAGAGAGCCGGCGTGACGGACTACTTCCCTCTAAATCCATTATGTTTCACAGCTCTTCAGCCTCTCCATCCTTCTGTGGAGAAAAACAGACTAAAGAAAAGAAGAAAGCGAACGACTGAATTGGATCCTCTAAAGCGAGCAGACTCTTTCGGCGTCTGCTATCCCACAATGGTTGCCTGTGTGTGCTGGCAGATGGAGGCCCTTTGATGCTTTGTTGGCTTGTTGGACATGATTGCACTCCACTCCATTTTTGGGCTTATTAGAAAGCATCGCTCCCGGGGTCACGGTCACAGCCCACAGGAGCTCCAGTCCATCGCATTAGCGCTGTATAGTCAGTTACAGCCAAGCGAACGCCCCAGACCTGAACTACAAAACACTGACCTGAAAGGCCGAGGTCTCGACCTGGAGGAGATCCAGAAGTGCAAATGTTGCAAAGCAGTTAATGAGATGCATTGAAGGAATATAAATAGCAGCCGCCACAGGAACTGCTTTCACAATGACCGTCCTAGAAGCTTGAATAGCACATGTTGGCAAACAAACACAGCCTTGTTTGTTAATCACCCACCCAATCAGAAACGCACACACCGACCAAGCGGATCCTGATTGTTTGGCCATTTTATGAACCGTGGCGCCAAAAGAGAATGAGAACATTTAAACGCAAACAAAGTAGCGAGAGTGACAAGTGGCTCATTGTTTGAGAGTATTAGTGAGCATTAGTGTTAGTGAGCATTAACGAGCCTCTAAATGTGCAAAGGCCACACGAAACAACCGAGAAGTACACAAATAATGGCTTTAGCACATGACAAAGGGCACATTTCTCAGGAAGAAGCAATGCAGCCGAGCAACCCCAGTTACAGAAACTTGACGATCAGCTGAATCAAATGAAAAGAAACAGGAGACCCGAGGCTCTGTTTCCAGCTCTGCTTCAGGACGGACAGTAATAGGATCTTCACGAAGCTCGGAGAGGTCCTGCTATGTGTTTTGGGGTCAAGGTTTGGTGGATGGGTAAAACAGTTTCTCCTCTCAACCCATCAGTCTCTTGTGCCAGAACCTTTTGGCCCCTGCTCATGCAGTGGATCCAATTACGGTCTGCCATGAAGCTGGAAGAAGCTCGTCCTCATGGCTGGAGCGCCATTACCCCGGGTCAATGGCAGGTCTCAAGTAAGCTTTCTCAAAAACACTGCATGAGGTTCCCTCTAAATACATCAATATCTTCTAACTGAACAGTATGTACCTTCACTGTGTTTGTGTATTGAGGGTGCTGTGATATATAGATGGAGCAGTGAGGATTCTAGATGAGACTTTGTCATACTCTAATGAGCTCAGGCTGGAGCAGGACCAGCAGATTCCCCACAGAAAGCTCCTGTGCATCAGCTGAAATCAGACCGAATGAAGGCTGATCTGCCCATTTCACTCCAGTGTAACATCAAGTGCTTCACATTTTGCTTAGAATCTCAATTATACTGCAAGTAAGGAACGCTTAAAAATATGAAAACAATAAATCCAAAGAGGGCCATCTCAGTCAAATACTACATGAATTTATGGCCTTTTCTATAGTCCAGATTTTTATATATTTTTTTCAATAATGATTATTCAAAATCCTTGAAGGGACAGTATTCTTTTTTCTTGATATAGAGTAATGAATTTGAGTGTTTGAATGGAAGGCATGTGATCCTGGATGAATCCAGATCCTAGTGTTGTCTTACAGTCACACAGATCATGCTAGATCGAGCCAGGACATGGGAAACAGACATAAGCACAGCTGGAACTTTCATAAAATTCATCTATTCCAAAGTACAGAAGAGACACGAGAGGTGCTTCAACTATCTTCCCTTCAGGTAATGTGTGATGAGTCCAAGCTCATCTAAGAGCAAACAACAGAATTCACCATTCAAACACATACTGTGCTCACGCTGCCTTTCACTTCCTGTGTTTACACTTTATTCCTACCTGCACAGAACGTTTCCCAGCGGGGATTAAATCCATTTAATTAAAAGCTACTGGATATCGTCAAACTCTGAATTAGACTGGCAAGTGTGAGGTTAGAAGGCTTTATGAGAAGAATTCACTCTCGGCAGTGAATTATTCTAATTTCTTTGTTTTGTGGAGGCTCTAAAGGTGTGGGCCGGCGTAATATCCTTCTCCCGGCATGAAGCTGCTTTCAGAGGTGTGTATTTACACAACAGATGTATGGAAGCGCTCGGGATAAAAACGAAGGCGTAAACAACGGGACGACTCAGCTAAACTAAAAGGAGCAGGGATAAGAGGAGATGAGGCAATCTGTGAGGGTAAACATTTACTCATTCACGCAGCATAACAGGACCCGCTACCCATCTGTGGGCCGCAGCGTCCGGCGTCTCTGACCAGCTCGAGCGGAGCGGACCGCGCTGTGAAGTGGAAATCTGGAGCCCATCGGCACTGCTGTGGATGGAGGACGAAGTGTGGATAATAAGCAACCAATCTGCCTGAAGAGCCTCTTCAGAGATGGAAATAATAATGGGAATGGGCATTCAATTCACAGAAATTGAACCTTTTCATTTCAGTCTCCTGGTAACAGAGTGATATAATATTTAGGGCCAGTTTTACTAAACAGGGCAAATTAATGAGAAAGCGCGATTCCAAAACAGCGCTGATGGGCATGGAAATTTCTGCGGGTGATTTACTAACAACATGCAAATTAAAGAACACAGACGCAACATTTCATTTACATATCGACCAACGCAATATAGCAAGTGCAGCACAAATTAACGTAGTCGCAAATAAAGAATAAAGAAATAAAGAAGCCACAGTACACTGATACGAACGGTCAAAAAATGAAGGGTTGCGTGAAGTTTGGATAGAGCTGGTATTGCGTGACTCCTAGTTGAGGGTTCCGAGTCGTCTTTTATTTCCTGAAGCAAATTAAAAATATCATGGCTTGGCAAACAATATGTTCGGATAATGTGTTCTTCTGGCATTCCAAATAAATCAATATGTGTGGAAAAAATCCTCTCCTTCTACTACGCGCTCTCTGTTCTCTGCAACAATAATTGCAGCCATTTCAACTGCAAAACAGTTTGACATGTTTTTTTTTGGCGTTAAATAATAGCGCAAATACCAGTAATTTGACGAGCGCAAACATTAGTAAATCTCATTGTGTGATTCATTTGAATATTCTCCTCCCATAAATTTTGCGTCTGAAAGGGAAACTCCTACAAATGCATATTCAATAAGATCAAGCGCAAAAATAAACTGTGTCCATGCCTTTCAGCGCTAATTCTTCACTGTGCGTCTTTAGTAAATCCTGACAGTACTATTTTAATGCCAAAAGACGGTTTTCGCTGGCGCCAGCTGTTAGTAAAATTGGCCCTACATTTTTTAAAGTTTAGTTTTCTTTTGATTCCTGAACAATGTTCTTCCACATCATTACTGATCAGACAATGAGATGGTACAGAGTTCAATTGAACACCAACACCAGTTTCTGCCACATTAAACTACAGTATAACAAGCTTTATGAATTGATCTTTGTGGGGGG
Source organism: Spinibarbus caldwelli (assembly GCA_039654775.1). NCBI lineage: Eukaryota > Metazoa > Chordata > Actinopteri > Cypriniformes > Cyprinidae > Spinibarbus > Spinibarbus caldwelli. Next base: position 291,338 of record CM077227.1, on the reverse strand, counting down.
AAAAACACGAGTTCATCTGACATGACTGTATGCTACATCTACAGTCAAAGTAAGGTCTGAGAAGGATTTCTGTTCCATGTTCAGTCTACAGCACACAGATATATTGATCTGACAGAGAAGCAGCATAATTGTATGGATCATCCACACACTTCAGAGGGAAAGTGAGTCCTGACACCTGAAGGGTTAGATATGGCATATCACCTGCATAAACCATGCCAGCGTTCACCTATAGATATTTCACATTTGAACACTGCTGAAGGCCTTGAGTTAAAGTCAGAATTCAGCTCACTGTACATCCATGATCATGAACGTTAGATGAAACGCTGAGCATACAGTACATCATTGTCAGAGAACTGCAGCAGATGTGTGTAGGTGTGACGTTTTGATAGATCAGGAAGTGTTTATTTCATTCTGCTTATTCCAAACACACACATTAGTGGAGTTAACAGCAGTAGCAGTACTATCAGTTCAGCAGTGTTGTGGAGTAACTAATTGAAAGCACTGGCACTACTAACTAAACTACATTTTCAGTGTCATGACAAAGCAACAACAGCTTTTTCAACAAGAACATTTTTACAACAGGTATCTGTAAATTTAAAGATGTACAAGCACAACTGTACATGCTCTTTGTTTTTTACACTTATTTCACAATGAAGTTTTATGCAGTCACCTGAACTGAGATTCCTTCATTTAAAAACCTGCACTGTTTCTGAGCCTGGGAATTACTGCTCCAATTAAACTGCAATTGATATAATTGGAGATTTATTCATTTATAAGTTAATTATTTAATTGCTCATTAAAAATAGCAGTTTGATTATGGTTGTGGTATTTTAGAACATGAGAAACTTTTAGCTTTTTAAAACAGTTTTAATTTTAGAACCACTGCTGTTTGAGTACAATACTGTCTACTGTATGAATGTGAGACTGAAATTCACTAGAATAACACAGCCTAAAGATTCTCTACAAATATTCTCAGACACAAATCTTCCAGCTCGTCCCTCCGAACGCCACTGATGAGAGATCAATTACAGTGAAGTGTCAGAGAGGAGCTGGCCAGCCTCATCATTTAGTCATCTATGGAGCGTTCCAGACACCAGATTGATCCAATCACTCCCTGGGTATGTGCAATTCATCCAAGAGAGCGCAGGACATGTGAAAGAATGAGGACACAGTCGTTTGGATTTCTGCACAACCTATAATTTCATATTAGCACAAGACACACAGACGGCTTTCACATGCGCCGCTCTAGAGATGCATCCATAACAAACCTCACTGTACAGCACACTCAGCTCCAGCGTCACATACAGAAGTCAAAAGCAGCTGTGTCCACAAACCCACTATTGCAATGAACGCAGACAAAACTCCGTCTCTCTATATGAACTCTGAACCAAAACCTTTATCTGAGCAACACACAGACAGTGAAGCTCACGTGAAGCACATTTCAATTGATTCCAGTAGACTAAGACACTAGAATGTTTGCTAAGCTAACAACTTCATAAGCATAAACATACAAATTCATCCTACTACAAATGATCAATTTTAATTATACTTGAACTACTTTTTTAAGGAAGATGTTAGAAGCAAGCATAATTACAGTATGCCTTCACCTATCTACAATGCTTTAAAACAGAGCATATTATTTAGAAAAAGTGAGGAATGGAACAGAGGCCTGATTCAATACTTCAACCTGAACCTTTGAACATTTCATCTCAGCAGTGATAAAAAGCATCTGCTGTGGAAGCAATAGCTGTCAAACACTGGAGCGGACAGCAGCGGGCAGTCTGATCTCAAAATGATACAAGTTGATTCAAGTTCAAGATTAATATGTAAAAGAAACACTGCATCTGATAGTCCTTCATAAAAGATAATCTCACTCTTAAACAGCTTCAGTGTAGTTTTGTTAGTATTTAGCACTGTTTCACTGGCAGCTCTGGCTCTGAGTGATGAAGGTTTGTGAAGCAGCACTGCTCTCTGCGGTTCAGTCATGTGGTTTGTTCCTCTCGCGGGGCGGACAGGCTTTCTAATTAAAGCAGCATATTGAGCTGTCTGTGCACATTACCTGCTGGCCTCACTTCTGCGGTTTCACTCTACACTTTTAAACTCATGGAGAGTGACCTTCGCTGGTTTTCACACACTTCTTGGAAAGCATACGTGTCGAGTTTGTTCTTTCTCTCCTGCGGTCACTGAGCCCAGGGTCACATTCTCATCTCAAATCTCCAACATGAGAAACATCTTCTTAAAGCTCATTTGAAAGCGTACGGCTTTATTGGCGCTGAATTCACAGCGGCTGGCTTCAGGCTCACGGCCACAGCAGAGACGGCAGCAAATTCCCTCAAAAGAGCTGCATCAAAGTGTGTGAGAGTTAGGAGAGGAAAATTGAGGCATCCAGGCCAGCAGCCATCATTAAGGAATAATAGAAGCAGAACAGATGACAGGCAGCCCTGCAAAAAATGACCCTCTTGACAAGTGCACTTCTCCATTGGGCTCGGGCTCTTCAGGCTGTTAAAGGTTCCTCTCTTTCACAGGTGCTGGATTAATGGACTTTTTGTTAGCCTCCTGCCTGAAGTCTTCTTCTAAGCTTCCCTCAAGACCGTATGTCCTGTCAGAGCCGCATGATGAGCACCGGACATTATAGACACGTAAAGCACACGCATATGGACTCCTTTCTGAAAAGAATTCAGCTGTAGTGTGTCAAAGTCCAGAAGAAACAGTGAACTGAAGCACATAGAATTACAGTGTTTGTATGTTTTTAATGAGCAGGCCAAAAAAATTCCACTCTCATCTCTACTTATTTCACCCTGAACCCAGTTAAATTTACTTGAAAGGCAACACTGCATAGTATATTAAGACTTGTTTTTCTGCATCTTTGAGTGAACTGTGTCTTACACTGGCAGACTTTTCCACTTTATGCAAGTATAATCATAGATGCACTTAAAAAAGAAGAAAAAAAAAAACTGTCAGTATAGTAAAATAAACTGCCTTAAAAATGTTTTGTAAACTAATGGAAACTTGATTTGTCTAATGCATCTGTTTGGGTTTAGTGTATCCTTCAAAATCCTGTCATTATTTACTCATCCTCCAGTTTTCCTTCAGTGGAACGCAGGAAGGTATCTTCACGCTGCAGTTTTCCTTACAGAGAAACTGAATAAGGTCATCAAAAGGCAAAACCCTCAACAGTAGGCCATGTTTCTCGTTCGCTACATCCACATTTTATGAAGTTATGAGAACGTGTGAAAAACAGAATGAAAAAGGTTTGCTGAATACTTCAAAGTTTGTCTAAATTTTGAAATACAGCAAGTAAGTAGATCTGATGCCCTGATGCCCCACAGTGCAATACCTGACAGAATCATATGAGTCTGTAACATCATCAGAGTAAATAAAGTTTTTCAAGTGGATTAACTCTTTAACTTTATGTCTAACCCTTTATGTCTCTTTAAGGTGAGGGGAACTGCTTTGCTGTATAAACCCTGTAGTTTGTGGAGCTTGTTCTTCTCCGGGGAAGGCATGATGTGTCCTCTGGTTCTCTATGGTCTTCTCTTCTACTGACAGCTCATGAGACATCTTCATGGCTGCTTTGTTTTCTCTCTCAACACAGCTGTGATATACCCCTCCTGCCGTCAGCCCTGAAGACTGAAGGTGGGTCAGCAGACGTGTGCTCACAGGCAAATTTTCAGAAAGACTGTGCGAAAGACAGAATTGTGTCTGAGTAGCATTGAGTATAAAATAGAATGATGGTTGAAAACATTTTTGAGGATGCAAAAGTCACCGACTAAATGCAAAACACGGCAAATATGTGAAATAATGAAGTTTCTGCTTCAAGGACATCTGATTGCTTTCCAGAAACTCATCAAAAGCAGCGAACTACACAGCAAGTCTCTTCACCGTACCATGATGCGTCTCTGTCTGTCACATTTAAAAGCTATAGCTCGAAAGTATTTCCAAAGGTCAGTCCAAGTCGTTTAGATTAAAAGTGTGCTGAAGCTCAGACAACGGTTTCTCAGGGTAGCAATGTGTTGAAAACATCCTTCTCAGACGAGCAGCTCGAATGTTCTGTGGACTTATAATTAAATAATTAACCGCTCAAAGCAATCAGTTTACCATTTCACAAAAACCCAGGAGCTGGACGTCTCAATGGGGCTGCCGCACGCTTCATTAGCCCAGCCGGAGGAGGATGATGGGGGCAGAGCGGCTCTGGGGGCCGTGGGACGCCGGGATCGTAATATATACTTTCAATTAGCTGATCGCCGACCGCCGTGAGAGCCGTGTTTAACCGGACAGCTCATCGCCCTCCGCAAGCGACCGCGACTGGCCAGCCATGTGGAAAATCGAGTCCTCTGGATCTCTTTATTTTAATGTAATAAGAGCTGTACGGAGGAGGCTGAGGATCACTAGAGAGCGTACGGACGTTAACACTGATTGGACGGGCTGAGAGCGTACAGAAGGACTTCATTCAGAGGAAACGTGTTCGACACAATCTGATCAGATAGAGTCTCTCTCACAGCACAGAGTAAATCTGACTCTTCACCCCATACTGACACTACATGAACATGAAAATCACCCCTGATACAGTCACCCGACTGTGCTTTAAGCTCATGAGTAGGGCTGTACAATTAATCGAAATACAGTTTCGATTTCGGCCTCCAACGATTATGAAAACGCGGTTATTGCACCCCATTCCGCTCCTTTCCAGTGGTGCGGTTTCACCCCTCCATAAAAGCCCAATTTCACATGTGAATCAGTAAAATCTTGAAACGTGACTTTTGCAAAATGGGACATGTTTAATTTAAGTTGATCAGATTTATTAATGTTTTTAAAAGCGCGAAAGAGAACTTGTGCTGTTCCTCGGGAGGAACAGCACAGGTCGTGGGTTCGAGTCTCGGGTCCGGCAGAGATTGTAGGTGGGGAGAGTGGATAACCAGCACTCTCTCCACCCTCAATACCATGACTGAGGTGAGACCCTTGAGCAAGGCACCAATCCCCCAACTGCTCCCCGGGCGCCGCAGCATTGGCTGCCCACTGCTCCAGGTGTATGTTCACTTGGATGGGTTAAATGCAGAGCACAAATTCTGAGTATGGGTCACCATACTTGGCCACACACCACTTCCCTTTCCCCCCCCCCCCCTTTCCTTACTGTGCATGCGCTCAGAGACGAACAGAACACAGACATGTAAACTCATCTTTTAGCTCAAGGAGCGCGCCTAAACGCTCAAATACACGCAAAAGTGTGTCAAAATGCAGCGTTTAGTGATTATTCATGTAAACCCTCGTCAGTTATATAATAAATTAACGTAAACAGATAAGAATGAAAATACATGTGTAACAGTAAATTGGAGCTGTGCAGCTCTTAAAGTGACAGCAGTCTAATATTCCTGCTGCTGACTGTGTGCTTAATATTAATCAATCAACAAAAGACAAAGACAAAATCACTCACTGCTCTTGACTGAAGGACTTTTGTAGCTTTAATAAGAAACAACGGAAATTTAATTCTTGCAGTGAAGACTATGCTGTTTTATTTTACATTAGATTATTCAATTTCTGAAGTAGGCTGTCTTGCATTAAAAAAAAAAAAAAAAAAAAAAAAAAAAAAACAAGCACAGGTTGTTTCATTTGTTTCTTTTTTATTCTATTGTATTTATCCTTTGTTTTTTTGTTACTGAAAGTTTAATTATTTTCAATAATTTTGAGGACTTTTTTGTTTTGTTTGTTTTTTACTAATATTAGTTACTCTAGTATTCTGCTGTGGTATTGATAATTGTGACATTTCGCTTGTCTCTAAAACGTAGATGTCATAGCAACCTTATTTACAGAAAATGTATATTTGATATATATCTCTGTCTTTAAATAAATCACTCATATAAAGTTTTGGTCATATGGCCCATTCATAATCGTGTTAAATAATTGTGATTACAATATTGACCAAAATAATTGTGATGATTTTTTTTATTTATTTATTTTTTTTTCATAATCGAGCAGCCCTACTCATGAGGTTTTGAAAGTAAAATTTCCATCCTTAATTTGAGCCCTAAGCAATGAGACCCTTTCCTCCTCTTCATAATGTCAGCTCTCTGGATCGGTTTCTCCTGATGAAAAACCATACGTGACTCCCATCAGCCTGATTGAAAAGCAATACAGAGCATTTCTCAGATTAAACCACTGATCTATTTCTCATTACGCCTGACAAAAGCTGTCTTTTTTCCACACTGGCTCTGATCAGAATACCTGATCTCCAGCATGACCCGAGGGGCCTCTAGCTGTCCGAGCTGCTCCTTCACACCACTCACCCATAAATAACAGCAGAGGACTTTCACTGACAGACTGGCATTTGAGACATCAGAGAAATCAGCGGGTTCATCTGGAGACATGAACAGGTGCAGACGAAACGACTGATGACAAACTTCTGACCAGCATTACAGTCAGGAGAATAAAAACATGACATTTCAGCTCTAAAGAGAGTTCAGAAGACAGTTTGAGCTCACGTCTGACAGGAGTCCTGTTGAACAAACACAGCAGAGTGGTCAGTTCCCAGCGAGACTCGAGGTTTGTGTTGTGTAACGGGATCATGAGATGATCTGAGTTCAGCTGTATCCGTGTCTTCCAACTAGCAGTAATGGAAGGACTTAACTCCAAAAATACAAGAAATACTGTTAGACACTAAATGCAAATAGTCTCAAAATATTAAATCTTTTCCTGGAAATTATGAAAATGTGAATAACATGCAGCAGAATATGACAGGCAAACACAGTTTCAGCTTCAGTATTCAAGCTATTCACAAACATGAGAAACTGTTCAACTGAACGTCTATGATCACATGACATACAGAGCTCAGAATGAGCCTGCAATACAGTCAATGACACATATGATGTATGCGTGCTTCATTACCAAATAAATAAACCTGACTTGACTTTTAGACACATTACAGCTCAACGGACAAGCTGTAATAACCAGTGTGAGTCTAATACTTCATTATCTTATGTTATTTAAGGGCTGAAGGTTCAAGCAGGCATTGAATCTGGTTTGATTATGGTTCAGAAACAACAAATAAAAGCTTTATTATCCATGTCATTTTCAGCATGTAGCTGTGTCATACTAATGCATACAATGAAGCTTTCATTAATGCATCCAAATCGATAGCTGAGCCGCTCATTAATGACACACACGCTATTATTTGTTCTGAGCTTCAGTATCAATACAAAAGATAAACAAGACTGAACGTGAGGGTCTGTCTGCACAGCAAACCAGACGGGTGATGTCTGGACACAAACACAAGCAGCAGCTGACAGCGAATCAAAGGGAAGAGATAAGAAAAGAAAGTATAAGAGGGCATGTAATGAAGCCAAATCACTCTTAGTGCTTGTTTAATACCTAATTCAGGAGTAATAAACACACATAATGCTTTAAGTGAGTACAGAATTTGGAAACACAGAAACAGACATCTAGATTTGACTATAACATAAATGGTGTTTGCTTGTGCAGAACTGAGTACAATGATGCCAGCGTTCAGTGCAGATCCTCTGGTCTCCAGATAATATACTACAGAACAAGAAAACTACTGATGATTTCCCTCCTGAGGACTAGTGCAGGTGAAATGAGATGAAGGTGCATCGCTCCAGACCACAGAGACGAGATCGACACGCTCCTGCAGTTTTCATGAGCTCTGTGCTGGAGACTGCCTGTTGACACTAAAGAGTGTGCGAACGTGGAGTCAAATTCATCCCTGGAGATCCAGTTTCCACACGGAGAGGCTGTGTAACTGACACACACACACCACCTGTTGCTGGAGGCCTTTTTGGCTCATTTGATGCATGAGAAAAACAATTGTCGTTCCGCAAATGGATTTCACACTCCAAGCACACACACACACACATGCCTATTGTTAGAGAAGCCGTTGACACACCTGAACACATACGTAAAAGTGTGCAAGTGCTCTCACACATTCACACAGAGACTTGAAAATGAAGCCACTCTTGGAAATGATCCTCAGAGAGCCTGTGGGGGAAATAAGCGCTCATCAACACGTCGCTGGAGATCCAGCAGTCTCATCGGTGTCTCGTTCCTCTTTAAAAGAGGCATGTGCTTGTTTCTTCATTCTCTGCCCTGCAGGTGCTCCACAGTCGATTCCTCCGTGACTTCATGAGCTCCTCAGGGCTCGTGAAAAGAGATCCAGGTTCAAACGGCTCTCGCCTTCAAACTTCACGCTCTAATGTCTATGCTTTAAAATGGGGGTAAGATTTGAACACACCTTAAAGGCACGAGTTCTCACTCGCTGATTAAAGCGTTTTACTGCATGACAGGGAAAGTTAGACATCTGCATAAAAAGTGTGGAATGATTTACCTCATAATAAAAGAAAAAAATGGTTTTGGATATCACTGCGACATACAGAAACATCTAGGTGAGAGTTGTAACTTGCCATAGATAAATTCTTGTCTCACTACAACTGCAGACAACAGACAAGACCTCCAGCAGAAGCGTCCCATCCGCTCACGGAGCGTCTCATCCACACACTGGATCCACTCAGTGAATCTGAATTAATAAACTCAGGACGCAAAAAGAGTCAGGACGCACTGTTTTGACCAGTCTGTCCTGAATCAATCTCATGCAGGTGTTGCGCTGATATAGCGAGGAAGAACATTTAGGAACAAAACATTCAAAGTTTTGTTTGAGGCACTTAGTAGTATGTAAACTAAATATCCATGAGCACAACTGGATATTAGGTTTAATTTCTGAGGTCTGAGGGGGAAAAAATGGAAAATTTGATCATTTCTGTACGTTTCTGTGATTTTTTTTTACCCATCTTGTCACACTTGTGGTATTCCCTACAAACGAACATAAATAAATGTTTGTAAATCTCTCCTTATGCTATATTATTGACACATATTGGATTCAGTCTTTTTGTAAACTTGTTTTCTTTCAATTAGCACAGGTTTTGTATTTCTTCTTAAACCTCATTGATCTGAATATATGCACCTCAGTTTCTAAGCGAACATACAGTGGTGTGAAAAATTGTTTGCCCCCTTACTGATTTTTTATTTTTTTGCATGTTTGTCACACTTTAATGTTTCAGATCAAACAAATTTAAATATTAATCAAAGATAACACAAGCAAACAACATGCAGTTTTTAAATGAAGTTTTTTTTTTTATTATGAAGGGAAAGCAAAATCCAAACCCACATGGCCCTGTGTGAAAAAGTGCTTGCCCCCTAAACCTAATAACTGGTTGGGCCACCCTTAGGAGCAACAACTGCAATCAAGTGTTTGCGATAACTTGCAATGAGTCTGTTACAGCGCTGTGGAGGAATTTTGGCCCACTCATCTTTGCAGAATTGTTGTAATTCAGCCACATTGGAGGGTTTTCGAGCATGAACTGCCTTTTTAAGGTCATGTCACAGCATCTCAATAGGATTCAGGTCAGGACTTTGACTAGGCCACTCCAAAGTCTTCACTTTGTTTTTCTTCAGTCATTCTGACATTCTGGCTCTATCTCTCTCTCTCTCTCCTCTCCTCCTGTAGCTGGTGTGTGGTGAGCGCACTGGCGCCGTTGTCCTGTGGCTGCCGTCGCACCATCAGGTGAATGCTGCACACTGGTGGTGGTTGAGGAGAGAGACCCCCCCCCACGAGTGTAAAGCGCTTTGGGTGTATGGCAATACACAAAGCGCTATATAAATGCATCATTCATTCATTCAGAGGTGGACTTGCTGGTGTGTTTTGGATCATTGTCCTGCTGCAGAACCCAAGTTCGCTTCAGCTTGAGGTCACGAACAGATGGCCGGACATTGTCCTTCAGGATTTTTTGGTAGACAGCAGAATTCATGTTTCCATTTATCACAGCAAGTCTTCCAGGTCCTGAAGCAGCAAAACAGCCCCAGACCATCACACCACCACCACCATATTTTACTGTTGGTATGATGTTCTTTTTCTGAAATGCTGTGTTACTTTTACGCCAGATGTAATGGGACACACACCTTCCAAAAAGTTCAACTTTTGTCTCGTCAGTCCACAGAGTATTTTCCCAAAAGTCTTGGGGATCATCAAGATGTTTTCTGGCAAAACTGAGACGAGCCTTTATGTTCTTTTTGCTCAGCGGCGGTTTTGGTCTTGGAACTCTGCCATGCAGGCCATATTTGCCCAGTCTCTTTCTTATGGTGGAGTCATGAACACTGACCTTAACTGAGGCAAGTGAGGCCTGCAGTTCTTTGGATGTTGTTCTGGGGTCTTTTGTGACCTTTTGGATGTGTCGTCGCTGCGCTCTTGGGGTAATTTTGGTCGGCCGGCCACTCCTGGGAAGGTTCACTACTGTTCCATGTTTTTGCCATTTGTGGATAATGGCTCTCAGTGTGGTTCGCTGGAGTCCCAAAGCTTTAAAAATGGCTTTATAACCTTTTCCAGACTGATAGATCTCAATTACTTTCTCATTTGTTCCTGAATTTCTTTGTATCTCAACATGATTTGTAGCTTTTGAGGATCTTTCGGTCTACTTCACTTTGCCAGGAAGGTTCTATTTAAGTGATTTCTGGATTGCGAACAGGTGTGGCAGTAACCAGGCCTGGGTGTGGCTAGAGAAACTGAACTCAGGTGTGATAAACCACAGTTATTTGGAGTGGGGGGGGGGGGGGGGGGGGGCAATCACTTTTTCACACAGGGCTATGTGGGTTTGGATTGTTTTCCTTTCATAAAAAAAAAAAATAAAAAAAATAAAAACTGCATGTTGTGTTTACTTGTGTTATATTTGATTAATATTTAAATTTGTTTGATGATCAACATTAAAGTGTGACAAACATGCAAAAAAAGTAAAAAAATCAGGAAGGGGGCAAACAATTTTTCACACCACTGTACTGTAGGCAAAATTGCCAATAATTGAAAGACAACAAGGTGACAAAAAGTTCAATCCAAGATTTGGTTATAATACAGAACAATGAGAGATTTACAAGAAATTTTTAAAAGGCTGGTTATTTCTGACCAGGAACACCAAATTAGGTAAAGGATTTTCAACACAGCACAAGAGTTACAGAACAACTAAGCCCAAAAGCACAGGCCTCCCAATGACGCTCAATCAGTCCTGGCTGCTGACGCGAGGCACGTGGCGAGCGCAGGAGGCACCAGCAGCCCCTCACGGGTCCGGTTCAGCACAGTTGGCCCAGCAGATGGCCTGTCGACAGAGGGCTTGGAGGGAGACGGGTCGGCCCACCCACAGATGAGCCATGGGGAGAACGGAGAAGAGCGGAGCCATAATGTGTCCTACAAGCCTGTGTCTGGCGCTTATGTGCCATTTCATGCTGATTTAGCATCAGTCTGGTGTGAATATATCAGGAGAAGAGAACTGATCTCTGATCACGGGACTGATCTCTGATCAGAAGACAGGGACGACTTCCAGAAACACCTTGGCACACCCAGTCCTGCAGGTGGCGAGCTGGTGGAGCAGGTGAGAGACTATTGGCACGGCCGCTGCACCACCTGGAGGAGGCAGACCCTCGGTGGGCCTCAGAAGAGCAAACACGGCCAGAACCAGCACCGCCCGAGGTAACGATGAAATTGTGATGCACTGAAGGTCCGTGCCAGCGGTCCGTAAACACCAGCAGAACAACAGCAGGGAATCTGAGAGTTCATTCCTTAGAGGCAGGAGGTTTTTAAATCCAGCTTCAAAGATGTCATGAAGCACATGTGAGCTTAAACAAACTCTGAAACAAAAACTGAACAAGCAGCAGAACCTCCAGATCGACGCACCACACGATGATAAATCGATTCGTGGATCGTTTCTGGGATTTTCCGAATGCATCGCGATCCGATCTGGAATCAATTCTGAGCTTAGCTCTTAACAGCAGATGGCGCTGTAGGCTAGTTTTTAACTGCACACTCAAATGCTCATGAAGACCACCACTTGTGCGTTCGGCTGAGTCATGTAAGTGGTTAAATGTACTTCGGCTTTTATGATGCGAGATTAATGTAAACACAGCCCACTGTGAACACTCTTGTAATTTGCTTCAACCTTTTCAAACTTTATGGATGATTATTTTATGTTCAAGTGGTGTGTGTGTGTAAGGAACTGGAAGCAAGCAGAGTATGGCTGTTTCTACAGCATGCAGTGCCATCTGCCGTTAAAACTAAGCTTAGCATAGATTCCAGAGAGAATCGTGATGCATTCGGAAAATCGCAGAATCGATTTATTGTCGCACCCCTAAACCACAATTGACTCCTGAGCACCTTCAGCAAATGAGCTCCACACAACCCAGAACCCTGTCCACAATCACAACAGCTGAAACCACACTCAAACAGCTCCCTAAAAGCACCCAAGAGATAAAAGAGTCCCACTAAACACTGTCTGTTTGCTTTAAACACGCAGGGAATCCACGTGTGAAGAATAATCAAAACTCGCTCTCGCTCTCTAGGTGATCTTTGCAACCTTTCCAATCATACAGAATCAACTGACCCACAGACCCATAGAAATCACACGCACAGAGGGAAGTTATATACCATACATTTGCAGGCATGATGGGATAAACACAAATGGAATAAAAAAAAGCAAAGGCTGTCTGTAAATGTGAAATCATTAAATTCATCTTCAGCACAGCCTGGCTTTCAATTATGGCAGGATATTTCCCAGGGGTGGGTGCTGTTGAATCTCCTGTGCTCCGTGTTTGATAATTCTCTCTGCCACCGCAGCACATTTCTACTCCCTCTAACCCTGTCAGATGGAGCGCAAGAACACTTTTAAGAAACACCCTGAGGAAGGTGAGTGTAGGGTGTGTCCATCCACAAAGGGCAGATCCTCCCACAGGACGTCATTAGCTGTGTGTCCTTTCTAAAGTCTGGAGATGGCTGCTGACCTGCTGCCTGATTTGTATGCGGCGGCGTGGGCGGCAGGGTCGTCTCTGGCCCACCATAACATGAATTAAATGCGCGAGATGAGCTCCTACGTGACCCCGCATTTCCCGCGGCAGGTGCCGAATATAGGGACCAGAGAAGCGGATACGGGCCCCCGGGGAGCCGTGGCATAGCAAGGCCTCAAAGTATGAAATGTAAATGAAATGTCAATTTGGTTTATCATTGAACTTTACAGCAATTAGACCTCAAGTCCAAAGGCCACAGGAACTTTCATACTGGAAAATAAATGCTAACAGTGACTCACAGAGGAGCAGGGTGAGACCTCAATTAAATCATGTAAAGATGACGGGGAGAGTTCAAGCGAGATCTGGTCTTTTGACAATTCACTTTGAGACTAACTGGAGTTTCTTATCCACGTTTACATGCTAAATTACTCAACTTCAATTGGAAAGGCCTATGGAATCAGAACTGAGGCATTCATAAAATAAAATATCTGCCAGCAGTAAGACAAGACAAACTCTAAACAAGCCACTTTTCCATTTTTGGGATGAACGGTTCTAAGAAGGTTTTAGTAATGTTTCCACTTGAGCTTCCTTTTCAAAATTCTCAATTCTCTCTGAAGCTCATGGTCACTGGAAATCTGTCATCCCTTTAACACATCTTACATTTCAGCCATTTTACTTCCAACAAATGCCTATCAAAGTCATGACAGCCAATCCAATGTCACTAATTCTGAACATAAAAAACAATTCACAGGCAAACCGTGTCCTCTTCATGCCTGCAGTCCACAACTTGGAGTTCTCGTGATATCCATTACATGAAGCAGAAGGAAAATCAGGGAATTCCACCTGCAATTACATGCTGAGTCAATACATCATGCTTCAATACAGAGAACAGTCACTTTAAACTCAATGTCTTTAAACTCTCAAGTGATGCAGCTTTGAACTGAACAAAGTAGATGACTCAAAAGACGTGTTGATTTCTCAGCGCAGTCACTGATCTGAAAGCTGTGCTCAACAGCTCTATTCAGGATGAAGCCGTCGAACACAAACATGTCCCTCTGCGCTCAGGGAATGAAAGGGCCGTGAAGGAGTTCACAGCATGTGTCACAGCTCTTGGTGTGCTTCTTTTGCATACTGCTGTTTACTCACCTGTGCTCATGGAGCATGTGTGACACGTGGGATCGAGTTTCACCGTTGTTCTGACATGCTAAAGAAAGAAAGCCCTCAATAAGAGCCTTCAGACTTCACTCTCTCTGTGAGGAGTCTCATCTGCTCCTGTGCACCAACATATGTTACTCACTGCATGCTTTCAATAACAAATCAGTGTTCAATATCTGATATGTTTGGCTTAATAGTCTGCCTGGACTTTTAAAATAGGCCTGTGTCAGAAACATGCTAAGACCACAACTGTCTCTCAGTTAAACCTAAACTTTCTTCTGCTTTTTGTTGTGTTGTGACAACATTATCCAGACTCACATGTGGAATATGTGAGCATATTGATTCAAATGAACTTGTTTCTTATTTTGATGCACGTCACAGCACCCTGATTGATCTCTTCTTCTCAGCTGTAGCTAATGGTGCAATGACACTGTGACCAAACCATTATGAAAACAGTGCTGGTGAACTCTGACCCTGCACTGCATTTCTGAAGATCAGCTCTGCTTTTTTTTAAAGCTACATAAACATGCATGGAACCTCTGTTTTCATACAATTCACAAACATCTCATTACAGCACAGATAAAAAGAGACATGGCCCAATTACACACATTTACATAAGCAGCATTTAGCTTTAAAGGTTTTTTCCATGTAATTTCATTCAGCAGCTTAGATGTTAAGTCAACAAATACCTGCTATTCAAACAACACAATTTAAACATGTGGAGACAGCAATCCATCGAGTCATTATAAGAAGCTACACAGAGAACCCAAAAGAAAATTTGATGGAAATAACCCAGTTGTCTTTCATTCACATCATATCTGAAAGTGGAGGTTGACATTGTTATTTTCTTATTTTCTATGGGGGAAGTCGTGGCCTAATGGTTAGGGAGTTGGGCTTGTAACCTGAAGGTTGCCGGTTCGATTCTCGCACCGGCAGGAATTGAAGGTGGGGATTGTGAATGAACAGCACTCTCTCTGCCTTCGATACCATGACTGAGGTGCCCTTGAGCAAGGCACCGAACCCCCAATTGCTCCCCGGGCGCTGGAGTGTGCCCGGAGCCCACTGCTCCGGGTGTGTGTGTGTGCGTGTTTGTTCACTATTCACTGCTGTGTGTGTGCACTTGGATGAGTTAAATGCAGAGCACCAATTTCGAGTATGGGTCACCATACTTGACAATACGTCACGACTTTCACTTTTATACAATAATATATATATATATATTTTTTTTTTTTGTGAAAATATATTCACTTTGGCTTGTAGTTTAATGATTTGATGATGGCCAATTACAATTTCAGTTTCGATTTTTATAGATTCAGTTTATTAATTTTGATTTATTATACCACCTTAGTTTACTGATATCTTTACTGATATCTTTTCTGATATCTTTTAAACCTTTAGTCAGATTTGTCCTCTAAACATCTGTTGACAATTCTTATAGTAAACGCATCCAGAAAATCTCTCGACCAACACACTCTGCTCTGCTGCGGCTGATGTTAACAGTGAAAGGGCAGCGCAGAGGTCAGTCGTCTGAGCAGTGACTTTGTGTTCTTCACTGGTCTCATCCTGCACTCTTCATCCGTCCGTCTCATCTGTCAATGTCTCTTAAGAAGCTCTACTGGATGAACACACATGATTGAGCTCAAGATGAGCAGGTACTGAGCCTTGATCCTGATTGTGAAATGAACATGGTCGCTATCAGTGAGATCTGAAGGGGCAGAGATCATGACTGAGATGAAGTGTTACACATACATACACCTGCAGGCTCATGTCATATGCACGAATGCTTCAGAGATAGCATCATCATCACCCATCGCTGTGTTATAGTTTAGTGAAATAAATTAAAAAAAAAAAAATTAAAAAAAACAAACAAACTATAAATTACATTGAGGTACAGCTCCCTAACAGTTAACTTTAATGTTCTATGCATTTAGTTACTGAGTGTGAGTAACTTATATTGCAGTAAGCTTTTGTTTGTTTTTGAACTAACAGACTACAGTTCAGAGGGGTTTCCTCAACAACACAGTCTGTGACGTGACAGACATGGCAGCACATCAACCCTACTGGATACAAACAAAACCACTCAACCACTAGTAAACAATAACCAAACAAAAGCCAATTTCAACATCAAACTAGAGCGATCCAATGCAAGAGCCTTGAGGCACACCAAGATAAAGCAAAACTTTCATGCAAATAAAAATAAAACAAGGTTTTCTCTGACAAATCTCAGTGTTCTTGATGGGTCCAGTGAAGGTCCAGCAGTCATAATCACTGTGGGCTTCTCTGACCATCAGGCCTGTTCCAGCACCGCACAATCTCTTCTGGACTAAACTGATCAATGAAAGCCAACTAGTAGCTGGTGCTTTCAAAGAAAGGCTTTATTACTGCCAGCAGACAGAGTTAATGAGACATTCTTTATCTACGTCCTGTAGATAAAATTTGCTGAATTTGCTGGGACACGGCAGGAGCAGCTGATGTGTGAAGATGTCTAGCACACTCTCACATGTAAACACAGTGATCAGTGTCATTTCTCTCTTTCTAAACAACTGCTGAAGGCTGTGTAAGATCCGCTAAACCACGACCCTCAAAGACTTAGTTTTAATGTTTCATGAGCCTGTGAATGTTTATATGTATATACACGAGGCTACACATACGTACAGGTGTCCTAGCAGACGAATCACAGGTGCAGAAACACAGGCGCATTAACTATCAAGATCACCCACTAATCACAGTAGTGACTGTCTTAATTTTTAACACTACATCTATTAGCCACGGAAGGACACCATTTAATCAAGTTAAATTTATCCTTCAGTGGCTGTCATTAAGACAGTCTTATAAGTCATTTCTAGAGTGCAGATGTCTTCTGTATGGATTGGTTTGGTAATATTTCTAGAAAGATCACATACTCAGGTGAGTGACAGTGCCATCAGTGGGTATAAACAGCTCACTACA
The DNA here is from genome assembly GCA_039654775.1 of Spinibarbus caldwelli. Lineage (NCBI taxonomy): Eukaryota > Metazoa > Chordata > Actinopteri > Cypriniformes > Cyprinidae > Spinibarbus > Spinibarbus caldwelli. The sequence goes on along the minus strand of CM077227.1, from coordinate 274,412 downwards.
TTTCTATGAAATGACTGTTTATGTATCTCGGAGACAGAGATAACGTGCATCAAGTTATTCTAGTTACAAATGACAGATGACAAGTTCAACAATTGGACAAGTAACCTGAGGAAATGTAGAGGAGAGAAACTTCTGAGCTTGTTAAAGCGGAGTGTGATTTCAGCGCCACTAGTGTCACTAAAGCGAACTGCAAAAAATTTCTAATCACACTCCCTGTCTGCCATTGGTCAAACAAACACATAGTCCCGCCCCAAACTCACACCACTGGCTTGGTCAATGTTGATGTGTCAGGCTGTTCATAACAAGGGGTCAAATCTGCTGTTTTGGAAAGCTTAGGTTGTTATATCGTCAATGTGTCACTCCTCTATCTCTTCAGAAGTGACTATATTCATTATAAAACCTCAGTCTTATCAGTGTCTGGTTGTTTTCTAGAGGCTCTCTATCAGAGTGTGTCCTGTCTGCTGTTTGTGATGTCATGTTTTTGTGATCTCATCAGCTGATCATGTCCACATGACATCATATTCCAGACATCATTGTCCAGGTATGACTGACCTCCTCAGCACAAAGAGATCTATGTCTTAAAGCAGAGGTCAGCAGCCAATGGAGAGACGATCACTGGCACTGGTAGCGAAAGAGGTTTGCGTCCCTTGAACCTGCACAACAACGTACATTTTGAAGTAATCATTTCTCAGTCACACAGCCTGTTTTATTAAGTTAGGAGGTATGAACACAGTTAAAGTTTGAAAATTAACCTGCATAGAAATGGCACTTCATGAGCAAAAGGCTGCGACCTCTGTCTGAAAATGTCACTCTTCTTAGAGAACCCGAGGAATAGCTCACCTAAAGCTGTCCACATTATGGCAGGTAAACAAAGTATTTCAACACAGAACTAATGACACACATCTGCTGTAGAAGAGACGGTTCCCCGTCCTGCTCATGTTTCATCCCCTGAGGAAAACAAACTCCCGCCCCACACACGACACACCTAGAACCGGTTCCACAGACTACAGCTCTCTCTTCCGCAGAAAACAGAGCGGTGCGTGACAGCCAATGTTATGAGCCACCAGCCATTTGTTATACAATAGTGTGGACGTGTGTGAGTCAGCGTTTGACAAAACACAATGACTCATATCAAACAGATCATGGAGACGGACAGCGACAGTCGACGAGAGGCGAAGAGACTCTAATCCAGCCGGAATCAGAGCGGAGGAGGCGGGATCCGGCGCGGGACAAACAACAGTTTCGTGACACAAACAGCATGAGTAAGAGCGGCATGTGAGCGGAGCGTGAAATCCCGCCAGTGAGACGAGAAAGAGCGCCAAAACTACCCTTGCTCCATCTCTGCCTCACGGGACCCTGATCCCGCCGCTCTCCGCTCCCTTCAGCACATGAAACATTAACCTCATCTCAGTTTCACTGCAGTTAGAGAACTACACACACACACACACGGCTCAACTTGCGTCAGGAAAAGCAGCACAGATTCTGTCCCTACACACACAAAAAAACAATGCTTTATTCTAATGGAAAAAAAATAAATAAATATAAATAAATAAATAAATAAATAAAAACCAGATAACACTTTATTTTAAGTTGTCATTGTTACACGTTACATGTACTTACTATTATAATAACAATTAATTATGCATAATTACATGCAAGTAACCCTAAGCCAAACCCTCATCCTAACACTAACTACTTGTACTTACTATATATGGTTAATCAATATTACTCAGTACTTAAATGTATAATTACACTGTAACAAGGAGACCTTAAAGTGTAACCCAAAAACAATACTCAACACAAAATGCAAACAGACAACCATGACGTCAAAGTCCAGAAGACTAATTTGATAATACGGTCTGTGGTAAATATAATTTGACAATACTTGGATGTTTTGCTCTTCAACATAAATTACACACCCCCATACTGAAGAGACAAATTTTGAAGCAGTTATGTTTATATTTAAAACATATGTTTGTAATAAGTAACTACATAAGAACGTTTGGGGTTTGAGTGTGTGCAGTTAACACTGTACAGCAAAACATCCAAGTGATGTTTACCACAGACCTTATTTTACTCAGGAACTGAAAACCCATAGGAAAATCTCGGGACTCAAGGTTTTGAAGGCATTGCTGTAGCACTTTATAATAAAACAAAATGCAATTTACAATTTCACGTTGTATAGTTACAGTGGCAAAATAAATAAATTTATTAATTCATTTCATTTCATTTATTTACTTATAAAGCACAAATAAACACAACAAGAGTTGACCGCTGTGCTGTGCAAAAAAAGAAAGGTAAAAAAAAAAAAAAAATCATATACAGAAGATGCAGATCTCACAGATAAGGGAAGACTGTTCCATAGCCTAGGACCTTTCAACTTCAATCTTGATCTTTGATATGACAGAGTAATACTGTCTGAGGATCGCAAGCATCTGGCAGACCTATTTACAACAATAAAAGTGTTGCATCTGGCAGACCTATTAAGTCTTAAAAGGGAGAAGAAACACTCCCCATTATCTTTTGTTGTTGTTCAGTCAATCTCTTCTGCCCACTCTTCAACACACAAAGACGTGAAACGAAAGACAGGCACATCACATTACATATGAACACTGCTTTAGTTCTTGGTCTCTCCACACAGCAGAAGAAATAATTTTCTCTATCAGGATCTTGGCAGAAGCTGAGGATATGGCAGGGTGTTTTAACAGACAGACATCAGAAAAAAGAGACTATGTCTGTAACATGATCAAGCAGAGAATCAGAGCTTAAACATCAACAGGTATAACTGCGTTCAGCCCAAGGACAGGTGAGATCACACAGTACTGAGAAACATAATGACTAACTACAAATACATTATCGCTCGTGAGGCTGTTTGTCTAGAGAACGCAACGGGCTACAGGAGAGAGACAGTCAGCAAACATCAGCTCTCTATCACTGCATCTGCACGCTCACACACGCTTCAACACCTCTCAGAGCAATTAAAGCGTGTGGAGACGAGAGCGAACCAGCCTCAGTTACTGAGCAGCGCAGTGTCTTCACTCTCACATGTGCTGTTGATCTGAAACACCAATCACCATCTGATTCAGAGAGCAACTGATGCTGCACCTCTGATGCCAATATCATCATGTTTTACGCAGATATGAATAACTGATCAAAATGATGTCAGAAGTATTGAGGCAGATCAGAAATGACAAATGTTCTCCTGTTCTTGCCATCTGACCTGCATATGGCCAATGACAAACTCCTCATTCTCCTCCTTCACCCTCAAAGACTCTATGAAAGACTTTATGAAAATAAATAAATAAACAAATATACATTCATCTTTGCCCACTCTTCCATCAATCTTGAAATCATGAAGCAAGTCGTAAAATATATTTTGCCTTTAACGCCAGTGTAATCGGTTAACGAGACACAGACCACCCAAACCCTGGCATCTGCTGAACAGATACGCCGTCTCACATTATCAGCAATTCTCATCACTGATCTTCATCTAACTCAAACATTTACAGGACTTAGAATAGGTTTATTAGGGTAAAAGCTGTGTGGTCATTCACGTGTGGTGTGGACAAAGATCTCAAAATGATTTTACAATGAAAGATCCATCATAGTTACAGCCTCAAAACGCTTCCAGATGCCCACGCTGGGGTCAGAGGTTATCAGCCTCCTGCTTGAGGTGAGAGAAACTTGTGACGAGGGCCGTGGAGAGAGGAGTTTGAGCTGATCAGGCGTTTCAGAAAGCTGCTGGTTCTCAGGGTCCTGAGGCCGAGTGTGAGGATCGCTAACAGGGTGAAGAACTCTCTTTAAGAACATCCCATCATGGGTCAAAGGAGTAGAGGCCCAAAAAGTTCTCCATGTCATCAATCTTTCAGGTTGCCGTTGCTAGGGAACACTTGTTTTGTTTACTAACTGGAGACGCGCTGAAATCGCGTTTGGTCTCATACTGTATGGCGTACCTTGTTAGTGTCTGCGCTTGCGTCGCCATTTATTGTGATTAACAGGAAAGTGTGTCCAGCTGAATTCAATTAGTGATTTGTTAGACGGGTATAAAAAAGGTTATTATACCGCGGCAGCCCTCGTGTGAAGACCGAAGTGTGTAAAGACCATCGACTTGACATTAAAAGTGACATCAAAAGTGGAACACACAACACTATTATAAATTATTTATTCAACACACATACTTATTTTTTTCATTTCAGATTTGCACATTAGACCTGTACACCATAATTGTCTATATTATATATTGTGTTTTTGCTATTTGTACATTGCCTATTTGTATATTATTCTTTTATTATCTGTGTCCTGTCCTGTTGCTGTCTTTCTGTTGCACTGTAGAGCTTCTGTCACAAAAACAAATTCCTCGTATGTGTAAGCATACCTGGCCAATAAAGCTCATTCTGATTCTGATTCATTCTGACTCTACCGTGCGACTCCACCGGACAGGGACACCGGCAAGGGATAAGTATCTCTTTTCATTTATTCTCTTTCCTATTACTTGTTTCACTTCTCTTTCAGTTTTTATAACCATTTATTACTTGTATGTTTGGCACAGTTATTTTTTTAGGATTACTGTTAAAGTAATGTAGTTTGATTTGTATGTGTTATCTATTTTAATTTTAGTTACAGTTGTAGTAATGTTTGTCATTTTATTATTTTTTTTCTATTATGTCTGTATAAGTTATTTATTAAGTTTTAGTTTTCTTTAATTTGAGTTATTTTAGTACTTCAACAAACTACATGGAAATGAAATAATATTGAATTTATGGATGTGTGTGTGTGTGTGTGTGTGTGTGTGTACGCACACGTAGTTTTTTTTGGTGTTTGGCTTAGTTTTTTGTTAGAATCATTTTTACACTCTTATACCTTTTGTTCTCTTAATATTTTGAATTGTTTGTAGCTTTATTTTGTTTTCATTTAAATGTTAAGTTTAGAAATTGTCATGCATTTCTCATTTTTATTTAATTATTATTATTATTTTTTTAATGCGTGTGTATATACTATTTATAAAGTTTTAGCTTTTAGTTTTGGATCAGTTTTAGTTGTTTTAATATTACAATTGATTGTTTCTGTTGTCCTCATTTGTAAGTCGCTTTGGATCAAAGCGTCTTCTAAATGACTAAAAGTAAAGTAAAAGTAAAGTAAAAGTATTGAGGTCTCTGTGTTCAGTTGGGTAATAATTATTTTGAGTGGACATACTATCTTAAAAGGATTACAAGCTGTCTACTTGCTTACTTATAGAGTTTACTTGATTCAATACTTAAATTTTACTTAAAATGTATGTGTGCAAAAACTTGCAAAAGAAAAATTAAGTACATTTTATTGTTTTTTTTTTTTTGTTTTTTTCAGTGCAGTAAATTACTGTTATTTAACAGCACAATTTTTTTACAGTGATAAGCATTACTTAAGTAAAATCTACAAACAAAGAGTCAATGAAATTTACTGGGAATTCCCAAGTAAACTTAACTTTAAAAAGTTCTATTTAAAGCTACTAATAATTATGTTTAATAATATGTTACAATTTTTTTTTGTAAATTAACTAGCCTTTTCTGAGTGACAATTGTTTCCAAGCTTTTTTCAAGTAAATCCTACTCCAAATTGTTTTCAGTGCACACACTGACCTCTAGCTCATTTCTGCCAGGAACGTGCTTCTGTTTTCCTGGAAAGATCTGCACAGATATAAGTGTCCACAAAGGAGGCAGCTATCTTCACACTGAAAAACGCAGATTCACGTTCTACATGAGATGATGCTCGTTTCCTGAGGTCTGCAGCGTAATAGGATTCACAGTAAATAACGCATTCAACTAACATCTGATAACTGACAGAGAAAGTCTATTTTGCGAAGTCAAGTAAATGAGCTATTAGGATCAAACACTGCTCTGGAATCATGGCTGCTGCTGGTGGGCTTCACCAACACACAGAGAAGAGATCCCTACGCTCGGAAACACCTTTAATGACTTCTCTGAGATCTTACCGGAGAAGCAGACTCATCTCGAGCTCGTTCCACGCTGGGCAAGTCCACTTATTGCACATTATCACTGCATTCATCAAACGCTAGTGTCATTAGCCCTGTTCTCCAGACTGGAGTTCAAATCACTTTAATTTAGCGTGAGAGAAGGTGATTGTAATAGCACGAGCTTTCAGGAGTCCTACTCGCTGAGGCTTAAACACCTCTCAGACAGAATGACAGGAGCTGATGACTTCAGATTGGGGAAATTGTTTTATAATGGCTCTTGGAAAGTTCAGAGGAAGCAGGATAATGGGATTTGTTGGCAACATGGGTGTGAAAAGAGCAGTTTGCAAGAGTCTTGAGAAGGAGCCAATGATCTTGTCATCTATATGATGAGGTCTGTCATCTCACGGCCAGAGCTGCACTGCTGCAAACACAAGGAGACAGAGATAACGCAGCGCAGCATGAGATTCTGAATGAGCAGAATCAGTCCTCCTTTCACTCCGTAACCAAACCCCATCTGTGTCATATGGGAACGTTTGGCTCCACGCTCCCAACATCCACCACGACTGTCAGACAGGGCCGCTGGGATCTCACACACACACACACACACTCCAAAAACAGTGCCATTACTCCAGTCTCTGACACTGTGCTGTGGTTTTTCAGCGTTACCTGTCTGAAGTTCTGTTGTGAGCATAAGTTTCGTGTCGAGCCGTCTGAAGCGACTCTGTGTCACCCGATAAGGGAACAGGCGTTTGACCTCTGTGACCCCAGCGGGGCTGAGGGTAAAGTGAGCCGTGTTTCTCTGCGAGGTGAAGGGGCAGCCGGCGCTCCGTGTGAAAGATGACCGCCTATAGATGACCGGCCCTGACCGCTGCAGGCTCTTAAACACCAGTGACGGACGGCCACATGTGAACGAGTCAGTGTGGAATAAACACAAAGAGTGGTTATCAGACGCAGTGCAGTCAGCTTTACTCTAGAAGGGAACCTTTCAATGGATCATCTATAAGTGTTTCATGACATTCAGAGAAATGTCACGTTACCTCTCATTTGCTTTTTCTATTCTCACTCACAGTGTTCATGTTTTACCTCAGCACTGTAGGACGACACACAAACACTGCTGACAGCTGCTTTAGGCATAGCGTGATCACTTACCTTCATGAACACCGATCTGCTGTAAAAACACTGATCTGACCGATCGCACATCTTACCTGAATCTACAGCACATCCACACCTGATCATCAGCATGTGACGACAGAGTCACAATAGAGACACAACCACACGACCTAACACACACCAGTCTGTCTGTTTGACTCTCTTTCTCTCATTCTCAGTTTCACCGCTGCCAATCCCAGCGGTCAAAGCTCTGTCAAAGGCCTCAGCACAGATGCATTTGTCTGCTCATTACTTTGATTCAATTACAGCTGATCAAAAGGTGATGAACATCTGGATTTGAAGCTCAGAAAGCGAGACGCTCATGCTCTGTTTTAAAGCACAAGCATTGATATCAGACTGACCTCTATCATGTCCTCCATTCATAGCAGTGTTTCAGATTCATTGATTTGCTGTCCAACATATGCACTTGAGAACAATAATCATAAACAGTAATGAAGAGCTTATCAAACTCATAAAAACTGACATTTGCAAAATGTCAAGATTAAATCCATACTATTGAGTGTAGTGTGCACTTCATCCACAGTTACCCAGCATTCAACACATAGATGACAAACATCAGTCTGAGCTCAGGTAAAAATCATTTCTGTGTGTTCATCAATACAGAGGTCATGTAAGCGTCACAGTGGTCACCCTCAGAACTCACTTCTCCTTGAGGAAGTCCACGACGCGTCTGAAGTCGGCGCAGCAGTACTCTCTCTTCATGTCCATCAGCACGCTGTCAGACGCGGACTGCACCGGCACGTGGAGGAAGGCATAGACCCGCGGGTGCTGCAGGACTCTGGCCATCTCCTGAGGAGGCGAGGAACAACACAAACATGATGTGATGGAAGAGGAGAACAACAAATATAACAATGTAATCATCTAATTATCATTTTTTCCTAGTTTACAGGGTTTAAGAGTGTGAGTGTTCCACTGCGAAAATATATTTCCGAGCATGCATGTGAAAAAAAAAAAAATCCCTGTTTTATTAAAAAATATTAAAAATATATGAAAAATATGAACACCACAGATTAATTCTAATATATTGTCATAATGAATCAACAGTTGGTCCTAAGCAATGTTTATTTTATTGTGTTTGTATTGTAAGAGTAAGTGCTTATTTTAACTCCCTCATCTTTTTGAATGAACAGCTGGCAATAAAGTTTTTAGTTATTATTGGTATTTTGGTTACACAACAAACTATCTGGCAGTTAGTAATTTGAGTAAACTCTTGTAGCTTCCATCTGGGCTGCCCGTCACAAATAGATTTTACTAGTATTATAGTATAGTATAGTATAGTATAGTACTTTATTGTCCACCTAAGTGGAAAATTGTCTTTGGCTCACCAACACAACAAGATTAATAACAACATAAAATGAAATCACAATAACTAGTCACATTAATTAATAATTATTACATAATTATTAAATACAGTTTAAAGCAGAATATTTTAAAACTTGGTATACTTTTGCATTCTAATAAGCTAAACCATTTTGCTTGTAAATGTCTCCTTGTATCCCCTTAATTAAGGGAAAACACATTTGACCAATTATCATTGCGACACTGAAGACTGTTTCATGTATTCTAAATCGTTCTTCTTAGGAGCACATATGACTCCGTGGGCAAAATGTAAGCATCGACCCCTGGTTTACAGACGCAAATCTTCATTTCCTGAATCACTAACATACACTATATGCCACATTTGTAACTTTAAACAAGATCACAACTGAACTAAAGATTGCAACTAAAAAGCTGTTAATGAAGGGTTAAGCAGTGTGAAACGTGTGTGTGTGTGTGTGGGTCTGTAGAGTTTCAGCGTGTGTTCAGATGAGACGCCTATAGTTTGTCTCTCACATCAGAGGTTCAGAGTAGCACAATCTAAGTGCACGAGCACAGCTGCGCAGGGTTAACGTTTCACTGCAGCGCTGTGAGCACTACTTCATCTGTGAGTGTTCAGAGAAACGTCCACATCAAACACAACTCAGAAAAAAAAACATCATCTATACTAAGTTCTTGTGTTTTTGTTCCTGTGATGTGAGAACATCAAGTCTTCCTTTCATAAACCATTCCATATGTAGCGTTTAACAGCCGAGTGATTATCTGGATCCCAGGGGCCTGCTGGTGACCGGGCACATGTCCCCCAAGAGAGGAATGCAGCACATAGAAACACAACTGAAAGAAAACTCAGAGGGACAGTCAGAGCAGATCCAGGTCATCAGTAAAGGTCAGAGAAGCAGTGTGATGTGTTACATATCTGTATCTAAATAACAGAGAGATCAGGGAGAGACAGAGCGTAAGACGATAAATGACTGGGAAGCAAAGCTAAACTCTCCAAATACAGAGCTGAACCACCAAAAATGAGCAAAACACAGTGAGACACCATCCATCTACATAAAAACCCCACCTACCCACCTCACATCATCACGTCATTATGAAAAACACAATAAACCTCAGGCAGCTGCATTGCTCTTATTGGATCAGCTTACATAAACATCTCAAACACACGTGCAGAGTAGAACTGATGTGCTTCACACGTGTGCATTCACTACTATTCAAAAGTAAGTTTTGTTTTGTTTTTTTAAATAATGTTTTTATTCATCAAGGACATATTAAATTGTTCAAAAGTGACAGTAAATACATGCAAACATAAATGTTATAAACGATCAAACAAATGCAAGCTTGGTGAGCAGAAAGAAAGAAAGAAAGAAAGAAAGAAAGAAAGAAAGAAAGAAAGAAAAATAAATAAAGAAAGAAAGAAAGAAAGAAAGAAAGAAAGAAAAAGAAAGAAAGAAAAAGAAAGAAAGAAAGAAAGAAAGAAAGAAAAATCTTACTGACCCAAAACTTTAAATGACAGTGTAAAAAAATGAGCATGCTCATCCAATAATGATCTTAAATACATTTCATAAACATATATTTACTAGACCAGGAAATGACTTCTCACTATTAATGAATCAATGAATCAAATCAATAAATAAATGCATAAAACGTAACCTGTGTTTCTCTCTCAAAGAACAACACAGATAGGAGAGGAGAAGGAAAACTCTTTCTCTGTCTTGTTCAGAGGAACCAATGATTACGGCTTATTGTCACAATTAAACTCCATTGTGTTGGTGAAGCCCCTCCATCACACCACGTGTCTCATCTGATCTCTTGTGCGTCTCTGTGTGGGCTTCTACATTAAGCGATCAGAATTAAAAGAATTAATTAGTTTAAAGAATAGTGACTGATTAGCAGTGCAGATAAATTGAGTCCACTTGCACTGGAACGAGTGAAGAACCTCACTGAGTGAACAACACGCGAGTCACATGATCACACAGACATGAGGCTAAAGAACAGTCAAACCATCCTCATCAGACAGCTTTACAAATGACTTACAGATGGCAGACGTACTTGAGAAAAAGTGGAAATTATATGATTTTAATATGAAAAAAAAAATTAAATCACTATAAATTTGAAAAAAAAAAAAAAAGAAATGAAAATAAGATAGCAACTAAGTTTTAAGAATGTGATTTTAACCTGACCTAGAGTGCAAGTCTAGCAATGCCTTGTTGTTTCCAGACCCTTCACCCTCTCTGTTCCTCACCGGTGGAAAGAGCTGCAAACCTCCACCTGAACTGCTGAAACCATCACAAATCAGCTAAAGACACACCGATTCCACAATCACTTAACCACACCATTAAACCAATGCACACACACACACCACAATCACACACACACACACACACACACACACAAGCTCTCTCACGCACACGCACACACACACACACGCTCTCTCTCTCTCACACGCACACAACACAATCACACACACACACAACACAATCACACACACACAACACAATCACACACACATTCACACATGCACACTCTCACACACACAAGCTCTCTCACGCACACACACAACACAATCACACACACACACACACACACACACAACACTTCTATTTCTTGACTGCATTTCTGCTCTTCTCTATCCTTCTTCCTAATCTAGTTGTCTAATAAAGCTGAGATTGCATTTTACTAATATTGCCGGCGCTTTGACAAATTGCTTTGGTCCCACTTTATATTAAGTGGCCTTAACTACTATGTACTTACATCAAAAAATATGTACAATATACTTATTGTGTTCATATTGTATTGAAAAACACTTCTGCTGCTATTGAGATGAGATACGGGTAAGGTTGGGGACAGGTTTGGTGGTTTGTTATTACAGAAATTAATTACAGATGTAATTACATGCATGTATTTTTTTTTTTTAAAAATATACATATAAAGTACAATGTGAAAGCATGTATGTACACAATAAGTGCATTGTACCAAATGATTAATTTACGTGTAAGTACACAGTAGTTAAGGCCACCGAATATAAAGCGGGGCTATTGCTTTTGTTCCTTTTTTTGTAAGTCACTTTGGATGAAAGCAGTGCTAAATGCATGAATGTAAACGGGTGCTAGAGTGCTAGTTTGTCTGGTCACCTGCTTCAGGTTATTAAAAGTAACTCCTCCTTAAATAGTTAATGATGATGTGCTCCTCAAACGTGATGAGATGGATATTCAAAGGCTTCTTTTTTGTTGTTCTGGTCATTTGTGAGTGTTGTGGTCATCTCTCATCGGTTATGATAATGTTGAACTCACTGAAATGCACTGCTGAAACAGTCACTATAATTCATCCTCAAATTAGAAAGATTATGCAGATTTCTCTAAAGTGTTGAATATTCAGTATGAGGATATGGCCATTAGCTGACAAAGAGAAGCGTAAACACTTTAATTTCCGAGCAGACGCACACATTACTCTGGAGTATCAGATCTGATCAGACGCGATAGCAGGAGAAACACACAAGCGTTAATTAACAAACGTAATTATTCTTCATGTCTGTATGTCCTGCACCTTGTAGCCCAAAGCATCATTTAATATGCATGTTATTTGCTCTAGGAAAACATTCATTTATGCGCTTATGCTAATGTGTGCTCAGAGTTCATTAGAGACGGACGATAAGGGGCCTCCCACGATTCTGATCAGCCAATCACGCGTCCCGTGCAGTGTTAGTTTTGACAGGCAGTTTTGATTTAGTCTTAGTCTTGAGACGAAAATGCTTAATAGTCATTTGAGTCTTTCATAGTTTTAGTCGACGAAAAATCATTACATATTTGTCAACTTTTAGTCATTACTTTTAGTCAAACTGCAGTTACCAACATTTATTTAGGTAGCTATATGTAGTCTTCTAACAGAAATAGTCATTAATTCTTCTCTCTTTAGACCAAATCAATTAAGCTCATGAGAAATTTTAATCAAGGATTGAATTTGGAAAAACTGGAATAAATGATGACAATTTTCATTTTGGGGTTGAGATATAAATTAATCTAATTTTTAAGATACAGTAGGTTTACTTAACATGTTTACATTTATTTAACATCTTTTGTTGGTTAACATTAATGACACAGATAGGTATTTAATTAGGAATGCTGTCCCTTTAAGACGGAAGGCATGCATGTAATACTGACACACATTCAGTCTTCACCCACCTGTTTACGTTCACTTAAGCCATAACTGACTGTATTTATGTGAGATACTCTACACGATGCACATTTGGACTGCTGTGTGTGTATTTGATCACTGAGAGCTGATCGCGCGCTGTGTGAGAACTGAAGAGAGAGAGCACTTCTATCAGCGCGATTCCGCCTCTCCCACCTTCACTAACTTTAAGTTAATCTACAAAGAATTGTGACTCCCGGTAAAAACGGGACGGCAGGTCACCCTATCTCTAATCTGAGGCCATTGTTTCAGATTGCTAGTTCGCGTTTTGGTAGCCTGTCCGTCCACTGCGGCTGCCATACTGAGACTAGATATGCGAAAGCTCTTATCCGATCACAATCCAATGACAGAGACGCACATTTATCCTATAGGATGTGGATATAGTTAATTTATCCTATAGGATGTGTTTTGAATGTCCGGTAGTCCTCAAATAACATTCTAGTCCCGTCTCGTCTTGTTAATGAAGACGAGGCATACCTTTCGTCATAGTTTTTATCATCAGATATTAGTTTTAGCTCATCAACGTCACGTCTTAGTCACAGAAAAAATGCTCGTTAACGAATATTTTATCATCATCATCTTCGTTGACGAAATTAACACTGGTCCCGTGTGCTGAAGGGGAGGGGCTCTGGCAGATGATGAGTGACAGCTGAGCTGGGCAAGGCCAGAATGATTTAACGGCATCTATCATGAGACACATCTATCACTGATGATGCAGTGTCTCACACACACACACACACACACACACACCACAGCAGATCCGAGACTCTTCTCCTCATCTTCCATCACAGCAGACGCCTGATCCAGTCATTACAGCTCTGTGTCTTAGAAGAGTTTGGCCTCAGGCTTGCCTCAGACTACTGACGATGCTTACAAGCTCAAGCTCATTTATACATGCATATAAAGCAGTGCAGGATGGAAGATAGAGGAACTGAACACAGCAAACCAACTCAGACGTGTGCTGTTTTCTTACAGCAAGCTTGATGCAAACAAATGTTCACTTTATTTTCAGATAACAAATGTGTTTCTGTGTTCTCTCCTCCTCCTAAATCACTCTGTTAGCACTCCGTCACGAACACGCACATATTAAAGTATCGGCCAAAGCATCAAATAGTGGCAAACCAACCAGCGGACACAGCCCCTAGTATCACCTCAAATAGATTATATTAACTGTCTTAACAATTCAATGCAAACACTCATTTAACAGGCTCATCTCATGAGCTTGATATACTATAAAAACAGTCTGGAACAGTCTGCATCACCCTGCTGTGGTTTAGTGTGAGCAGCACGAGGGACAGAGAAGGAGCTGCGCTTCATCCGGCTACGATCGAATCGACGAGCCAATCGACCCTTCATAACAGACACATTAAAACATAACTTTCTTCAGCGATGAGGCACATGAAGCACCATGTCACGCTTTAGGATGCTATGGCTGTGATGTGGAGAGTTTTATCTGTCAGTGATTCTGGGATAATTGCTGTTTTCTTTGGATAGTGAGCACGTGTGAAGCAGGACAAGCTTGAGAACATGGAGATGAAAGAAACAGATCCATGTTTAAATGGAGTCGAGTTGAATGAGGCGATGAGGGTTCTGAAACAGGCCAAAATACACAAAGATGAACAAACAACTCAAACATGACTGACAACTTAAAGGGAGTTCTGCTTCGGAAGACAAACTGAATTTATGAAATGACAAAAATCATTGCACAAGTACCAGTCACATGACTTGTGTGCTATATTTCAAGTCATGTGATGTGCTTTCATGAGAAACAGACTGAAATTAAACTCTGAATGTCTGATGCAGCTCTCAAATCTCATTCACATCGGTGAGGAAGCACTGTGACTGATCGACACAGGACTGATCATGAAGCAAGTTTAAACATGAAGAAGTGTGAATGAAAACACAACATATCTATTATCCAAAGCAGAGGTCCTTATACCATCTTTACAATCCATATGAACCATACATATAATGTTATGATGCTTCTGTGTTCTTATTGGAGCTCGATACGCAGCAGTCACTGTAGGAGTCTAAAACATCTGCTTTTGTGTTCAGCTGAAGATACTTCCTACAGAAAACTGAATTCATAAACAGGTACATTTGTGTTTATGAAGGCGTTTGTAGTCGAACTCAATAACTATGTGGATGATAGAGAGAAACAGCACAGACATCATGAGGCCACTACAGCTCATCCTTCAGCGTTCAGGTCAGGACCTTCGGCCTGCTGGGAGTTTAATGAGGAACAGATGGCGGTGAAGAGTTTGTCTCCGTCTCACACATGCACTCCTCCTCGCTTCAGGCTCCATTTCAAGTCAGATTAAATGAGAGCTGTTGAACAGATAACTCACTTTCTAAAAGCTGCTCTCACTTTGCATTGCAGAGGATAATTATTCCATTAAAACATCATTCGTTCGGCGAGGAAACCGTGTCCTGGAGGAGCTACAGGACTCTATTGAACACACGCAGTGCTAAGCGGTCGATGATTGACGGCTGCCGGTCCGTTCCTGCTTCCCATTTGCAAGGGTAAGAGCTTTTCTATAAGCGCCAGGCTTCATCCGTCTCAGCGGCGCGTATGGATTTCTGCGTGCGGCACAGAGGAGAGCTGAAGGGCGGTCGATGGGTGAGGAACCACACGTCTCCATCAGTTCACCTGTGGATCTGAGATCTGGAATATCTCCATCACATCATGATGGGTTTTCCTTTGCGTTGCATTCATACTGATATTACAGTCCATTCACATACATCTACTCATGCTTTACTGTGATGAATCTCTACATCTAGTAAAAGTGCAGTGATTAAATCTCTGAAAGAATATAAATTTAAGTCTGGGAATGATGTGATGTAATCAAAATGTGAAACTCTACTGTCTAAAAAAAACCTATTTCACATATATTAAAGTAGAAGCTTTTAGATCAAAAGTTGTTTAAGGTCACGAGAAATAACATCATGTGTTTCCAAATGTTTTGGTAGTGAATAATAATCAGGTCTGCAGTATTATTTTATCACATAAAACTCTAGTTTAAAACATATCAAATTATTAGCAATCTGTGTATTCATGTTGGTTTTGAATAAAAAAGTTTTATGAATTACAGTATTAACCAATGAATCATTAAATTTTTGGGAAGCAGTCTCACACAACACTGTACAAGCTAAGCTAAAATAAAATAAGCCAAGCTAAGCTAAGCTAAAATAAAATTAAATTAAATAATAAAATAAAAAATACAAATTTCCTGGACTTATTGATCTTAATGTAATTCCTGGTGTCATGGTCGTTTTTAGTTTCACCTCATGGTTGTGCAGTCAAAAGTTTCTCCAATAAGCTTTGTTTAATGACCGGTATCAATATCAAGCTGATACTGGAATCAGAAAATATGAGGGCTAATTACATTTTTCTATCAATGCATACATTGCTATAATAACAGTCATTCTCTAAATATGAATGCGTCAGTAAAATGCAACTCTGTTCATTTCACAATGGAGTAACAGGACAAATCTAATTCCAGCAATAAACGGCTCAAAACATGTGACTGTTCCCATAACAAAATGTGAAAGCTGACGAGTGGAGGACGGTGATCCCGCAGCATCAGGGAGGAGAGTCTGACAGAGAAAGCCAATTACACCAGAGAGCACCGGCCGGATCTGTGATTAAAGACCTGTGTCTCTGGAGAGACGAGCCGCTTCTTCTGTTCACACCTGCAGGAATTAGAGCAGGAGCTGCAGACGGACCAACAAAAGACATCGAACGCAAACAGCTTCAGAATCATCAGCATTATCCGCTGCATTCGTGAGTCTCATCGCTTCAGTCCTTCAGCTACAGTCAGACAAACAGCCTGAACCAGAGAGCCGCTCATTCACAAACAGACTGAAGAGGTCTCATCTACTGTCCCTACAATGGTACATTAAGCCCCTAATGGACAGAGAGTCTCTGGCGGTTCATTAATATGAAAATGGCCCGTGTTTGGGATGAAATTAGCGGCTGCTCCAAATACAAATGGTGGCGAGTCTCCAGAGCCTGAGCTATAATTGACTGAACTGTGAATGTTCACACGTCGCTCTCTCTAGATTCAAGGCCAGCCAGCGGGAGGCTTGTTCAACTCCCTCACACTTTCATTTCATTTCTCTATTTTGCATCATGGTTTAATTAGCCGCAGTTTAGTCAAGCATTACTATCACTATTGCTCATGACTAGGGTTAGTGATCTGAACAAACGCTGATGCATTAGGCACCACAGACATGAATGATTCCTCAAATCAAGTGTTTTGAGGAGATGTTTACTTAACTAAGACTTGGGTGGAAGACAAAGAAGCCCTAGAAACCACTCAGAACACCCTAGAAACCTGAGGATAATCATTTTCATACATTTTTCCACCATAAATCTCATTATCAGCATAACAATTTGAATTAAAAGTTGAGTTGAAAATGTGAACTTCTACATGAGCTAAACCTGATGATCATGATCTCCAGTGTGACCTGAGAAGATCCACAGAACATCAGTGGAGGTTTAAATTATATTATATGGCATTATTAACTAAAAAGTTTAGCAACCGAAAATATTCAGCAGAAACAACAATTTTCGGTTTCTGCTGGAATCGTTTTTGAGGGCCTAAAACAGTGGCGTTTAATTAGCATTTCTCCGATGGCACATTTTGACCGTGACAGTATCTAATTTGTGCACATAATGTGGATAAACTACAACAAGTGAACAGATCAGCTGTGTGACAGTAATGCTGGAGTAACAATAGTATTGTCTATTTTATTCTCTACTGTGGCCTGAACTAATCATCTCGTCCTCTTTAACACTAGTCAACCAAATAAACATGAATGAACATAAGAAGAAACAACAACTTACTGAAATCAATCATGTCTCATGTAATCAGTCAATCAGTGTTTGTTCCTGAATTTCACTTTAGACCAGACCTGATTTCTGTTTTACTCCACTCTATAGTGAACAGCTCTCAAAGGCAGAACTAGAGAGAATTATTCACAAAAAGAGGGTGAATGAAGCAGAGAGACCATTTAAACACAAGGTCATCAGGCTTATCATCCTGGCCGTTTGTTCATTCTTCCAGTCATCAAGGTGCAGTGAAGGGTGATTTTCATGACGAGCAGCAGCACCCAGAGCAGAGCATCTGAACATACGTGCACCACAGCGCTTCATTAGCTGACCTCCGCGCGCTAATCAGCGGCCGCCCGCGGTGCGGCCAGTCAGTCGAGGGTGCTTCACCTGAGAGAGAGCACACTACAGCAGAGCACACACTCCGATCACAGCTAAGCGCTCTCGTGTCGCTCTCAGAAAGGCTTGCCATAATGAGGTGACGTCCTGTGACCTGCTGGATTGAAGCGGCGATGAATTACACGGATGCTGGCCAGCAATTAAAAGGCTCTTCAAAGGAAAAATGTGACGGCTAATGTACTCCACGTTATCCAGTGCAAAACATCTCAGCACATCACAATTGGCCTGGAGGTCAAGGCTCGGATGGTGCTCAGGTATACAGGTGGAGCGGTGAGCACAGAAAGCTTGTTTCTCAGGTTAAAGATATGATTTGAGAGCCTGTCTTTGGATTTCAGCAGCCCCAGAGCGCTTATAGTATTCATGTACGGTGCGGCGGGTTAACCGGCGGGTCAGATTTCATGACTGCATAATGAAGGCGATACGCTCTGGCTTTGGAAAAGCAAAATTTTCAGGCCGCCAAGTTTTGCTTCCTGAAATAAAATGACATCAAAGAGAGATTTGTGTAAGCAGCAGCACATTAAAGTGAAAGTTGAACTTCCAGCTCTTCCGCATTTAAATCGGGCTACACCACACACTCGCTCCGTTGATCAGACTGAACCTTACCTGCAGTGATTACACATGATCTGATCATTCATTACTAAAAAAGAGGCCAGCGTTCATCGTGTTATTCTCACTAGTGTTCACTAAGACATGCATCACTCCAAAACCTTGAACACAAGCACTGTATGAATGCATTTGTGCATGTGCACGCCTGTCTAAAGGACGTTTTCTCTGTGCATAAGAGCACAATTATTAGTGCTCGAGAGCCATTTTCTTCAGAAAGAGTCAATTTTGTAAGTGACATGGGAAGGTGTCTTTCTCTCTCACACGGCGCAGGATCAGTCCTCTCCTGTCTGACAGGTGCTTCTGCAATTTCAAACGCTGAACAGAGGCTCCCTAAATCACACATCTGCTCTGCTAAACACCTCTAATGCTGCTAAATGGCTCCTCAGAAAGAGTGTCAGACAGCCGCTGCCGCAACCTCCCAAATCACACAGTCATTTACCAGCGCTGTGAAAGCTCTCTACTCACAAAAAACACTTAAGAGCTAACAAATGGAGGGGATCTGTTCAAGTCAGGGGATGTGTTCTTATAGAACATCTGACAAGTACCACGTACCTTACCTCCCGTTACAGAGATGCACTCTTTACAGTCTCACCTGCTCGTGTAGCAGAAGTCAATAGAGATTGTCAATCTCTTTAAGAAAGAAGCGCAGCAGTGATCGTGAACTCGTGCTCCGCCGCTTCCCGTAAGACAAATAGACGCATCAAAGCAACGACATGCAATTAAAAATCCTTGCTGAGCATGTGGAAATGAAATAAGGACAAATAGTCCAATGATGGAAATCAAATTAGCACATAAAAAGAAATAACCGTCCTCTAGCACGTATACAATCGCCTACATTTCTAATTACCTTTTAATTGTTATTTCTTTTCATTTAAGGGGGAAAAAAATCATCACTTTGTAATTTGAATGTAACAGAGCATAAACGTAACCTATACATTGGGGGACAAAACTACAACCTCAATTAACCCTCTGCAAATTAAAACTGCTTCTCCCAGCACTTCTCGCAGGCGTCTGAGGGATTACGAGTGTCCTCGGCATCTGGGGCTCAGAGGGGGAACGCACGGCATTCTGGGTATCGTTCTAGAATGATGGGATTGAATGAGTCGCTGCTACGGTCACTCCTGTGTGCTAGAAATCAATCGTATGTATACAACAGACAATTTAGGCCCGTTCACACAAACAACAAGAAAACAATACAACCTATCTACAGTAAGACTACTCAGATCCTGTAATAATTTGACATTTACTAGAGAAAAAAGTGAGTTGACCTAATTGAATGAATGTAGCACACACACAGTGAAAATCGAAGGAAAAGCCAAACGCTGCAGTTTGAAAGTGCCAGACAGAGCATCTGTGCCTCACAGAGGTGTAATGGTACACACATTTTTATTGAAAAGTTTTAGTATGAATCCTTCACTTAAGTGTTTCAAATTAGCCTAGAAAAGAGTTTAATGCAGCTTGTCCTTCTGTCAGATGCGTGTGCTACTTAATACTTTTGAGACATGTTTTCCTCAGCGCATAACTTACGCTAAATATCTAGGGCCAGATTTACTAACAGTTTGCGCCAGCACAAACTGTCTTTTGGCATTAAAATAGTATTGTCAGGATTTACCTGTGACGCACAGTGACGAATTAGCTCTGAAAGGTGTGGACAGTTATTTTTGCGCCTGACCTTATTGAATATGCATTTGTAGGAGTTTCCCTTTCAGACACAAAATTTATGGGAGGAGAGTACTCAAATGAACCACGCAATGAGATTTACTAATGTCTGCGCTCATCAAATTACTGGTATTTGCGCCATTATTTAACGCCCAAAAAAAGCATGTCTTAAAGCAGGCAGTAATTTGCGCTGCTCTTGGTACTGTGCTGGTCATTATGGAAATGATCTGGCTGCATCTGTGTTCTTTAATGTGCGCATTGTCAGTAAATCACACAGAATTTTCCCCTCTCATCGGCGTTTTTATGGAATTGCACTCTAACGCTAACTTGCCCTAAATCTGGCCCCTAATGTTTTATCCAGTTTTAGCAATAGATTTTTATTTTTTTCAGTAAACCACTGTTTAATAAAAAAAATAAAACCAAAGAAAAACAAAACACAAAAAATCTGTCTTTTGTTTGTTTGCCCACTTGTACTGAAAACATACTGAAAAGTGACTTCAAAAACGAAGTACAGAGTTAATCATTATTTTTGTGTCGCTGCGCCCCTAGTGTATAACAGTTGGGTTTCATCTGCTGCAAGATCTTCACAGTGATGTGCACTATGGGCGATCAGATGGTTTGTGTGAGGAAGAGGACACACCTCCAGATGTTCCAGGATGTACGGTGGGTTGGTCATGCCCAAGCGCAGCATCGCTCCCTCAGGGATCTCCTTCACCAGCTCCCAGAGCAGAGACGGCAGGTCCGTGCCGATGTCCCTGCCGTACGCACCCGTGTCCTCACTGGTCAGCCAGATCTCACAGACACCCTCTGCAAGACAAGACCAGTCATGCTTATCAAACAAATATGTTTTCCATTTAATACAGAGAATTAATGCCAGTAGTTATTTGCATTGAATAGAAAATGGCTTAGGATATAAATAAAAAAAAAAAGCTCTAAAATGAAATGACCATAGTTTGTAAACAGATAGCACAGGATTCTGAGCTGGGATGTTTCTGTAATACAGCCCCTGACCTGTAAGTGTAGTAAACAGCTCACTAGATTTATGCACAGAGTTTGACACTGGACTGTTCTTCAGAGAACTATAATGAATGACGAGTGTCGGTCAGTCCACAAATGGGAACCAGTTCAGGCAAAGGTCTGAGATAAACTCAGCAGCAGATACAGTATCTCAGCCTCTATGTGTTCTCCAGAGCAGCGAATAATGAAAGCTGCCTCATCGGGTGATCAATCTTCCACACTTTCTTGCACTGTGAGAGACTTTATAATGGCGACTTTGACCGAGCATCACCACCCAGCTGGGACACGCTCAAGGTTCGGTCCATTTCATGATCCCGAATCGAACCTGAGCGGCTCTGCTGGATGCTGCTTAACATGCACAGACATGATTAGCAAAGCCATAATGAGACTTAAACGTGAAAGAGAGCCTGTGTCCACGCTTATAATTGAAGTCATCGTTACGTCCAGATCAAGGCCATTAGCGGCGGCTCTGATGGGTGTCCTTCTGCTTACATTATTAACACAGTGGCAGCAAAGGGGAAGAGAAGGTCAGTGCTTCCTGAACATCAGCCGATCATCATAAAGCCATTGTCTCTAAGCGTCATTCAGCAGCTAAAAGATGATTCAGCATCGCTCCATTTAATCACAGCCGACCAAATGAAACGACAGTCCGGACTGAAAATGACCGAAATGAGTGTGTGTGTGGGTCACAGGGTGAGGATCACACTAAAGCTGACAGGACGCGACTGACTGTGATGGACAGAGCAAGTGTATATCATCTCAAACTGACCTAACCTTAACCGGTTTAACTCTAACCAGCCTAACCTTAACACTAGAGTGTTTACTGATCAGTGAAAGTTTAAATCACAGAGGGGCTTTGCTCCAAACACTACTGAACTGGACTCACCTGGTCTCCATTTGAGCAGCATCAGATGGAGCAGCTATTCCTACAGTGAAATGTCATTGATTCTGAACATGAAACTCTGGACTGCGTTAAAACATCCAAGACGGGTCAGTGGAGTAGGTCGGAGATGAAGCCACATCACATCTCTAGATTAAATGCATCCTGGACAACGGTGGAGAACATGACCCAACTAGTCACCTAACACACAATCCCTGCGCCACAGCTCATGCTGAAGGTCTCATTCACAGGAGTCATTGTGTTGGCCACAGTGAATGTGCAATAACACAGTCGTGAATCTCAGTCATTGATGACAGCTTCAGCAGGGCTGAAATCATGTAATCATGCAACATCACAAAACATAGTCAATTAACCCATGTGACGCAGCGGGGCAGCTTCCATTAGTCATGCAGTGAAAACAGGATGAGCACACACCTCCCCAGCACCTCTCCATTACCTGAACCCTGGGTATGCAACATGTGCTGATGTCATCTGCATACAGGCCGTTCCTTTTTCCAGCAATAAAGAAGGGGAACGCAAGCAAGGGATGGGAACGGGGCGGTGTGGAAAGAGCATGGCTGTGAGGATGTGTGTGGTTTCAGGAAACAGCTGGTCCATGTGCACTGCAGCACCCAACTCCGGCTCTGCAGGAACCCAGGGTCAGAAGCTGACGCTCACAGGGTTGTGGCGTGTCCTTGTATCCTCCAGCTCTACGGGACGGCATCAGCGCGCTACAGCTCCTGCTGACCCACGGTTTGTTTTCTCTCTGTGTGCTGTGCATTATCTTAACCCGGTTGCGTAAGACAGCGCAGGCTCTGCGAGGAAGCTGCGTTTTGAAGCTCACGCTCTGAAGAACACATCAGAGAGGATCAGATGAACTCACTGGGAGCGTCATTAAACTGCACTGTAGAGGGTGGAACCGTGATACACTTAGCGCTTCAGTGAATATTTCCAGTGAAAATAAAGCTAAATTGTTAATTGGCTTTCACACAGACTCATTTAAAGCTGAGCTTGGCCTGTGAATAATTAATATCATGTAATGTTCTTAAAGTGATGTTGGGCAAACAGAGTGTGCTTCAATCGGGTCAGAGTCTGAACACTCAATCCCATCATAACCACTGTGTGCTGACCCGTCCTGGTGACCAGACTGGACATTTGTAATGAGTGCTGATTGCCATGACAAACCTCACCATCATTAGTGCTTTGGTTTATCAGTGTTTCTCAACTCTGTTCATGGAGGCACACCAACACTGCATTTTCAAACTCTTCCTAATCAATCACACTTGATTCACTGATCATCTCGTTAAGAGTCTCCAAGACCTGAAACAGATGGGTCCGATAAGAGAGATATCTAAAATGTTTGTTTATTTATTTATTCTTAATAATAAAAACATGGGCAAAATCCTCTTAAACATCCTCCTAGAAGCAGGAGAGGAGTGAGAGGAGAGTGTGATCTCGACCAGACTCGATGGGCTGCAGAGTCCAGTTCTGTGACCTGTTGGTGGTCCTTCCTCCTGCAGCAATGATTAGCATGCTAAGACAGCGGGGTGGGGAGACGCTTGTGTGTCTTGTCTGAATATTTACAGCAATAATGAGCCGTACCAGATCATCTCTCTCTTACTCACTGCTGTTTTTACATAATCTGCCCCAGTGTTGCTTTGCTCAATCTGCATGATAAACATCCGCTGACCGCAGGCTAGACTCTGTACATCTGTATTCACGCACAGATTAGTTTAGTCAAAGGGACGTTTTCCTCAGTTCATCATCTACAATACAACACATTCACAACAGCTCATAAAGGACACGTTAAGAGAACAAACTGGAGGAACATTCACTGTTGAAGCTGATGAAGGTTGTCCATTCAACACAACACAGAGATCCCACTGGAAAACCTGAGCTATGAACTCTTTATATGTAACTTCAGTTTTAGTCTTAAGTAATTACTTGAAGAACTGAATATCATATATTTTCAAAAGTATTCAAGCAGTGGCCAGCAATCAGTGTCATATTGAGGTTTGTGTATAATAAATTATATTCAAAAACTCATTATTTCTTAAAATATGCCAGATAATATGATAAACATTCATAGAAATCTCCCGTGAGCCCAAGACGGAGAAACACTGATCTAGACCGAGAAGAAACGAGACGTGCGACCGAATTTCAAGAATTCGGTTTAGGTTGGTTGAGGAACATATTCTATAAACACATGGTGATTGTCGTATCTTCACTGAATCACAGGGAAGCATGTGTGTCTCTTGTAAGAAGATGGTTACTGTACTGCTCACACACATCCGAATAACTGCAACAGATAAACCACCATCAGCATCTCATGCTTCTACACATCTCTGAGCTCAGATACCATTGCAACAAACCCAGAACGCCCCACAGGGCCGTATGATTCTATTTACTCCGTTACAAGCCAATTAACTAGCAAAGAAATGCACTCTGGCCCTGTAATTTGCATAAAAATTAGCTGTGATAATTGGCATATAATTTTTTAAAAATCTGAGCATGTATGTGTGATGCGGCAGGGCATGTCCTTCAGCGTGTTTCTATTTCTTCTTATTAGATAAAAGATCTTATTAGTCAGTGACGGGATTTAATAGTGCGGCTGACGGGCAAGAAAGAACTTCATAATTGTTATAACAATAATCGACAAAAAAAATCTAGTTCATTCATGTCATTCCAAACTTGTGTCACTTATTTTCTTCAGTGGAACACAACAGATGATGTTTTAAGAACATTGAGGTCCAAACAACAGTGGAGCCCACTGATTTTCATTCTTTTTCTTTGTTTCTGTGATTCAATGAAGAAAGAAGTTCACGCAGGTTTGGAGTTAAACTGATGTGCCGTGTTGGTTATTTAACAATGGCTCAAATGTTTCCCATCCAATCAGGAATCTTAGAACATTTTATTAATATGCAGTATCAAAAGATGAGCCACAATGATTCAATTAAACAAAGGAAAACTAGGAATAACAACAACAGAACCAATCACAGCCACTTATGGTCTGTGTGTGCTGAGGATCCATAATGACCGAGCTCAGAAACCAGCTCTAATGTGTCGATTCATGCTGGACCTTTAGCTCTTAAACACCTCTGACCCCATCTCTGCCATACATCCAGTGCAGAGGAGGTTTACAAAACACGATCCAACAATCCTGTTTGGAAGAGATTTTACTAACAAGCTAACTGAACAATAAGCTCAGAACCCACCAGTCCTGATCTGCATTAGCGTCACGTTCACATTTTAAAGAAACAAAGGCTTTGGTTTCTAGCTGTTTTCTGTGTCCGTCCGCTGTGACTGAAGGCGTGAATGGCCGGGTCGGTGTTGTCGTACATGTCACAGCACAGAACTCTGGGACATTTAATTCCCTCCATCTCCTCTGTAATTTGCCATCACACAGTACAGCAGGAAATTGAATTGTAAATCATTCTCAAAATGAAAACAACAGCCTCTTATTCAGGACGACATCAAATGGACTATCAGAGTCTGAAGTATCTGTTCAGTTCATCAAGCTCAAAATGAAAAATCAACCTGGAGACGCATGGAATCAACGATGTGACTGTCAGCTTTAGGATACGAGCTGAAGAAACAGACAAAATGTACAGTCTCTCTCGTTAGGAAATATCAATGCAATACACACATCTGTCTTATCAAATGCTCTGATTGAAGTTAAACCATGGTTTTGCTGGAAATAAAAAAAAAAAAAAAAAAAAAAAAAAACGGACAACCACTTTAATTTGTCCTGCACTAACTTCTGTTCCAATAGGAAATAGAGAAACAGAGATATGAATTTGTATGCATTAATTAAGTTATTTAGTTATTCAAACTGATGAAAACTGTTGGAAAAAAATGTGCAATGCTGCCCCTGTTGGACAATATTATTATTACAGCCTTCATCCGCTGAACCTGGAAGGAAGGCAAAAAATAAAAAAAAAATTTAAAATTAAAACATTCAAGTAAGGATTCAGAAGAAACAAGATTTTTGATTCTATCACACACAACTGTGGAGTTATTAGTGAAAATTAAACTGCCTTTCGGCTGATTTTCATAAAATCTGGTGTACGTTCATTTTCACATAATATATACTTTGTAACTGTACACCATATAAATTTGTAGCATTTGGACAGTACAATACAATCTGCTCATTTTCTTTATTTTTTTTATTTTTCTTCATGATGCAGATGAGTTATATTTGAGTATATATTGAGATGTCCAACAAAGATTCATCCCAATTTTCAACTTCACTGATTTAGTTACGGCATTATTAGGGTTTTGTTTCATTAGGGATCAGCTGTTTATAGGTGTAGTTTCTACATGACTTGCCTCCAATGCATGAACCCTAAATATCCAAACACAGCACTAAAAGCATTAGTCAAACCGTTTCATGGAGTCAAGAGAATGCTGATATATCGCCATCATAACGGTGTGAATGTTCACTACAGCCAGAGTGACCGCTGTGACACGGACTGATATTTCTGCTAGGAACTCTTCCTTTATTCAAATCCGGTGCAGTTACTGGATTAAGGTCTGTCTGAACATGTCTGCCTCTCTCCAGAAGCACACAAGGGTTTGACAGCGTCTGCATCTGGTGACTCAGTCTCAAGCTCATCACATCAGAAGTTCAGCGCCTGAAAAAATGGACTCACAAAAGCCTGGCCTCTTCCAACAGAGGTGAGAAATAAAAACCTAATAGGATTTCTCCCCGGCTTTGACAGACAGAGAGAGAAAGATAATAACTGAGCTTCTTGCTTCAGCTGCTGCATGCAAAGCATTGTGGGATCTGGCTTTCCTCCCCCAAAGCCAGAGGGAGAGATCGGGGGGTAAATTAGCTGCACCCTTGACTATTCACTACCTGGAGCCAGTTCTTTACTGAGCGGCGAATAGGATGGAGGCACAAAGCAGCAGCTGCCGAGTGCTGGGCTGGACAATGGGGCCTATTAGTGGGCTTTAAATGGAGGAGACGTGCTGCAGGCGAGAGAAAGACGCGAGGGTGGGGGCTTCGGTGAGATCCAGAAACAACTGCTACAACTGCATGCAATGACCAGAGCGTTAACATGCAGCTACATTCATAGAAGTCGGTTATCAAAAGAGAAAAACACCACCTAAAACAGAAATAAATAAACTTTCTTAAGAAATGTTCAGTGCACAAACATTCCAGTGTTCTAGGGGTTCTTTTTCTGGAAGTGCGTCTCGGGTTCCTCATTCAATATGCATATTGGGAGTTTCAGCTGTTTTTTTTTTATTTATTTTTATTCTTCTTTTTGCTTCAGCAAATGAAACTGCGTCTGATTACTTAATACAGTACCAACACTCCTCTCCTCAACATCACACGTGATCTAAGGAATCACTCACAACTGCTTTAACCCTTAGTGCTAGATCAATGAGAGCATTTGAAGCTCCACTTACTGCAAATGCATCATCTATTCTACAGTAACACATGCTGCATAAAACAAGAAAACACCTGCAGTGATGTGAGAGAAAATGATCATTATACAAGATCAAAACATGACATAAGATCAGTTCCTCAGCAGTCTGAAGGTCTTCGTTAAAAAGATGTTAAGAGTAAGACCTCGAGTGAAGCGACTCGACGGGACTCAGAAACACGAACATCTGAAGCCCAGGAACAAATTACTCAAGCTCTTCCAGAGAACGTCTTCGTCAGACTCACTGACACCACAGGCTCCAGCGCACAAATACAGCATCCAGAATTATTCAGGCTTCTGGCCGGGACGCTCGGGCTACGTCTGACCTTCTGAGGGACTCTCATCCCCTCTGGCCCCTGTTTGTCTCTCGCTTGGTTTTCTGCCTTCAGACGAAGAAAGGAAGAGTTTCAGGGCAAATGTCAAAAGCACCAGCGGAGAGACAGTCAGACTGAAGGAAAAAGAGAAAGAGTGAGAGGTTTTGAGAGACAGAAGTGAGGATGATGAATGAAGCGATCTGTGTGATTATCCAGAGACAAGCCCTGCGCTTAAGGTAGGGCTCTACAGTGCGACCATTTCAGTCGCATTTGCGACTGAAAACTACTGCTTGAGACTATGAAAAAATATTTAGGAGCACCTGTGCGACTGACCCTATCAGCATATTTGTGTTTGCGCTGAGGGAGCTTCAAAGGTTTCTAACGTACTTGCGTGTTTTTGCAGCGTTGTGTAATGTATCACAGATGTATCCTCTCATTATAACAAACAAAGTGTAGACAGAGAGTAAATAAGAGATTCACTGTGCAGTGTAGAGAGCTGCGTTGATTATAATGGAGTTTTGTGAGATGTGATGAACTAAGGAGAGTGACAGCTTGCAAATGTGATATTGATTTAATACAACAGTTCATTAAACAAGAAGTTAATATTAAGTGACTTATATTGTCTGACTACAACACTATTGCCTTATTTTGCTCTATTTCGTCAATGAAAATAGTTTCAGACAGTCACATCTGAGCCGCTGCGCATCTCCATTCAAACACAGCGGTGTTTCGTTTATGAATGAACTGCGTTTTTAAATGAATCTAGTGAGTCAATGATTCAATTACCCATTCATAAAGACAGTCAGATGCTTCGTTCCTGAATGAATCAGCCGTTCAAACAAATCAATTAAATGAATGATTCAGTGATAAAATCAGTGACTTGACACCACCTGCTGGCAGTTTTAATTTAAAGTATCTTTTCTGTTATTTAAATCATTTAATATTTCTATATTCAAAATTGTATATTTAAAACATTAACCTCAACATGAATTTATGAATTGCACTCATGCAGCCTCATTAAATGTCTGAAAATACACCTACAAGCCACTTTTGTGTTCTTTTGTGCCACCTCTGTAGTACAAATTTATTTCTTAAAGACTGATTTAATTTTATTGGTAACATTCTTATTCTACTTCTTATTCTGTTGTTTTAATTAAAAATGTTAAAAAGCTTATAAATATATATTTTTTTTGAATTTGACAAAAGATGACACTTTTAATTAAGTTAGAAAAATTCCATTACAAAAGGTAAAAACAAAATTCCCTGTAAATCACTTTAAGGAGTCAAATATCACCTCGTAATAGGAAGGTTAATTTTTTGATCAGAATTTTTGATTATTGATTAGAAGGTGCTCCTAAATTTTGGACCGTGCTCCTAAATTTTTTAAATTAGGAGCACAAGCGCTCCTAAAAGAAAAAAATAGCGTAGAGCCCTGGCTTAAGGACAAGCCATTCTCTGCCATTCTCTTCAAGAGCGTCGCCCATCATTCCAATTACCAGCGTCATTTCTTCCAGACAATTAATGCTAATTCTCATTAGACCTGTGAGCTGAGAAAACCACAAGCGTTCCAGAAAGAGCTTTCTAGAGCTCCTCATACAAACAGTTCAATCACACACCGTGACTCAAATGAATCCGCTCTGTTGAAGGTGGAAAACTCCTTCAAGCTTCTTTCCTGCTGAGCAAGTAGAAATCACAAGTGCAACAATAAAGTCATTTGCTATGTGTGGCAAAGAAAAATTCACTGACAGGCTCTAATGCAGCTCTGTGACCAGCACTGATGTGTTCTGAGCTTTAAGCAGTATCACAAATGTTTGTGATTCTCTTAAGAAGTCTAATTGTTTGGTTTGTCTGAAGTCCCTGTGACTAATGATAAGTGGACCTTGATTAGAGTCCCCTGATTAGTCTCCGTTTCAGGCAAATTTAGTTACCTGTTACTTCATTTCCCAGCTTTTATCTCCATGCGTCAATATATTAATGCCCAGGGCTGATGAGAGATGATGGCCGTCGCTCAGCTGGGAAAACCTCTCCCCATCGCACTCCGTGCATTACTCAACACACATCATGCACGGAAACCAAACACGCCACCCTCGAAGACCGAGCTGCGTTCACTTGCGGGACGTGATTTCTGGAGTTCAGCTAATCTCAAATTTGCAGCTGTGAGTGATGTCATACTAATTACCACACAGAGTTTAATGGCTGCAATTAAAAAGCTAATTTAGAACAACAACTGTCGTGCTGAAAGTATGTGATGCTTAAGGAATCAGAGATCGATTAGTTCAGCTCTCTCTTGCCAAAAATCTTCAGCTGTTCTATTTTAAACAAGAACTTTTCCCTTAAACCCTTCACTGTACATTCAGGAATCCAAGCTAACTGTAAATGTGCCACAGACAGATTGTTTCTGCAAGGTCACCATACACACTAATGCAGTGTGTGTGAGTCTCTCTGCTCATGTGGAGAGTGCTTTTTTCTGATCGACAGCACAGATCTTTAATGATTTTACATTAGCATTATTTATACCAATTAAAAAGAAGTTCAACCATTCCTTTCAGCCTATCCTTAATTCTTTAATCCAGGGATTCCCAGACTCTTCTGTCCACCTTGAGCTCAAAGATGTCCTTGAAGTTAAGATTTTAATATTTCTGTAATCTAACAACACATTTGCATGTTCGCAGTTCACATGATATTCAGTTAAAACAAATATTTCATCTCATTTTAGTGAGGTCTTTTATTTTGATCTGCTCTAATCTAATTAATCATCTATCAGCTTAATTCCTGAGGCAGGAAGGATCTGAGATGGTAAACGAACTTATGAGAGAATTCTTCATCCAGATTTCTCGTGGATGATCGCATACAGACCGACGGAGGCCAGACGAGAGGCTCTTCCTTCATAAGTAGGTCTGATTGTGTCTTGAGGGCAAACGTTTGCCAGTGTGCGTGAATACTTTGACGATGAGATGAGACTACGTATGCAAATGAGCTCTGATTAAAGTCATTGATGTGTTAATGTTTAATATCAGCAGTCAAAGAGCTCGTCCCTGCTCCTTTACCCAGAAGCCTCCACACCGAGCCGCCCATCTAATCAGAGATAACAGAGGCCTGTTTTTAAAAGCACTGACCTCATTTCTGCAGTTTAATGCTGTTGATATCTCCGCTGCCAGTAGTGCTACCTCCTTAAGGTTTCTCCACAGAGGGTTTATTCAATCACTTCATCAGTTAGTCAATCGCCCTTTATGACATTTACACACATTACACACTTGACCACACGTGTTTGATTTTATTTGCTCTCTTTCTAGGCCTGTTCAGAGAGAGCGTAAACTTCAGCATTGGTGTTTCTCGTCTCTTTTGTCTTTTCTGTGAGCTCTTGATGTCGTTGGGTTTTTACTCTCATCTCAACGGACGCCCCTCAGGTTTCATCACAATCTCCAAACTCTGTGCGTCTTGTCACTATTCGGCTGTTCTCCCAGCCATCAAAACACCGGGGGAGCACTTCAAAAGGTGAAAAATATATCGCTCTGTTAAATTATTGATCGGGGGCACACGCACATGACCTCTCTCCACACACACACACACACATCTGAGATGTTTTCTCCTCAGTGTACTCGCAAATAGGTTTAAATGGAAGGTGTTGGAGCATGAAGACGGCAGACAGGTCTGTGAAACCTCGCTGACGGGAGATTGGCTGGATTCGGTCTCCTCGTGCTCCGCTAAAAGCTCGTCTGCAGGACCCCCGCAGCTTCAATCAGCCCCGCGTCGGAGCCGCTCTCCACCTGTCAATACCAGCTATCCACAGCTGTCTCGCTCCCTCCTTTCACGTCTCTCCAGCTCCTGTTAGCCATAAATATTGCATGATGGGAAAGGGCTGTTTAAACAGGATGAATAGCCAGTGAAAGTAAAGTTGGCAAATGGATTAATGGTGGAATGGGGTCCGTGATTCAAGTCGTGAGCGCGGTGGGCTTTCTGACAGATCAGGAACCCGTCACTCAACGGGATATTAATGACCTCCTCGCTTCAGCGCGTGTAGATCTCACCATCAGAAGAGCACAAACACCGAGTCAGGAACACTGTGTGATGGAGTGATGATCTCTCCAGGTAAGACATCGCCATCCAGACTACACCTGACTCGATGCGATGAGCACGTCTCTCTGT
>CM077227.1:185000-240000 GCA_039654775.1 Spinibarbus caldwelli | reverse complement strand
TCATCTATCAGAAGGGTCAACACAGCAAATGTCCATGTCAGATAAATCAACAGAAAGCTACTTATGTTTAGTCCCAGTAATCACTGAAGGTCAGCAGTCCATGTGGTTCACGTCCAGTCAGGTGTCCTCCTGCACTGAGCTCAGTGAATAAGGGAAACCTAACGCACACGATCATTCAAGCAGAGACATTTGTAAGTTACAAACCTTGTGAGGAAAAGATGCAGTCATGGCATCAACAGAGATATTCGTTTCCACTTAATGCCTTCAAACCCAAACACCGATTCACTGGCATTTCCATCAGACAGTGACCTGCGCTTTAGTGCGACTGCATTTACCAAGCGTCAGATGGAGTAAACACACACTCCTCACCGGAGTGAATAAGTGCTTCTGTCTAAGCCAAGGCCAGGTCCTGCTCGCCTCTCTCTGTGAATTTCCCTTTTTGAAACATTTCCCTTTTTATTCAGAGGACTCACATCTTTTCATCACAGGTTGTGTGTTTGACGTCTGCAGTGGCGCTCTGTGAAAGACTACAGGCTGTTTACAGGGACGGGACAAAAAGCTGCTTACCCCATGAATGGAAACCTTAATTTACCTTCACACCACACAAATCTCTGGCTTCCATTTCTGTTACAGCCCAGTCATTGTAATGGCAATCCGCCAGAGGACAGAGCTAAACACCGGACACAGGTCTGAGGAATGAGGACACTCATCAGAGCAGGCTTACCCACTCACACTTTCTTTTTAAATAGCCAAAGGCATCAGGTGTTGGTCAGTTTGAGGTGTCTGAGGATGAGGGATAGTCTAGAGAAGTCATCAGATTGGACAAAATGTCTAGTGTAGGACAAGTCATGATTATAATATTTTTTAGGGATTTAAATTTTAATTTTAAAAGAATTTACAGTTTGTACATGTGCTGAAATAAATGTTGTCATGTAGCGGTACACTATCAAGTCAAGTCACCTTTATTTATAGAGCGCTTCTAACAATACAGAGCTCAGCTATAGACATCAACACAAAGCTCTCAGGTTGATTTCACAGAGTCTGTAAGTCTTCTGTAAGACTTCTAAATGGCAGTATTGAGAAGCATCTTAAAGGGAAGCGGTTTAAATGAAGTCTGATGTCTCTATGATATCCAGCACTATTCACTATTACAGACAGAAGGCCATGTACTGAAGAAAACACAATCACCTCAGACATCCTTCATCCATGACAAAGGTCAACGGATCTCTATCAATGGTGAAAGTAAAAGGTATTTGAATTGGAAACTTCTTTGCATTTACATTTATGCATTTAGCAGACGCTTTTATCCAAAGCGACTTACATAGCATTCAAGTTACAGTTTTTACATTTTTGATCAGCTCTTGCTTTCCCTGGGAATCGAACCCATGATCTTGGCATTGCTAGCGCCATGCTCTACTATTTGAGCTACAGGAAAGCTTTGTTAGTCTTTTACCTCCTTTTAGCCTTAACCTCATTTAACAAGTGAATTTTCCAAGAAAACCCTGCTTACTGTTTTCTTTCTGATTAACCAGACTAAAAGCAATTGAATCACCTTCTCCTGAGTCCAGGATCAGTAGTGAGGCTGATGAATGATTACAACCATAAACACACTGATAAACACAGCGAGCGTCTAGTTCCTCAGGGTTCCTCATACCACTCATTTACAACTTCTTGTTCTTCCATTTCAGGAGAACACAACAAATTCATTAGGTGACCTCAACAGCACAATGCTGAGCTGGTCTGGTGTTTTCAAAACTGACAAGTTTTAAATCAATCAATCAATCAATAAAATAAATACATAAATAAATATCTGTGGAATGGGAACTGGTTAATTGTGGATGAGTGAAATACGTATGAATGTCCAGTGATGTTGGTGAGGGTCTCACAGGCGTCTAGAGAATCCTCAAGACCTCAGATCATGAATCCAGAGACATGCAGATTGCGGTAAACATCAGCTCTGGGACGAACACACATCAATGTCACACATGACCCTCAGCACAGACAGACAGAGCTGTTGTTTGCTGGAGGACTCAGGGCGGTTATCTGACGAAGCGTTCATGAAGAGTGAAACACATCGTGTCTTCAGGGCTCCAGCAGAGTTTCACACAGCCGCGAGGAGATGACTCTCACCACACACAGGCTGTGTTTCCGAGCCAAACCAAAGGCTTATGGATCACACACACCTCTGTAGAGTGTGTTTATGAGCTACTGAGGGGTTAGTGTACTAGATAGAGTGTGAAACATGACACTGAGCTAAAGGACGGTTTGAGCGGGCTATGATTCTCCTTCTAAATGTAAATGATTGCGTCTGCGCTCCGTCTGTAACTCCAGCTGAAACTTTGAGCAGTTTTCTGAGGCTCTTCTGAACACATCTAATCACCTCATGTCTGATCATTTCTCAGGACCGTCACATGAGCAGATGACAGATCTCTCACAACTGCGCTCTAGTCAAAAAGCTCAAACCATTCATACAGAGTCAAGGAAAATCTGGAAATACAGAATTTAAAACTGTGGTTTCCAGGCCATGAAGAATTAATAAATAAAACATTTAAAAACAGTAACCCTAAATTTGAAATATGGAATAGTTTTGCTCAGCTGTGCTCTGAAATATCTTATCAGCATATTGCTCTCTTTGTTGTTTTCCAAGTACTCTTTATGTACAGCTGGGGTCATAAATTCACATACATCCTGCCCAATCTGCAAAATGTTAATAATTAAACTAAATAAAAGGGGTCATTAAATAAATAAATAAATAAATAAATAAATAAATAATAAGCTGAATAAACTCAAATGAAGCAGTTCAAAAGTGTACACAACGTTAATACTGTGTTATTACCTGAATGATTTAAAATCGTTTACATATTTTCAGATAGTTGTTCATTACACTGAATCTCTTTTTGTTCAGATCAGTTAAGCTGCCAAGTTTTCTTCAGAAATATCCCTCACAACTCAGATTCAGGATTCATGAGGAGGAGTAAGTTGTTACAGAATGATCTCTGTAGGTTTCCATATTTTCTCAGATTTGGGTCAGTTTGAGTTCAGACAGTTCAATCAGTCTGTGTATGGAGAACAAGACCTCAGAGAAACACTGCTCTGTGTGTGTGTGTGTGTGTGTGTGTGTGTATGTGTGTATTTGTTTATGCTACACTGTAAGGACTAAATGTCCGCACAAGGATAGTAAAACCTGTAAATTTTGACATTGT
The DNA here is from genome assembly GCA_039654775.1 of Spinibarbus caldwelli. Taxonomy (NCBI): domain Eukaryota; kingdom Metazoa; phylum Chordata; class Actinopteri; order Cypriniformes; family Cyprinidae; genus Spinibarbus; species Spinibarbus caldwelli. The sequence continues at coordinate 236,797 of CM077227.1, read as the reverse complement.
GGGGACTGGCCTGTGGTGATTAAAAATAGTAAATGATGTTTACCTGAAAGTGTAAGAATGCAAACAGGTTTTCTGTAAGGAGTAGGTTTAGGGTTAGGGGATAGAAAATATTGTTTGGTCAGTATAAAAGTAATAGAAGTCTATGGGAAGTCCCCACAATTCACAGAAACAAACGTACGTGTGTGTGTGTGTGTGTGTGTGTGTGTGTGTGGACAGATACAGGCAGCATCAGCGGCCCTGTTCACTCATGGGGTCCGGCTCGGCTCCTGTAAGGCCCCTAGAGGAAATAAACATTCTACAGACGAAAATTAAAAACACTTTCTGAGATGAAATACCATCTGCACTACACACATCAAACAACAGCTCTCTCTCTCTCTGCTCTGTCTGTATGTCGAACGCCCTGTCTCTCTGGACTCCAGGCCTTGCTGTCTCCTTGAGTTCAAGATTACGAAGTCACACACATTAACAATCAGCACACACACGTTTCTCAAACAGGCTCTCAGAGCACAAACCACACTGATACACAAGCTAAAGAGCTAGTCGATCAGCGCAGGACACACACGAGGATCAACGAGCTAAACAACCATAAACCACAAATCAATTAGTGAATATTTCCATTCAGTCATGGTTTGTGTCAAACCAACACAAAACGCAGCGTTAAACATGAACACGTGTGTGTGTGTGTGTGTGTGTGTGTGTGTGTGTGTAGTCAAAGATCTCACACTTCAAAGCAGCTGCTCTGAACCGCTGCCCTGTTAACATTTCATTAAACATGGATCTCATTAACATCCATTTGCATTAAACTCTGTGTGTGTACAGTATGTTTCATTTTCAACAAAACAAATATACTCATACAGACCTCTGTCTGCACCAGACACACCATCAACATGTTAATGAAGCTCCAACTTAACAAGCTGATCCATTATGCACACCACGACTAAAAAAACACTTACATGTCTGAGAAGCTTAAAATGTATTGTTACTTTTATAATAATAATAATAATAATTATTATTATTATTATTCTTCATTATTTAGTGTGGTTCATCTATAAGATAATATGCACAAATGGAGAAATGAAAGAAGATCATGGACAAATGAAAGCTTCATCATTTACTCTTCCTCATGTCGCTCCACACCTGTGTGAGTTTCTTTCTTCTGAGATGCTGAGCAGAACGTCAAAGCTGCTCACTTACAGACAACCAATGTTAATGTGACTGCTGTATAAATAAATACATAAACAAAATAGTTATTCACCACAATTCTCACAAACTCAAATGATGACAGGACAGAACTAGCGTGCGTCCACTGAACTGCACTGATGATCAGACTTCATCTGCGAGCGGCCACACAGAGTCTGAACACACCGTCATCCAGTGAGAGACTGATGCACTCCAGAGTGTGTGTGTGTGTGTGTGTGTGTGTGTCCCTCTCTTTCTCTCAGAACGCTGAAGATCCAGTTCACACATCCATAATGGGTGGCGCTAAACCACATGCTGACATCATCCTCTCCCAATCAGCACGCAGCGTTTCACACAGGCTTCTCAAATTGAGAGAGAACCACCCACCCACCCACACACACACACACACACACAGCCTCACGCACAAACAACCCCAATGTAAACAAACACTTGTGTAAACAAACACGAGTGAATGGGATTCCCTCTAATGACACACACATACTGCACATGCTCCTCACATACAAACACTCACACACTAACACACAGACACTGATTTTTTTCTCCTGTTTGTGTGTGTAACTGATGAACAGCCACACTCATATAATGTACTTAATATGTATGATACTACATAAATACTTCATTACCATGTACTGCTTGCCATAAATAAATAAATAAATAAATAAATGTCATTACTGATTACATTCTTGCCCGTTTAATGTGTGTATTTCTGAACATGATATAGAAAAAGAGCCAACCTCACAAACACAAAAGAGGAAGAAGAAAAAAGAATGAGTAAGAGAGAGCAGACTGAGCCGCAGAACTGAGAAATGAGGAGAAGGAAATGTGAGTTCACTGAGCAGAAGTGTGTCACACCAACCTCAACGGCCCTGAGCAGACGACAGAGAGAAACAGATGAAGCACTGTGAGACACTGCTGACCCCTGCTGGAGGAGAGAGTCTCTCTCTCACACACACACACACACACGCGCGCGCGCACACGCACACACTCCTCCGTCAGAGCATCTCTCACACACACACCTCCATCAGAGCATCTCACACACTCACCTCTGTCAGAGCATCTCTCTCTCACACACACACTCCCACACACACACACTTCAGTCAGAGTATCTCTCTCACACACACACACACATCTCCATTAGAGCATCTCTCTCACACACACACTCCCACACACACACACATCTGTCAGAGCATCTCTCTCACACATACACACTCCCACACACACACACACACACACATCTGTCAGAGCATCTCTCACTCACACACATCCGTCAGAGCATCTCTCACACACACACACACACCTCCGTCAGAGCATCTCTCTCACACACACACACACCTCCGTCAGAGCATCTCTCTCACACACACACACACTCCCACACACACCTCCGTCAGAGCATCTCTCTCACACACACACTCCCACACACACACACACCCGTCAGAGCATCTCTCACACACACACACACCTCCGTCAGAGCATCTCTCTCACACACACACACACACTCCCACACACACCTCCGTCAGAGCATCTCTCTCACACACACACTCCCACACACACACACACATCCGTCAGAGCATCTCTCTCACACACACACACCTCCGTCAGAGCATCTCTCTCACACACACACACACTCCCACACACACCTCCGTCAGAGCATCTCTCTCACACACACACTCCCACACACACACACACATCTGTCAGAGCATCTCTCACACACACACTCCCACACACACACATCCGTCAGAGCATCTCTCACACACACACACACTCCCACACACACACACACACACACACATCCGTCAGAGCATCTCTCACACACACACACACACACACACACACAGACACTCCCACACACACACATCCGTCAGAGCATCTCTCTCACACACACACACACACATCCGTCAGAGCATCTCTCACACACACACACACACACCCCTCCGTCAGAGAGTCTCACACACACCATGATGCTCCACACGTCATCACTACAATCCATTCATGCAAAATATCTTGTTTGTTTACATCACGTCACCCACAGGAAGTGGTTCACAGGGTGACACTGGAGTTCAGAGAGAAGATCAGATGTAAGCCACCGATCACAAACACACCGCTGGTCTGAGCCGCTTACAGCAGAATTCAACTTGATTTAGAAAGGATGAACTTTACAGATATTGAACTGAATCCACACTGAACTGCCTGGAGCTGAATAACGACACTATTGTCTCGCCACAGCTGCTTTACAATAGAGTTTGTTTTTGTTTTTCTGTTAATTCACTGTTCATCACATGAAGCTGCTCTGAAACAAGCTCTGTTGTATAAAGTGCTGTAGAAAAAAGCTGGCCCTTTGCCCCTCACAAACTGCAGCAGACCCTGAGGTTATCTGTGCTGTTGACCTCTGACCTCACTGACACATAATTAAACCTCATGCTGTGTCTTCAAGCAGAAGAAGCTGAAATGTGAGCACAGAGGGGCCCCGGGGCCGACCTGATGCTTCAGACACCGTCAGGATCCCTCACACAGATACAGATGAAGAGACAGAAGTTAACTTTTCTATTACAGGGATGATTATTTTTTTTTATTTTTTTTTTTTTCCCAAATTAGCATACAATGGTAACACTATAGGCTGTTACTGATCAACATCCAGTAACAGAAGTAACAGTTCTGCTGCGGCTGTTTGGAACTATTTTACTTTGCAAAATAAAGCAAAAGCAGACAATTTTGTTCCTAAAACTTAAGTCTGTTGTACAAAATAACATTTTTCAATAATGTTGATATTCAGAAAAACCAGCACTTTTGATTATGTGATATTAAAAATAAACTCATACAGGGACATTTTTGCTGTCATATGTCAAATTTTAGAGCAGTTTTACTAATTTTGGTGGTGTTTTCACCCTAAATCCCGGTTAATTTCTGATCCTGGTCACTGGTTTCAGGATGCTCATGTACTGTATCACCATCCAGTGCTGTTCTGCTTCCTGTCCTCTCCTCCACTATCCAATATAATTAAAAGATAAAATAGTAAATAAAACAACACAAAGTGTGTTCTAGGTCACTCTGGATAACAGCAGCAACTAAATGACTGGCAGTGAAACAGAAGAAACATCTGTGGTTCAGTCAGATGAATGGAGGATTCTGAAGGAGTTCCCACAAGAGCTCTCAGGTCTCAATAGTTGGGGAAATGAGCGATAGGAAAGTGAACAAGAGAGAGCAAGTGATTGAAAGACGGCAGTGAGCACACAGAGGGCAGGGCAGGAGGATCAGGTGTGTTTGGAGAGGGCAGAGCAGGTGGCACGCGGGCCTTCACCTACAGCCCACACTCAAGGGCCACCTGGCAGAGATGGAGTTACCACAACATCCACAACCAGCCTGCTGCGAGACCAGTGCCCCATTCAACACTCCAGCGCAGCGGGAGGAGAGGACGACTTTCTGATTGTTCTGCTGTGAAAGAGGCAGTCAGCCAATGGGAGCAGCTGAATAGCAGGAGCCGCCAGCGAGTGGCGATGTGTTGTTCAGGTTCTGGTGCTCAGTGATCTGTAGCGCCGGCCAGAGGGCAACAGTTCAAAGAGAGAGTGAGCTGGGTGTGAGGGGTCCAGAGTGACTTTCTTTGCCCTTTTCCTCACTCTGGAGATATAAAGATCTTGGAGGTTGGGTAGAGGGGCACCGATAATCCTCTCAGCAGTCCTGACTGTCCGTTGTAGTCTTCTAATGTCTGTTTTGGTAGCTGAACCAAACCAAAAAGTTATAGATGAACACAGGACGGATTCGATGATGGCAGAGTAGAACTGTTTCAGCAGCTCCTGTGGCAGGTTGAACTTCCTCAGCTGGTGGAGGAAATACAGCCTCTGCTGGGCCTTTTTCAAAATAGAGTCAATGTGAATGTCCCATTTCAGGTCCTGAGAGATGGTGGTGCCCAGGAATCTGAATGTCTCCCCTGCAGTCATAGTGCTGTTCATGATGGTGAGTGGGGGAAGTGCAGGGGGGTTCCTCCTGAAGTCTACTATCATCTCCACTCTTTTGAGCGTGTTGAGCTCCAAGTTGTTGTGACTGCACCAGACAGCCAGCTGCTCAACCTCCTGTCTGTAAGCAGACTCGTCACCATCCTTGATGAGGCCGATGACTGTAGTGTCGTCCGCAAACTTCAGAAGCTTGACAGAGGGGTCTTTAGATGTGCAGTCATTTGTGTAGAGAGAGAAGAGCAGTGGGGAGAGAACACATCCCTGAGGGGCGCTAGTGCTGATGGTGCAGGTGCTGGATGTGAGTTTGCCCAGCCTCACTAGCTGCTGCCTGTCTGTCAGGAAGCTGGTGATCCACTGACAGATGGAGGTGGGCACAGAGAGCTGTGTGAGTTTGTCTGAGAGAAGGTCAGGCATGATGGTATTGAAGGCCGAGCTAAAGTCCACAAATAAGATCCTTGCGTAGGTCCCAGGTTTGTCAAGGTGTTGCAGGATGTAATGCAGTCCCATGTTGACAACGTCATCCACAGACCTGTTTGCTCTGTAGGCAAACTGAAGAGGATCCAGCAAGGGTCCAGTGATGTCCTTCAGGTAGGCCAAGACCAGTTGCTCAAATGACTTCATGACCACGGACGTGAGAGTGACAGGTCTGTAGTCGTTAAGGCCAGTGATTTTGGGCTTTTTGGGGACGGGAATGATGGTGGAGCGTTTGAAGCAGCAGGGAACTTTACACAGCTCCAGAGATCTGTTGAAGATCTGTGTAAAGATGGGGGCCAGTTGGTCAGCACAGACTTTTAGACAGGCAGGTGAAATACCGTCTGGTCCTGAAGCTTTCCTAGATTTCTGTTTCCTGAAGATCCGGTTCACATCCTCTACACAGACTTTAAGCGCAGGTAAAATGGTGGGGGATGGAGGGAGGGGGATGCAGGGGGGGTAGGTGAATGTGTGAAGTGCAGATCAGAGCGGGTGCTGGGTGTCAGCCTGGCCTTTTCAAACCGGCAGTAAAACACATTCAGATCGTCAGCAAGTTGTTGATTCTCCACAGACTGTGGGGGTGGTGTCTTGTACTTGGTGATGTTCTTCAGACCAGTCCAAACTGATGTCGGATCGTTGGCTGAAAGCTCACTTTTCAGCCTTCCAGAGTAGTTTTTTTTAGCCACTCTGATCTCCTTTGTTAGTCTGTTCCTGGCCTGGTTATACAAGATTTTATCCCCACTTCCGTAAGCATCCTCTTTGGCCTGACAAAGCTGTTTGAGTTTCCCAGTAAACCATGGTTTATCACTATTGAATGATAAGAATGTCCTGGTGGGGATGTACATATCCTCACAGAAACTGATATATGAAGTTACAGTCTCTGTGAGATTGTCCAGATCGGTGGCAGCATCTTCAAAAACACTCCAATCAGCAAGGTGGAAACAGGCTTGTAAAACCTGCTCTGTTTCATTAGTCCATCTTTTAACAGTTCTTAATACAGGCTTGGCTGATTTCAGTTTCTGCCTGTAGGTCGGTATAAGATGAACCAAACAGTGATCAGAGAGTTCTAAAGCTGCTCGTGGGACAGAGTGATACGCATCCTTTATTGTTGTGTAACAGTGATCTAATATATTACTGTCCCTGGTGGGACATGTAACGTGCTGTCTGTATTTTGGCAGTTCACGGGAGAGATTTGCTTTTTTAAAATCTCCAAGAATGATTAAAAGAGAGTCCGGGTACCGTTGCTCCGTTTCAGATATTTGTTCAGCCAGTTGTTGCATCACGGCACTCATGCACGCGTCCGGAGGCACGTACACATTCACGAGAATGAAAGAGGAAAACTCCCGCGGTGAGTAGAACGGTTTACAGTTTATGAAGAGCGCCTCTAAATTAGGAGAACACATCTTCTTCAGAGTTGTTACATCTGTTCACTAACCTTCATTTATGTAGAAACATAGTCCACCACCTCTCGTTTTCCCCGTCAGCTCCGTGATGCGGTCTGATCTGAACAGCTGGTAGCCCAGCAAATGAAGCACGTTGTCCGTAATGGCTTCACTCAGCCAGGTTTCAGTGAAGCACAACGCAGCAGAGTTTGAAAAAATCCTTGTTTGTGCGGGTGAGGAGAAGTAGTTCATCCGTTTTGTTAGGAAGGGATCGGAGATTCGCTAGATGGATACTAGGGAACGCTGTTCGGAAGCCTCGTTCGCGGAGCTTAACCAGCGTGCCAGCGCGCTTCCCTCTTTTGCGTCTGAGCGCGCGTTTTACTAGGACCGCTGCCCCTCCGACTAGAACATCCAACAAAGTGTCTGAATAATCAAAAACCGGAAAAAAATTGTCCGGTGTGTGTTGCCTTATGTCCAGTAGTTCGTCTCTGGTAAAACTGATAGTAAGAGAATGACTAAACACAGAACAAACAAACAAAAACAATAAAAGAATGGAAGCGTTCCACACCACGGCAGCCATACGTGGCGTCATCTTGACACGAAGACAATATATATTTTTATTCAGACACCTTCAACATTTCTCACATTATCACAGTTTATTCGCTATAGTTTAGAAAATGGTAATAAAATATGAAAAGAACTCAGAGCTAAACTGTGTCAGAACAAATTCATCTTGATAATGTCAGATAACTTTGATAGAAAGGTATGTAACAAAACATGGTCAGGTCAAAGTGGCAAATCAAGGTTTTGGTCCCAATATTTTTATTTTTTTTTTTTTTAAATCAGTTTTACTGGTAGTCCACTGTATGAAGCATTTTTGAGTATAATATGTCACAGTTTGCTTTATTTTGCTCACTTATCCTCACACAAATGAACTATAGTGTCCTACACCAACTAGTAAAAAATATACCAAAAAGTATATCTGGTGTCTGAATAATTTTTGGACACAAAACAATTGTCTTGGTTAAAGAAACTTCCAGTGTACAGATAAGGAATATAAAAATATATATTCTGAAGTACTGCACATTCAATATGCAGGAGGAGCTCAAGAATCTTCAAGTATTGATCAGGATAGGCTGGCTCTAAAAGAGCCTGATATCACAGACTCCACAAAGAGAGAGAAACTTCGACAAACTACACGCGAGTTACTTTCATCAGCAAGATTTCCCTCACACGCTCACATGAACACTGGAATCTCCTTCAAACAACAAGAGCTGCGGCACAAACACATCAACATTCAGGAGCTCAAACCACACAGCAGCAGCTGAGCTCAAACACAGACCCTCCGAACATCCCAGAACCGGATCCATCGTCTTCCTTCAGCTCTGATGAACACATGTTCCTGTGCGTGTCTGTCACACGGGCCGCTCATCCACAGAAACCCAACTTCAGCTGTGATTGCCTGTCAGTGCATTTTCTGAGTCACTGAATTGAACAGCATCGAGGGACGCCAGGGCCCTGGAGTATTGATGAAAGTGTGCACTACTCAGTGGTCACTACTCAGCGTGTAATTGAAACTGAAGGTAGGCGTGTTCTTCCATGTTTTGTTCTAGTGGGGCAGAGGTCCATCACAGTTTCAACAGTCACGGGACAGCGGCCCCTCAATTCACATCAGGACACACGTCATGATTCAAGACGTCATGATGCATTACAATCTAACTCGATTATCAAGACTGAAACGGCCCCAGTGTGACCGCAGCTCTTCAGACCTGCTTCTGCAGGACACACACACATAGATGAGAAACCATCGAGACACACGACAGCATCAGCACAGGCCAGAGAGAGCGTCTGAGGGACTCCAGATCACTGCATCATAACAGAAACTGAAGCTACCAATGTCTGTCTTACACTAACACTGAATATTACACTGTGACAGAGAAAATACATGGCATCAAAAATATTACACCTCCTCCAAAGGTGTCATAAATGTGCCAAAGTGAAAACAAGATGCACTAGTGTGTATTGTGTGTGTGTGTGTGTGTGTGTGTGTGTGTATGAAGGTGTATGTGCATGTGTATTGTGTGTGTGTATGAAGGTGTATGTGCATATGTATTGTGTGTGTGTGTGTGTGTGTGTGTGAAGGTATATGTGCATGTGTATTGTGTGTGTGTGTGTGTGTGTGTGTGCATGTGCATTGTGTGTGTGCATGTATTGTGTGTGTATGAAGGTGTATGTGCATGTGTATTGTGTGTGTGTGTGTGTGTATGTGCATGTGTACTGTGTGTGTGTGTGTGTGTGTATTGTGTGTGTGGAGCAGCACATCTGCAGCAGAGGTGAATCGAGGGCTCTCGGCGGGCCAGTCAGTAAATATTTGAGAGCAAATTTCATTAACGCTGACCGCTCCAGTGTAGCTGTTTGTGAACTTCAGCCTGAGATTGTTTAACCCTGTCAGAGATCAGCACACACACACACACACTTACAGGAATGTTTGTGTCTAATTATGAAAGACTCTTCTACACATACAGCTGCTCCTCGGTTTCAGAACTCAGTAGTGCATTGAACAGCAGACGCTAGACGTGTGTCCACACAAACAGTTACTAGCTAAATGGGGATATTTATTTGACCCTTCTACTGTTTTACATAAGCTAATACTAATACACCTCTGAACCCCAGTTCAGCAGTTCATCTGTACTGATGAGCCACGATACAAAGGAAGAGACATCGATGAATATTCAGATGTTCATTCAGATTATAGACGTGTGTAGTGTGCATATTAGGGTGTTTCTCCAAGTTAATGGTCTGTAACACTTATAAACCTATGCATTTCATTATATTATGACATATTAAGTTAAGTGTTGTTTGCTGTAAAGAAAGATGCACAAAGACACTAAACATTTGATTAACAGAAGTTTGTCGTGTTTGAACAGCCACTAGAACTACTAGATGTAGTGCTGAAGATGCAGACAGTCAGTATTGTGTGTGTCTGTGGTTAGTGGATGATGGAGATAGTTAATGTGATTTTCTACACCTTAGTTTTAGGTCTTAGGTTAGTTTTCTGGACGAACTTGAGCAGAACTGACTCCATACATCCACTAAAAAAAAAGAAAACACTGAGACTTCAAACATCATGAAGAAAGGTGACATGAGTGAAGAGAAAAGATCTGCAGCATTTCAGACACTCGATCTGATGAAGGACAGTCAGGCATTCATAAATATGACTGTCAGTGTAAAACACTGCGGCAGCTGCAGCTCTCATGGTCAGAGTGACGAAGAACATCTGGAGGTGTTTGCAGGCTGAGGCCCATCATTCCTCATGTGTCTCATTTACTGCTAAGAGCCCAGATGAAGAGTAAACACAGCCGACCAGAGAAATGCTTCACCCTGTCTGAACCTTGCTGGACTCACCATCGGGTTCATGCTGAAGCATTAGACACCGCTTACAGCAGATCTCATCAGTCTCATGTCCACAGACGAGCTCTAAAGAATAAGTGGAGCTCATGGTGAGCCGACAGACCCGAGAGCTCAGACAGGACTAACGGTGATCTACTCAAACCCGACGGTGACCAGCAGCAGCTTCAGATCCGCTGCAAATGAGGAACTCCTGAAGAACTGATTTCCACTTGTCGAGTCTGATGTATTTGACGGTCTCACGATCCTCCTGAGCTCATTCAACAGCACTGTATGCAGGATTCATTCCTGATAACCGGTCAGATCAAATGTGGCCTTCTTGATGTCCAACTGGCTTACAAATGATCATGAATAAATAAGTAGCACTAAATAAATGATAACTTCTTTAAGTGCCATATCAGTGGATAAGGTTGTTTCACATGCTGTCGATATGTTCGTCTTAGCCTGCACTTACCGCTGCGATCAATAATCTTCCTCCAAATATCACCTTGAAAGTGAGGACTGGAAGAGCAGCAAATATCATTAAGACCATTTATATAGTGCTTTTCTGGGTACTCAAAGCGCTTTACATAGAAGGGGGGAATCTCCTCAACCACCACCAGTGTGCAGCATCACCTGAATGATGCGACGGCAGAAATATTGCGCCAGAACACCCACCACACACCAGCTTACTGGTGGAGAGGAGACAGAGTGATGAAGCCAATCAGTGTATGGGGATGATTAGGAGGCCATGATGGTCAGAGGCCAATGGGCAAATTTGGCCAGGACACCGGGGTTACACCCCTACTCTTTTTCGAAGGACATCCTGGGATTTTTAATGACCACAGAGAGTCAGGACCTCGGTTTAACGTCTCATCCGAAAGACAGTGCTTGTTGACAGTATAGTGTCCCCGTCACTATACTGGGGTGTTAGGACCCACAGACTGCAGGGTGAGCACCCCCTGCTGGCCTCACTAACACCTCTTCCAACAGCAACCTGGTTTTCCCAGGAGGTCTCCTATCCAAGTACTGACCAGCTCAACCCTGCTTAGCTTCAGTGGGCAACCAGTCTTGAGCTGCAGGGTGATATGGCTGCTGAAAGAAATACAATATTCCTATTCTCCACTATTGTTTTTATATGTGTTATTCTACTATCTGTATCACAACCTTTATCTAAAATAGTAATATTTGAAGTCCTTCACACCAATACTAAGACACCCTTGGTTTTAGTATCCGAAGATGAGTGAGATACCACCTCATAAAACTTATTTCTATTGCTTTTTTATGCATGTTATTTTATTTGTTTTAATTTTAATTTTTAATCTCTCACCTTTTATTTATTTATTTTTAAATATAGAGATATTACCTAGTCAATATGTGACTATGGGGCCAATGTTGGTGCTTCAGTAATGTTCAGGTTTTTGTTGACGCCACGGATCATATTAAAGGGTGCTGGCAGATTAAGGTTTGTTCTTGGTTTGATCTACCATAGTTCATGGGAATGTGTTTGTGTTTTTTTGAATAGTGAAGGGAAGGGTGGGGTGGGGGGTGGTTTAATGGTAGACTCAACTGGTTTTATTTTCAAACTTGTATTTTGTCTTATTATGCAGTAATTCTGTTTGATACCTATGACTGACCTTAATATTCTGAGTTGTAATATTAATGGCCTAAATGGCCCTCACAAACGTACAGGTTTTCTGGATTTTTTGCGAAGAAGAAAGATTGATATAGTGTTAGTTCAGGAATCCCATTTGAAAGAGGAGGATATACTCCAGTGTAATAATAAGTTTTATGAGGTGGTATCTCACACATCTTCGGATACTAAAACCAAGGGTGTCCTCTAATATTGGTGCGAAGGACTTTAAATATTACTATTTTAGATAAAGGTTGCGATACAGACGGTAGAATAACACATATAAAAACAATAGTGGAGAATAGAAATACTGTATTTCTTTCAGTTTATGTCCCTTGTACTCCTGACCCTACTTTTCTCTGTTTTGTCAACCTATCTCTTGAAATTCTCAGATTTTGAAATTGTATTGGGTGCAGATACGAATTCTGTAATGTCGCATATCCTAGATAGATCTGGACCAAAAGAATCACACTCTCAAGCTTTTTGTTCGGACAAACTTCGTCAATGTGTAACCTCATCCTCATTTGTGGATAGTTGGATTTTATTAAATCCTTCTGCTAAGTCTTTCACTTCCTTTTCTGCTACTCATAAATCCTATTCGCGAATCAACTGTATTTTCATTTCTACTACTTTATCTTCAGCTGTTGGTGATGCAGATATCTGTTCCTTATCTCTGTCGGATCATGATGGAAATTTGTGCAGATTTTCTTTGATCCCTTGGCCATCTCGTGCCTCTAGATGGCGATTTAACCCTAAATTGTTACAGGACGAAAACTTTTGCAGTCAATTCAGAAATAAATTTGCTGAGTTTATTGAAATTAACAGAGGTTCAGTGGATGATCCGTGAACACTTTGGAATGCAGTTAAAGGATTTATAAGGAATAACTCAATTTCAAATTCCTCTTTCCTTCAGAAAAACTGACACAAAGAGATAATTGAACTGGAATCACAGCTCCAGAATCTGACTAGAGATAATCAACGTTGTTTCTCAGACAATACACGCGGTTAGGTCCGAACTCAATTCATTACTGAGATCCAGGGCAGAATTCCCGATTCAAAGATCCAGGCAGAATTACTATTTTCAAGGGAATAGACCAAGCCACATTTTAGCTCTAAGATTACGCAACAGTGAAAAGTTTGCTAATATTTCAGCAGTGAAATCCCAGTCTGGGCTCATTATGACAGACCCAAAAGACATTAATATTGCCTTCCACTCTTTTTACTCTAACCTCTATACTTCTTCTGTGGATGGTGACCCTGACTCTTTTGCATAAATTATATGCTAAAGTACTATCTCGTCATCTAGAGAAATTTATGAATAGGCTAGTTCATCATGACCAAACAGGATTCATTATATCTCGCTCAGCTTCGGATAACTTACGCAGGTTATATCATATTATTAATTCAACGAATAGTTCGTCCTCCCCTTGCGCAGTATTATCTCTAGATGCGATGAAAGCTTTCGACCAGCTAGAATGGAACTATTTATGGGCAGTTCTACAGCATCTGGGTCTAGGATCGAGTTTCATAAATATGATAAAAGTTCTGTACACCAATCCAGGAGCCACTGTTCTCACAGGTGCTGTTCGCTCTAACCCATTCTTTATACATCGAGGTACTCATCAGGGTTGCCCGCTTTCTCCTCTGTTATTTGCCCTATTCTTGGAACCCGCAGCTCAAGCGGTCCAACAATCTGAAACTATTTCTCCCATAATTATTCGGAATACTCATCATCATATTTCTTTGTTTGCTGATGATATCTTATTGTTTTTGGAGAAGCAGTCACATTTTTTTCCTCATTTGTTGAATTTATTTGACCATTTTGGATCTCTCTCTGGGTTTAAAATTAATTGGAGTAAGTCATGTTTACTTCCCCTCAATTCTAAAATTGATTCCATGTCCCTTTCTATATATATTCCATTGGTTCAGAACTTTAAGTATTTGGGGATAGATGTTTTTCCTTCCCTGCAGGAAATCGTCTCAAAAAACTATAATAGTATTATAGCCAAAGTATCCTCATATTTTGAAAATTGGTCTCGTCTTCCTACTTCTTTTCAGGCTCGTATATCGGTGATTAAAATGAATATTCTCCCACGTATTAATTTCTTTTCTTCTATGATTCCTCTCGCTCCACCGGTTGGCTACTGGAACGAACTTGATGCACGTGTTTCACGGTATATATGGGATGGGAAACGTCCTCGTATTGAACTGACTACCTTACAACAATGTAGATTACATGGAGGTCTTTTTTTCCCCAATTTTTGACTGTATGCGCAAGCCTTTTCCCTCCGCCCTTTATCAGTTTGGTTTGATCCTGACGCTTCAGTGTCTTGGAGAGCAATTGAGGAATCTATTGTTTATCCGTAAAAATTGAAGCATCTTGTTTTTTTCGGGGGTTCCGCTTAGGCAGTGTAAATACCGGTTTGGTCCCATTGTAACCCACCTCCTCTCCACATGAAGGGATGTTGAAAGACATTCACAACTGGTTACAATATGACATAGGCGTTCGCCTATTTTCCACAATAATAATCTTTTGTCAGGCAGTACTCCATTTCATTGTCCGCAATGGACTCATAATAAAGTAAACGCTCTAGGAGATACATGATGATAGTGGTTTAAAATCCTTCCAGAATCTTAAAACTCAAAAAAGGAGATGCCTGGCAGATTATATTATGTATTTGCGCATCAGATTGGCCCTATGGGCGTATGGGGTGCCCTGGAACTGCCTGCTCACCCTTTACAGAAACTAATCCTTCCTTCTGAGGAATCTCTCTCCTCTGCTTCAGTCATCTATCTCTTTCTTCTGGAGCATTCATACAAACCTTTATCTGTTACAACTGTTTGGGCTAAGGATCTTAATGAGGATGTGCATGTTTTATTTTCGGATCAGGTATGGGGTGTGTTTAAATTGTCTTCTAAAAACCCTAATCCCAAATGATTCATTGGAAATTGCTGCATAGGGTTTACTTGACTCAAATGAAACATTTTTATATGAATCTGTCGTCTTCTGCTAAGTGTAATCTCTGTTCGCAAGGATCTTTAGGTACATTTTTGCTTTTTTTTTTTTGGGAGTGCCCCTCTCTCTCACCTTTTTGGACTCAGCTCTCACAGGACCTTTCATATTTGTTGGGTACTGAGATATGTTTGACTCCGCGCCATTTTTTCATGAATGACTTTTGGGACTTCACCTTGTCCGTCCAACAAAGATGTTTACTGTTAGCTGCTCTCAAAGCAACAAAAAAATTGCTAGTCAACCGTTGGAATCCTCCTCACACAATGGACAGATGGACCTGGACTGTATATTTGTTGGACATTATCTTGATGGAACTCTCAACTTCTCGTATACATGGATCTAATGTAAAAAATGTAAATTTATGGCATTCAGCTTTTAAAGTTGTGTCACCTTTTCTAAAATCTTTGTAAAAAAATATTTTGTTATTTATTTATCTATTATTATTATTAATTTATTTAATTTTTATTATTTATTTATTTATTTATTTTATTTTATTTTTTTGGAAGTCTACCAGGGGTGGGACGGGTTAGGGTTGGGTTCTAAATTTGCAAAGCTGCTTTTTGTTTTATATTACTGTTCCCAGAAGAAAACTCAAGCATTTGTTAACAAAAAAAAAAAAAAAAGACCAGGATCAAACTCAGTCGAACCTTAATGTTGACTATTGCGGGAAAACAGTCAGTGGAAACAAGAGAGTGTGGACCGGACTGAAAGACACTTCAGAGAGTCCATTTAGCAGACAATGACCACAAAACAACATCTTAACAGCTGAATAAGAAATCTGATGCATGAAGTAGAGGCCAGAAAGAGGGAACAACACAAATCAGCCTCGATTCTAGTTGAATCAGAAAATATTGAATCATTTGATCGATTTAGCACTTGACTCTGGGTTTCTGAGATTCGGCATGAGTGCAGATGTGTTTTTATGTCGAGGAAATCACAGGAAACGTGGGTCTAATCTAATTTTCCAAGAATTAAGAACTGATCAAGGGGAGTCGAATCAAACAAATTTATGTATTTATTTTCCTGAAGAGCTGAAGGCCAGAAGTTTGAAACATTATGAATCTGTCCATTCTCTGTGAAAGGAATCAATTTCAGTAATAGCTGACTTTATCTCAGATCAGATGGTCTAATTGATGAGTTCATGAAGATCTGCAGTGATGGAGGCTTTGAAGTCTGGACTCAGATTGAGCACAGAAGAATCAATGAATCTATTGCTGCAGATGGGAATCTTAACACACAGAAGGCCATTGTAATTAACCACCGTAATTAAAGACAGGGAGCATTTACAGTAGCTTGGGGCAAAAGCTCTATAAAAACGCCCACCAAATTAGAGGAAAAACACTGCTCATATGGCATGAGCAAGAGTGCTGTTATTACAGAATATCAGCATGACTGCAAATATTTATTTTATACAAGTTAATATTAATTAACTTACATTATAGACACGGTATTGTCTGTTTTACCTCTGTTTCCCATAAGAAAGTAATTTTTAAACCACATTTTTTAAAGCCACAGCAGAAGTGTCTCAGAGCAACATACAATGAGTCTTTATTGAATGAAATAAACCCATCTGCTGAGACGGTCAGAAGGTCTCTGATCATCAAGTGAAGATCCACCTCAGCGCTCACCTTCTGAGGAACCAATGCGTCTGCAGTCATTCACTCAAATCATTCAGATCCGCCGCTTTGAAACACCACTCACTCTGCTATATTTATACATCAGATTTGAATAAAGCCATAGAAATCTGCTCAGAGTTCAGTGTAAATGAAATCCTCCGTTCAGTGACACAGCTGAGCATTAGCATTCAGCGCTGGTTCAGGAGGAGATTTAGAAGAACATCACAGCTCAAGTCGACTATACAGTATATACAGTAGTCAGCATATACAGTATGAAACAAGGGAACAGACACATTAAGGACATTATTAATAACATCACTAGTTTGTTTGGCTGTTGCAGGACCTCAGCTGTCCTATCAGAGCCCATCTCCAGTATAATGACATGACACTGTGTCTGAATTCAGCAAGTGTCATGTAGGTACTCTAGTGTCAAACATCTGCACACGCTCAATCTTCTTAAAATATCCTTTAATATTGCATTAATATTACTTTTATATCATACACATAGATTTTAAATTTCTTCATTTAGTAAAAAAAACAATGACAAAAAAACAAACAAAGAGAAAGCATCAGAGTTTTACGTGCAATAGTGCACACACTCATAGATTTGATCACACAGCTGTCTCGCGCACACACACACACACACACACACACACACGATGATCTGCTGCAGACAGAGGTTTCTGTCAGATACAGACGTTCAACATGAGGAAACTTGTGGAGCCTGCTGCTGCTGCAACACCATGAGGAACTGAGAAACACACAGACCCATAGCAGAAACCACACACACACACACCTTCACATGTTGCTCAACTCAGCTCAGACGTGACTTACTGACGCTCAAACAGTACAAACTTCCTCTAGTCGTGAGACAATGTTGTCAGTCCTGATGGCCACTAACAGCCATGAGACGCGACAGACACATCCAGCTCAACTATGACTCTATCTAGATGATTGACTAATATACCGTTATAACCTGATTAATTTTGCCTTTAAACTATCAATTATTTTCTGATTAGTCAATTAATCCTTTTTAAAATTTACCAACAAATATTAACCATAACTTTTGCAATTAACCTTTCAATGCTTTGGTCAAACATTTTCTCAAAATATTTACTTTAAAATAACAAAATAAAATAAAATACAATCAATCAATCAATCAATCAATCAATCAATCAATCAATCAATCAATCAATCAATCAATCAATCAATCAAATAAATAAAGTGTCAAGAATGAAAATCATCTATCGGTATTACACATGTCCATGATTTTCAGTCAGTGTGTTCGGCTGACAGCATTTCCTCACAGGTTTGAGTCTTGAAATGATTTGTTCATTCAGCTGCTTGAACACGCATCTATACATCACAAACATCATCTCACTCAGCTCAACCTTATGGCAGTATCAAACATAGCGATATCCACAACACCAGGAAGTTTCGGCACAATTGACATTTGCTCACACATTATATAACTAGCTGACCAGTGCGGTTCATGTCTAAGTGGTGCCCGCAGAATAACATAGGTTTCATAGACAATTGGAAGAGTTTTTGGGGCAGACCTGACCTGTTGAAAAGAGATGGTCTTCATCCCTCCTGGGGTGGTGCCACTCTTCTCTCTAGAAATATGGCACATAGTCTTAGAGTTCGTACTTGACTAACTGGGGCCCAGGTCAGGAAGCAGACAGACTGGCTAAACCGACCGTCTGCTAGCTGCCTCACGCCACAGAAGTCAGTTAATTCTCAGCACATAGAGACTTCTTCACCTAGATATCACACTATAGAGACTGTGTCTGTTCCCTGTACTAGAAAATACAGAAAACATCCAAACCAAAGTAATAGTAACAATTTAATTGATGTTCAACAAATAAAAAACAAATATAATACAGATAAAAACATGATAAAGCTTGGCTTATTGAATATTAGATGCCTTTCAACAAAAGCACTTTTTGTAAATGATATGATCACTGACCATAAACTAGATGTGCTTTGTTTGACAGAAACCTGGCTAAAACTAGATGATTACATTACTTTAAACGAGTCTACACCCCAAGATTACAGTTACAAACATGAACCGCGTCCAAAAGGTAAAGGGGGAGGTGTTACTACAATTTATAGTAATATTTTCAGTATTTCTCGTTCGGGGGTTTCAAGTATAATTTGTTCAAAGTAATGGTGCTTCATATAACATTATCCAAAGAAACAAGTGTTAATGATAAATCCCCTGTGATGTTTGTACTGGCTACTGTATACAGGCCACCAGGGCACCATACAGACTTTATTAAAGAATTTGCTAATTTTCTATCGGAGTTAATGCTGGCTGCAGATAAAGTCCTAATTGTTGGAGATTTTAATATCCATGTTGATAATGAAAAATATTTGTTGGGATCAGCATTTATAGACATTCTACACTCTATTGGTGTTAAACAACACGTGTCAGGACCTACTCATTGTCGAAATCATACTCTAGATTTAATACTGTCACATGGAATTGATGTCAGTGGCATTGAAATTTTGCAGCAGAGCAATGATATCTCAGATCATTATCTAGTTTTGTGTATATTCCATATAGCTAAAACTGTAAAGCCAACTCCTTGTCACAAATATGGTAGAACATCACTTCAACCACAAAAGACAGCTTTATAAATAATCTTCCTGACTTATCTCAGTTCCTCAGCATATCCAATAGCTCAGAACAACTTGATGTAACGGAAACTATGGACTCTCTCTTTTCTAGCACTTTAGATACGGTTGCTCCTTTACGCTTAAGGAATATTAAGGAAAAGAGTCCAACACCGTGGTATAATGAGTACACTCGGGCCTTAACTCTCTGGGGTCGGCTGTCTCGCCGGCGAGACAACCTCATTTTTTTTTTCTTATCAGTGTGAAAGACACTAAAAATACTCCATCGATTTTGGTCATACAGATAAGTGTTATACATCAATTGAAACTTTGAAGTGTCTATATTTTTTTTGTTCTGGGTACACACAATAAAAACAAAATGTTGTGGTTTTGGAAAATAAAGAAAACAAACAGGGTGTGCTCTCTGTCTTCTCTGTCTCCGCAAACTGCTTTTAGAAATGAGTCACTAAAATGAACCGTAACGCAGCAAATACTCAGCACACAGACATGGGAGTTATATCTATAGAAAGCTTGAAGTGTCTACTTTTAAATGAAGTAAGTCATATCGAAAACAAACATTCTGTGATGAAGTAAT
Organism: Spinibarbus caldwelli; assembly: GCA_039654775.1. Lineage (NCBI taxonomy): Eukaryota > Metazoa > Chordata > Actinopteri > Cypriniformes > Cyprinidae > Spinibarbus > Spinibarbus caldwelli. The sequence goes on along the minus strand of CM077227.1, from coordinate 216,934 downwards.
CCTTATGAAACCAACACGATGTTCAGTCTTTCCCGTCTAACTCATAATCTTTAATGCAATTCCACCCCCTCACGGCTCGGGTCATTCATATGTAAATATCCATGTGAGACGCGTGCATGGAAACACCCAACATAAACAAAGCGTGAGGAGATCGTTCATCGCGGCTACTGTTCGTTTTTGAAAGGCGGCGGCTGGATTTCCCTCAAAAGAAGAACAAGATTTCATCCAGTAGAGGAGATCAATCTGATGAGTAAATAATGTTGGTTTTTTTGCATTAGTTAACGTGTTATTGTGAAAAAGTGAAAAGTGAAAGTCGTGACGTATTGTCAAGTACGGTGACCCATACTCGAAATTGGTGCTCTGCATTTAACCCATCCAAGTGCACACACACAGCAGTGAATAGTGAACAAACACGCACACACACCGTGAACACACACCCGGAGCAGTGGGCAGCCATTGCTCCAGCGCCCGGGGAGCAATTGGGGGTTCGGTGCCTTGCTCAAGGGCACCTCAGTCATGGTATCGAAGGCAGAGAGAGTGCTGTTCATTCACAATCCCCACCTTCAATTCCTGCCGGTGTGAGAATCGAACCGGCAACCTTCAGGTTACAAGCCCAACTCTCTAACCATTAGGCCACGACTTCCCCTTGTGACAAACTGGAACACATTTACTGGTTGTTTTTTCCCAAAATACAACATGATGAATGCTACGCATCTAAGAATGTTTAGACCATGTCTATTATTAACACTCTGTTCACAAATAGATTTTAATAGCGTGCTAAACAATAATAATTAGTTTCTCAGATATAAAATATCCTTTTATAGTACAAAGTACATCCTTTTATAGTACAAAGCATGCGTGAGTCTATGGCTACAGAATCATATCATAGGCTACTATAAAATCATACATACTAGGCTATGACGACTACAAAATCATAGTTGGGTTTTTTCCCAAACTATAATTCCTGACTACAATGTTTGAAATTGAGTAAAAGATTTTGAATATGAAAGGCAATTCATTGTATTTAAATTTCTTACGGCGCGATGATGTTTTCATGCTCTATATAAAACAATAAAAGTAATATGAGTGTACACTGTAACATGATGAATGCTACGAGTCTACGTATGTTTAGAACATGTTTATTATTAATAGCCTACTCTGTTCAGAAATAGATTTTAATAACATGCTAAACAATAATAATTAGTTTCTCAGATATAAAATGTCTTTTTTTAGTGATAGTACAAAGCATGCGTAAATCTATGGCTACAAAACCTATAGATGCTCCTGATATTAACATGCTCACAAATGTGTTTTTTTTTTTTTTTTTCCTCTGGTTGTTTGTATTTTATTGAATCAGATATCTACACCACAGATGAATCCTGATGACTTTCTTCAAACTGTTTTCCTCTGAGAGCGCTGTACCAACATCAGATGTTCAACTACACTGATATTCTATGGTAAAACAAGATCCTTGACTACTGATTATGTTTTTTTTCTTCTTGAATCCATGGAAAGAAGCAGAAACACTTAAATAACACATCCAAATATCAGGTATAATTTACTTGTTTCACTTGTTGGACAGAATCTGTTGCAGGAATGACTCAAAGTCTATTCACATCTCTGTGGTTAGATCGTGTGCACAATAATGTGTCTTTGACCTTCATTATGTATGTTTTGATTATACTGTCTTGTAAATAAAATACAAATAATTTAAAAAAAAACATTTTTTCAATCTCCTCACATTCTGTCTTACCTGCCTCAAAGTCACAGTCACACTGATGGGCCATTATGGGTGGGCCCTTTGTCTCTCAGGTGAGAATCACTTAATATTCATGGCCATTGCCACTCCCTCGTATATTGGCTTTCGATCACAAAACATGTCTTTAAAAATTTAAAATCAATATATTGTTTTCTGTGAATGAGTAAGCAGAATGATTTTCACATAATTTTGAAGTAAATATTCTAGCCTACGAGACTGATTACTCAAAAGTCTTATTCAGAACTATTTAGTGTGGGTTTTATGACCTTATTTCAGCTACATTTTTTTCCCCAAAACTTACTAACCACGCATAATATTTTTTTTTCTAAAAAATGCAAACATGTACATCCATCAGGGCCACATATTATTGTAGGACAGTTTGTGCTGAATACAAAAAAAAAAAAAAATACATGTTGGTCAATAGTATGTTATATGTAGCTGAAATAAGCACAAATATCAGGGCATGTCAAAACATCTCAAGGGCCCCAAAATCACCTCAGACCCCAGAGGGTTAAAGAGAGCAGCCCGGAAAATGGAGCACAGCTGGAGAAAAACAAAATTAGAGGTATTTCGTATTGCTTGGCAGGAAAATACTCTCTCCTACAGGAAAGCCTTAAAAACCATTAGATCTGCTTACTTTACATCTCTTTTAGAAGAAAACAAACACAACCCGAAGTATTTATTCAATACAGTGGCTAAATTAACAAAAACATATAACATCAGCAGGTGCAGACATTACCCAGCAGCACAGCAGTAATGACTTTATGAACTACTTTACTTCCAAGATCGAAACTATTAGAGATAAAATTGTAACCATGCAGCTGTCAGCCTCAATATCGCATCAGATAGTACGCTATAGATCCCCTGAGGAACAATTCCACTCATTCTCTTCTTGTCATGAATCAGACCTCTGTGGCTCTCTCCGATGGCCCCAGGAGGGCACCCTCACCTGAGTACTGACTTTCTCGGACTCCAGTTCCCATACATCCCATACCTGGACTAATCACCTGCACAGGTGTTCCCCATTAACTGCCTACTTAAGCAGCATTCATTCTCACACTCATTGCAAAGTCTTTTTTTGCCCTGGCTGACATCTCTGTGCGTTATTTCTGTATTCTGTGATCTTCCCGTGTATGACCCTGGACTGTTTACCTCTGTGGATTCTCTGCTGCCTACCCTTGTGGTATTGCTCTTTGGAACTCCGATAGTGTTGCTGCCTGCCCTGACTCCTGCCCGGTATTGTTTACATCTCTGCCTTGCCTCTGATATTCCTGACGCTGTTGTTTGATCACTGCCTCTTTGACCCTGTCTAAGTTTATTAAAGTGAGATTGCAAATGGATCCACATGCCTCAGACCCTTCATTACACTTCTATTGGAAATGAAGAATTGTATAAGCTTTTTAAATCATCTAAACCAACAACCTGTATGTTAGACCCTGTTCCATTCAAGCTCCTAAAAGAGGTGCTTCCAGAAGTAATAGATCCTCTTCTGAATATTATTAACTCATCATTAACATTATCATTTTTGGATATGTCCCAAAAACCTTCAGACTGGCTGTTATTAAGCCTCTCATTAAAAAAAACACAACTTGACCCCAAAGAATTAATTAATTACAGACCGATTTTGAATCTCCCTTTTATGTCAAAGATATTAGAAAAGGTAGTATCATCACAACTATGTTCCTTCTAAGAGAAAAACGATATATGTGAGGATTTCCAGTCAGTTTTTAGACCATATCATAGTACTGAGACTGCTCTCATTAGAGTTACAAACGACCTGCTTTTATCATCTGATCGTGTTTGTATCTCTCTATTAGTGCTACTGGATCTTAGTACCGCGTTTGACACTATCGACCATAACATTCTTTTAAATAGACTAGAAAATTATGTTGGCATTAGAGGAAGTGCACTGGCATGGTTCAAATCGTACTTATCTGACCGCCATCAATTTGTGGCAGTAAATGAAGCAGTATCATACCAGTCACAAGTGCAGTATGGAGTACCTCAAGGCTCAGTACTAGGCCCCTTACTTTTCACGCTTTACATGTTACCCTTGGGAGATATCATTAGGAAACATGGTGTTAGCTTTCACTGTTATGCTGATGATACTCAGCTCTATATTTCTTCGCGACCCAATGAAATTGCAAAACTAATGGAACGTATAGTTGATATCAAAAACTGAATGACGCAATTTCTTACTACTAAATTCTGAAAAATACAGTGTTAATTATTGGACCAAAAACTTTTGCATGTAATAACCTAGATCACTCTCTAATACTTGATGGCTGCTCTGTAAATTCTTCATCATCAGTTAGGAACCTAGGCATACTTTTTGATAGCAATCATTCCTTCGAAAAACATGTTTCTAGCATTTGTAAAACTGCATTTTTCATCTTAAAAATATATATAAATTACGACCTATGCTCTCAATGTCAAACGCAGAAACATTAATTCAAGCATTCATGACCTCGAGGCTAGATTATTGTAATGCTTTATTGGGTGGTTGCTCTGCACATTTAATAAACAAACTTCAGCTGGTTCAAAATGCAGCAGCTAGAGTTCTTACTAGAACCAGGAAGTATGACCACATTAGCCCGGTTCTGTCAACACTGCACTGGCTCCCTATAAAACATCATATACATTTTAAGATCTTGTTAATTACCTATAAGGCCCTGAATGGTTTGGCACCTCAGTATTTGAGTGAGCTCTTATCACATTATAGTCCTTCACGTCCGCTGCGATCTCAAAACTATGGCCATTTGATAATACCTAGAATATCAAAATCAACTGCGGGTGGGAGATCGTTTTCCTATTTAGCGCCCAAACTCTGGAACAATCTACCTAACACTGTTCGGGAAGCAGAGACACTCTGTCAGTTTAAATATAGATTAAAGACCCATCTCTTTTACCTGGCTTACACATAATACACTACCGGATTTCTATAATTCAAATCCGTTAAAGGATTGTTAGGCTGCATTAATTAGCTCAACCGGAACCGGAAACACTTCCCAAAACACCCGATGTACTTGTTATATCGTTAGAAGAATAGCATCTACGCTAATATTAGTCTGTTTCTTTCTTATTCTGAGATCACCGTGGCCACCCAGATTCAGACTGTATCCAGATCAGATGGTGGATCAGCACCTAGCGATGACCTCTACAGCCCAACGTAAGCGGAGATCAGGACACCTAGATGAGCCCCAGAGACTGATCCCCAGTGAAGACCCTGTCTCCTAGACAGCCATCGGGACAAGACCACAGGAACCAGATGAGTCCTTTGCACAATCTGACTCTGCTGCAGCTGAGATTTAAACTGCTGGTTTTGTCTGGCCAGAGGAGAATGACACTATTTCAACACACTTTTTCCCCGTCTAAATACTGTAAAGCTGATGTAAACCCACCCAGCTTTATATCAAGCTGATTTAAAGCTGCTTTGACAAAATTTGCATTGTTAAAAGTGCTATACAAATAATAATGACTAATAGTGACTGTTCATACAGCATTGCTGAAATGTGCAGGTGTCCGTTCGGTTATTGAAAGTGCTCATCATGATCATAAAAAACAAAATGATGTATGAATGCAAGTGTATTAAGCAGAACTGTCATACTAGCCAGTGATCTGCTCTAGGGTATGTTCTGCGTGAAACATGACAGGAGATTGGAAATGCTAACAACAGCACATTCCAAACAAAACTATATATTCACATAATCAACAGCATTATTTTAGCATGTTGTTTCATCGCTCTCATATAGACACTGGCACCAAATTCTTCTCATGAGGAAACTATGTGTCCAAATAACTAGTGCTTTGCAATCATCCACCATGTGGATTAATGTTGCATTACAAAATCCAAAATAATACACATCATTGCAGGGGTTTGCACAAATAAAACAGCATGGCACAAATGGCTGAGCTTCTGATTGGCTGACAGGCAGTGGAAAATAAAAGAGGAGATTTTACCCTGATCTCTGGCAGACGACTGACACTGATGAGCTCCAGTTACTGTCAGAGAAGCACTGGCTTACTCGAGTATTACTAAAACTAAACACTCATACTCAATTACACTTTTACATCTCATTTAGCTCTAGAGAAAATGTTAAACAGATGGTCATATGCTGTGAGGGTCACTGACTTCAGGACATATGATATCGATCATCAGACACTGAAGGCTGTTGATCAGGGGTCAGGGGTCAGACTCACCCTGGAAGGACTGTCGGGCTCTCTCCACCAGCTCCTCGATGGGGTAACTGGCCAGATCTCCTCTGGCGTGTTTGGTTTTGCAGTATGTGCAAGCGTTCAGACAGCTGTGGGACAGAGAGAGAGGATTATAAACATCAGGAGTGTCACACACACTGATAAGTCTGACAGATATCAACGAGTCTGACTGCAGACCCATCATCCTCCAGAATACTTTCATTTGTGAATACAAACAGAAATGTAAGTTATCAGAGTGTGGTCCAGATGAATCTCCTGTGCAGGTCATATTTAACTAATAAAACCAGCAGAAACTTTGCTTTGCATAAAAGCAATGAACTTACTCTTCTAAGGAACATTAAGATGTTTTTGTTCTTTTGATTTTGCTGGGAAATAGGACCTGGAGCTTCTTCATGATGTCCATCAGCTACAGTCTCTCTGCATCATGGGTAGTGTTAATTTTGTTAATGAAAACCATGACTAAAACTATTCATTGACAAACTTTTTACTCCATGACAGAGATGACACTCACATCATTAAACACTGACTGTGTTTATCAGTTTTCATGCTTGCGGCTGCCAGACGTCAATAGTTCAAATCCCTCAATCAGAGTTATATATATCTCTTATAAATAGACATTTTCCGCCCAGTGTTTTACTTTATCTTCCCAATCTGGCAACCATTCTCACATGTTCTCTCTTACACTTGCAGAAAAGTGCTGATGACCTGAAAACATCCACAAACGTAAACAGTAGTTTATCGATCTCTATTGAGATAATCTGCTCATATGAAACTGTCATACAGGCAATCTGTGTTCATTCACACGGCCGTTTGCTGCAACTATTTCTGCCATCAGACATTCTCACTGATGAACTGTAATGAATCCAAACATGATCTCAACTGTACTAAAATCCTCAGATTTTCACTCAACTAAAACTTGAACAGGATAGGCTGACTAAAAAAGGACATTTGACAAGACTGAAACTAAGACTGAATTAAAAACAGCTGAGTAAATTAACGCTTGAGACATGGTTAATGCTGTGTGATGTGTGTCCTCATGCACATCCCCGTCTCCCCAAACCAAACAAACACACGCGTGTCGTTGCTCATTCACATTCAGACACACATCACACTCACAGAGAGACTCCAGCAGAATGAACAGGTTTCATCGCTTTACTCCTCACTGGGCCGGACAATTGCAAAACGCACAAAACCGCACCAATGAAAGTCAAAGCCCTGCTTTAGCTTAAGTTTGTTGTTTTCTGAGAGGTAAAGAGTCTTTTGTCTGCACTGATCAATAAGCGTCCGGCAGCAGGACGCTGAGCTGGATGGAGAATCTTTCTGCTGTTTGTTTGCTCCACTGAGAGCCGGCCGGACAGGAGCTGTGAGCCTGCAGCACGTCTCTCCTTTCATCAGCGCTGTGGATGAAGCTCCGCCGCGGGCCGGATCTCTGCTGGGGAGTCAGGAGCGTCCAGGAGCTCAGAGGAGAGACTGCATCATTAGAGAACAGCAGCCAGCATCGCCTGCCCTCCAGCAACAGCGCTCCGCTAAAGTGCTGAGCTAGAGACGTGACTGGAGCCTCATTACTGCGCCTAAAGCTGGAGCTGCTCCTCACAGAAACACAGGTTCAACACAAACACACAACTACATGTGTAATCACCACTGAACAGGCTGATATTTGCTACAATCTACTGTATGCATTAGTCTTCTTTTTGTCAGCTGTTTTTTATTTATTTATTTGTTTGTTTTTTAGTCTTTGTCTTAGTCCTGTGTGAAATGTCTTTAGTTTTTATCATATCAATTTTTATCATCATTGTTTGTTTGTTTTTGTTTAGCCAAGTTTTAGATATCAAAGTCCGGGAAATTTAGTCCAGTTTCAGTAAGTGTCACATTTTAGTCATTCTGCATAATGGTTAAACTGATAATCACAATTATTTCACTCAAAATTATAATAGCGATTACTGATCATGATTGTTATTGTTTGAGAATCAGAATTCTTGCACTTTCACCTATAAGCATAAATCAAGAGAAAGCTGACTCAAACACATGCTTCATTGATCTCATCGTTTCTTGATTTATTATATTATTTGAAATATAAACAAACTCTCTACATTACAAAAGCTGGATAAAAAGTCACAAGCGAAAACAGTGACATTCCTGATATGCATTCCAGTAATTACAAATTAGATCCATGTCTTTCTATTATAACAACAACAAAAAGTCTTTGTATTGCAGCACAGAGAGTGCATTTATTCAGCCTCAGTCGCAAACAATACAGTCGAGATCACGTTTGAATCATTATAGTTCATCACTGAGGAGGTCTGATGGCAGATTTACTCACAGCAAACAGCAAAAATGGACAGATATAGTGTGTTTATTTTTTAAATTACACTTCAGTCTGAGTTTTCGTGAACAACATTACATGATACAATCACAGTTAAGTCGTCTTAGTCATAGGGGAAAAAGAGCTTCTGTTTGTATGAACAATTAAAAACAGAAGATAAAATATAAAGATGAGAAGAGAATCAAGAGAGGAAACTTGGTAAAGATGGAGACAAACCAGGATCAAGACATAAAAACTCTAACAATCTAAATTCTCCAAAAAAATAGACGATCGTGGCTTACAGACGTTCTTTCTGTCTGCTGAAATCACTCTTACAGACAAACAGCTGATTGCTACGAGTGTCTGCTTTTGACATCACATGATCTTCAGCACACTATCTCCCAGCACTTCACCAAATTAAACCAGCCATTACAGGAGTCACATGACTCGAGGGAAACAGGCACAGATGGGTCCTCAGCACACAGGATCAGGCTGCGTTAATGTGATACGAGCCCAGTAACATGGATCTAACTCACTGTACCCCAATGGACTCGCTGTCCCACGCAGAGCTTTCACATTAAACCAACCCACATCTACCTCCGCTCCGCTCCGCTCGCTCTGACAGGAGGTCAGGACACGCCGGTCCATTACTGAACCCAGAGCGCAGCCGCCAGGCCTGCCATTACTGTGGGCCGGCCGGCACTCTGGGTAATCTATTTACTTGAAGTCCTGCCTTACACAATTCCAGGAGACTGTTGCCTCAGTCATACTAGAGCGAGAGATAATGAACAGAGTTGGCTGACACAATAAGTGCTGTGCTTGAAGGGTATTTCAGTCATGTTACAGAATCTGAGGGCCGTTCGGCGCTGCTCTTTCATTGCATTCATCATATCAGCACGAGACGCTTTCATCCACACGCCCCGTCTGAGCTGAGATCCATGCACATTTAAGCAGATCTACAGCACTCGGCACATCATTGTTTATTAATGCAGGTGATGCGTGATTTCATTATCGATAGATCCACAAGCGCAGGAACAACCACAGCATCTTAAGATGCATCCCATCACCAGGAGCTCTGGGTTTCTGCAGGTCTGATGAAAGGAAATTTAAAATCTATTGAAGACCAAGACCATACATCAATATGGTCTCTAAATCTAAGTGTCTTGTACTATCAACACTTCAAAGTTTGAAAACATCTTCTAGCAGCTCTCTATTACTTTTAAATCCATTTTACAAACAAACAAATAAATAAATAAGTAAGCTGAAGGCTTGAATATCTCTGTTCCCAAACACTAGAATATGTAAGTAACTTTTACTGTACCTTCTGATCACACTACAAAAAAAGTGCTGCTCTTCCACAGTATTTCTGTCTTGTTTTCCAGTGAAAATGTCTAAAGATTCTTCAAACAAGATACATCTTGTTTTATGAGAAAATGATCAAAATTAAGTGAGTTTCTGATTAAATCAAGAACAAATATTTGTCAATGGGCTAAGAAAGAAATCAACTTAATTCAAAGAGAAAAAAAGTGAATGTCATGTTCATTTTGCATCTCAAGTACATATTTGCATTGATACACACTTATTTTTCCTTCAGTTCATGCAATATTTAATACCATGACTTTATGAATTGAAGACTTTCTGCTCTGATTTAAGACCTTTTTAGACCTTAAACTGAGGAATGGCAAATTAAGACTTTTTAAGACCCTCAGAAACCCTCTCTCATGAAACGCCACAAGATCTGTCAATACCAGCTAGTGCTAGTGCAGGTGAACATGCAAAGCTTGTAGAGCTCCCCAATGGGTTTGACTACAGGACATATGTTTGATACAGGAGATCAAAGGAGCTGACACACTACTGCAACTGTGTAGTGCACAAAATTAAAACAAAGAATGCCCTTAACATCCACTGTGTATTATTACAACTATATAATGCTAAACGAATGTACCAAAGTGTGGAGTTTAATTCACAGAAGCTCTGACATGAACAACAATGATACGGGAAGCGTTTTCTCCTCCTTGTTGAATTCTGATTAGTCTGTTTATTTTGCTATCATAACTATACACTGTTTCAGCATTAGCATTCATCATTGTTCTCCGCTCCTGCCGCGCGGCCCGTCAGAACAGAGCCGAGACCCAGTTGTGGCCGTTCTGCTCTATTCGCACTGATAAACAGGCTCATTTATGAGGCTCCACGGGTTCTGTTCTCTCCACACGGACGGCACAAATATCAGGGCCTGATCAGACACCTGCAGTAAATAATTTCCTAATTACTTCTGCTGAAAGCTGCTCGCCGCGGCTGCGTCCGCCTGTCATTAATTACACCAGCGATACGTACGGACAATATACTTCATCACAGCGCCGGGGCTAACGGGCCCCTGGTGAGACTAACCCGCTTTACTCTTTGTTACCTATTCAACAGTCCTGTGACAGTAAGACAATGCTGAGAGCTCCCCAGATGCTCCCCGCTCCCTCAATTTATTAATTTGAGCCTCAGCAAGTGAGACGCAGCTAAATTACGCTGACCCCCGCCCGCAGAGGAGACGCCCGTGAGGACGGGCCAGACACGCCTCTGAGCCCCGATAAGAGCTCGCAGGAGCAGCAGAGTCGCTGGGCTTGTTTGGGGTTTACTTACTTAAGAACATTATTAAAGAAGTTTGAACTGCGAGTTTCACAGCTCTTCGTCATTGTGTTTGAAGGATGGAGGAAAGTCAACTGCGCTGAGAGAAAGAGCTTCAGAAACAGACGCTGCAGAAAATCACCGAACAATCGAAGCAGGTAAAGGATTCGGTTTTCATAAACTGATGACAAGAATATTAACAACCTCAACCAACCGCAAAAACACAGGACGTCCCAGCAGCCTCAGCGTCACCACCATCACTGAAAACAAACCATGACTCCAGACGGTCAAGAGTATAGCAAAATGTGAATATGAGCTCACAGCCGCAGGGGATTGTGGGAAACACAAGGCAGGATTCAACGATGCACAAAGAGCCGTCTGAAAGACTGAAAGACTGACGAACGGAGAGCTGGGTTTGACTTCCTTGTCTGGAGGGAATCTGAGAGATGGATTATGTCCTTCTCCATTATTTGGACCCAGTTTAAAAGAGCAGCTTTTATCCAGACAAGGGCTGAGCAGAAACAGCGTGTGACTATTCCCATCTGATTTGGGCACCAATGACTAAAAGTCATCCTGTATAAATAGTGTCAACATCCATGTCCAAGTGATCAAGCAGATCAGATGGGCTGAGAAGGGACTCAGACTATAAACAAAGCACTATTTTCTCCCATCAGACACCTGGAGCGCAGTCCCATCTGGAAACAACACGAAGTAAAACGGGACGGTTTGAGGAAAGCTTCCAGGAGCCTAAAACTCTTCCATTTGCTGCTGTCTGATCTGAGATCTGCATCACATCGAAGCAGTAGGAGCTCCTGAATGATGTTTGGCTCAGTTCTAGATCTCTCAGTGTTGTGCAGGGTTTGTGTTTTCCTGTCTTACTCCCAAACAGCACGTCAAACACTAATGGAGGACAATCCAGCATCTCTGTGAGGCTTCATTTGCTGACAGCTTTGTCTTCAGCGTCGTCTTCGTGTTTGTGTCACTGAAGTAATCTCAGATTTCCCATAATGACATGTTTACCGTTGCCTCGCATCTCCCAGCAGTTTTCCTGCAGTAATCTGGTAATTGAAGCGTAATCTGCTGGTGATCGGTGCTGACGCAGCATTTGTTCGCTGAGAGGAAAACAGAAAGTTGGCTGTTAATTAAAGTGGATGTGGAGGCTGTAATCCGCAAGCGTCCGAGCTCTGATCCTGGAAACCAACACCATCATACGTGTTCAGGTGACCGCATGTTCCAGTGACCTGAAGGGACGACGGCAGAACAAACAGTGTGTATTACGTGTGACTTTCAGAGCGGTTTAAGTTAGTTTCGTCAGGCAGTGTATTTGCAAACACTCCTCTTGTTTTGAAGAAAACTCTTGAAGATGAAGCTGATTATCAGAAGCAATTATTATTTGGCCTCATCAATCCACAATGTAGTTACTTGTAATTTGCTTTTTTTTTCTTATTTTATTTCATGATTGTTTGCTTGTCTTCAATAATGTTTGAACTATATTAGTTTGACTGGTTTTTGCAATTACAATTACATTGGTATCTAAAATTTTGTAGTCATAAGCTTATTTATTACATGGGTCCAAAAAAATAAATAAATAAAAATCAATCAATCAATCAATCAATCAATCAATAAATAAATAAATAAATAAAGAGCATGTATATATGTATCCAGGCGAACAGACAAAAATCCTCATCACTGAGCCTCGCAATCACATGTGAAACACACTCAAATTCCTCTGAGCACTGAATCAGTGTTTGCTCATGTTCCTGTTGTCCTGCACACAGATGCATCTCTTCCCTTAATGAGTGTTGTTCTCCACAGTCCAGTGAACACTCACAGGCCAGATCACATCTCACACTCCGCTCAATCCCAGCAGCCCTCAGGTGGCCTGAGAGAGACACCCGCGGGCCTCAGCACGGAGCAAACACCTCCATGTGTGCGTGATTCATCTGAGCTTCTCCACAGAAACAAGTCAGCACAGTTACAGCTCCGTCATAAGTGCCTGCCATTAAATGTCATCATATGTGTTTATTAAAGCATTATTAAACTATAATTAAAATTAAACCATTTAAATGGAAATCAGAATTTGGGAAACACTGAGCTGACAATGACATCACTGAATCAACGATGAGCTGACTTTATCTGAAAAACTGACTTTTTACTGTTTTCCTCTTTTTAGAGCTGCTCTGCAGCAGAATTGAATTGTGTTTGCATCATTGAAACTTTTTTCTTGTTTATCACTGTAAAGCTGCTTTGAAACAATCTGTATTCTATAAAGTGACATATAAATAAAGCTGACTTCACAAATCAACCAAAAACAAAACTCTAAAAATACTAATTTATTGCAGGATTGTGAATTGTCAAAGAACATCCAATCTTTCAGATATGAACTAGGTGACTAATCAACCACAAGTAAATTAATTAAACTGATGATGTGAAGTTTGCGGTTCAGTTCATGTAGCTGCTGACGGTAAAGCTTGCACTCATTGCACTCAAATTATGAGACTGTTAATATTATTTGTAATAAAATAAAATCATTTTTACCAGTGGTCTCAGTAAAGAGAGCTTTGGCTTGGCTTTGAATAGCTGGTTTCCCCGACTGTGTTTCACTATAGAGACGGACTGTAACATTAGGAGAGGATGGATGACCGCTATAAGAGCTCATGCTGACCAAACCTACAGCCAGTGATCATCCAGACGGCCTGCGAATGGAGCGGCTCTACCAATGGGATCCGAGTGGACGGTCCTCAGTAGATGTTCGTGCTCCGCAGCTGCTGGATGAGGCAGTGACCATCATCACAGACTGACTGGTGAATCCTTCATCTGTGCTGAGCTCACGACCCGATCTCACCATAAAGCCCACTGCATTCATAACGGCCAGCCGCGAGTCTGATGAGAGCCATTGTTTTTTGTCATCCGGCGTCACCTCAGGGAATAGAGCTGTCCGACAGCAGAATCATTCAGGAAGCAGCGACCCTCCAGGGGCCCGAGTCAGCAGGGGCCCGACCGTCAGGGGACGACACACAGACTCCAGCGGAGGAAACACCACCAATACCTCCTCATCTACATCAGCACAGACAGAGAAACGCTGGCCTAGTTTCCTCAAACACATGAGGAACTACTGCCAACAACATGAGCTAAACTGTGCCCTGGAAACAATGAACATAAATAATCCACTGAACGGGATTGTGAGATAATCCCTGAAAAATGGAGACATGAGAGAGATGAAGATCCCAAAAGCTCAGATTCATTCTGCTGCCCTGAGCAACACAGACCAAAACAGATCATATAATCAATCTCACAAAGCCACACATCAGATTACAGGCGTCTTCAGAGCCAATTACTGACCAGCAGCTCCGCTATCGCTCTCCACACTCGTTCATGCACATGTCCTCAATTCATAAACACAATCAGATGTATTATTATTATCCACTGCATCCTAACAGCTCCTGTATGGGGGAAATGGCATGTCATATTCTGGCTTCACAGGCAAAACATATTAAGCAGCATTTATGAATTAGTTTATTACAATTACGACAGCCATAACAGATTTAGCTTATTGTGCAGGGCTTTTTTGCCCCTTTATCTTGAGTTTGAGAGTCATTCTTGTTCATTTTGGTGGTACTGTTGCCCCAAACCCCATTAATTTCCGGCCCTGACTCCCACTCATTCATGTGTGTTTTATAGAGTTCGCACTTTGCAAACTGCCACATATACTGTCATTAAACGAGGCAATCACACGGTTATGAGCGACAGCATTTGCTGATGGTTTAAGGCTCATTAGATGGACATCAAGTCAAGGCCAGTCAAGCTCATACTGCACTGATAAACCCCACCATGTGTAATTATTATTCCCTCTGATAAACGAGCTGGAGAAAACAACTAAAACTCACACACATGCAAACGAATCCTGCGATTCCTCCAGAGGCCAGCGATCGGCTCTCCGTTCACGCTCCAGCACACTAATGACTGCGACTGTAAAGACATGGCTTGTTTACGGATGCAAGGATACCGAAACACGCCAAGACCAAACACATGCAAACATGCTAAGATCATGTGATGCTGAGAAAAACACAAAGCTTCTCTTCCACAGCTGACCTTCAGAGAACTAAAGGATGTGGAGCAAATCTTGACATAACACACAATTAGCCCAACATCATTAAGTTTAGTTGAAGACTCAAGCTGGTTAGGAGGATCATCATCATGGCATGAACGTCCATCAGACACCAGACTGACGTCTCGTTAGCATGAGGAGACTGAGAGGCTCCTGAGCAGAAACAGACTATTATTGGAGTCATTCTGCCCGATTTCAGCATCGTCCTGCTGTTTCCATCAGCTGAAGATGCTTTAGATGGGCAGACTAACTAATCTGTCAGATTTGCAGTACTGGCCATCTAGTGATCTTCAATCACTTGGGAAGTAAGCGGCAGAGCAGCATCTGTCCCGTATACATGCGTCTCCTCACGGAGAAGACAAATAGATGTGTCTATGCGTCCCTTCAGCAGACCGCAGGCCGAACACAGCGGCACGATAGCTAAACTAGGTTAGCGCTCTCGCAGGTGTGCGCGGCGGCTAGAGGGGTCAGCGCTAGCGGGGTCATCCTCCGCCTGCGGCCCGACAGAGCTCTACATCATCAGCATGTGTCCCGCTCATCCCAGACACCGCAGAGAAACACACCGCCACTGCAGGCAGAAGCTTCACGAGCCATAAAATCAGCTCCCAGAACCAACAATAGGCATCAATAATGAGACAATGAAGCAAGATGTTTCATTCATAGATGTTAAACACATAACATGCTAACTGAATGCTAAACATGAATCCAGAGAGCACGTACGTGGAACTCTGACTTTCACCACTGATGGAGAACATGCTAACACTAAATACACATGAACACATGTAAAATAGAAAGAATAGCAACAACAACTGTGTGTTATACATCACTGCTGTCATGAGATTTTGATCATTCTGTCCAGCTCTAATTATTTATTTAAAGTAGACTGAGCATAAACGAATACTCGATAGCTACAGTCATGTGTTGGGTCAAGCTCAGTTCAGCTGACCAGCACAGAACTGCAGTGTGCAGTTAGTACTGAATTGATCTCTGTAATTCATTTATTGTTCAGAATCAATTAAAATGGACTCCAGCTCAAAAGTGCACAATTTTCAGACTTTCAGGCTCAGGAGGTCAGAGTTTCAGGAGATCCAGAAAGGTCAGGTGAAGCCTGGAGCTCAAACCGTCTTTAGCTTCATGTTTCCACACAGACTGCAGCCAAAGGCAAGATGCATTATTTATGATGTGTAAATATATAACACCAACACAATGTGAACGGCACTCTACAGAGATACATTTAATATGTGTGACAACTGAAATAAATGAATTCAAGAACATCTGAATGAATTTATATGTTAATGGAGTTCTGTGGAGCTCTCTGGAGACAGACGGCTGATATTACAACCAATGAAGCTGAATTTCAATGAGAGAATCCAGGGTCAAATGCATGTTATCAACAGCAATCTCTGGACATGAAGAGACTCCTGTGTTAGACAGTGAAATGTGTTTTATACACACAGAACAGTGTTGCTGTTTCTTTACCTAAACGTCTCTGAATGTTTCGTCCTCCCAGAAACAACAGGGAAATGCATCTTGTGTGGAAATAAATGAATCTGGTGTTTCATTCTTCCATAATGCGCTCCAGCAGCGGTGAGGATTTACTGACGGCACAGCTGCTCTGGATTGGAGTGCAGCCAGTGGGAACTCGCTAAACTAGCCAAAGCCATAAGCTAAGGTTTTTCACATGACACGTCTCTATGTTCAGAGCAGGACGAGCCAGAAAGAGCTGCATGTGCTGTGTTACTGCAGACGAGTTCACCAGTAACTCCCGCTGTAACACGAGACTCTGTCAAGAACATATGGGCACCCATCGTCTCACTGTTTCTCAGCATCTAACAGCATGAGCAGCGTTTGTAAGAATCCATGTGAAGATAAAAACTGTGCTCTTCCACTCTATCCTCCCATGATCCTTAGCAAACGGTGCTGAACACACAACTACCGCATCCATCTGCTGAACCAGCTCAATCAGTCCTGAAATACGCCACTGTAACTAATCACTAATTTACAAATGATCACTGCCATCACATACTCACAGTTATTCAGAGAGGTTGACATTGTTCCAGCGATGTAAACAGAAGAATCCAGGCGTTTTGCCTCCAAAGTGTTTTTTTTTTTTTTTTTTTTTGAACAGGCACAAATGCGGCAGACGCGTTCAGGCTCGTCTGAGTGAACCGCCTCCATCAGTGTCAGGACAGGACGGGACGGGACGTCAAATACTCTCGTGTTTCTGGAAGAGTTCATGTGTTCCTCTGACCTTTGCTTTATAGCAACACTGAGCTTCTCCAAAAACCATTCCAGCTGCTTCAGGCTTCAGTAAACAACTGCCTGCAATCCCACCGCCGTCAAATAAAACAGTCACTATCAGCGATCTGGGAAAACGGACACAGAGGAGGACACAGAGGAGGAGAAAAACCATGTGGAGCTCAAGAACAAACCTATGTAACTGCTGAGAAAAGCCCCATTCTACTATTATTTTTACCTCAAAAACACAAATACTGCAGTGAAAAGTGTGTATTTCAATAAAGTCAACCAAGCCATGAAATGACATTCACATTTTACCTTTGTAAATGATGCATTTCTGAGTGAAGCAGATGTTTACAGAGAGACAAAGAGTGAGGAGTGGAAAAATAAGAAGGACTGATGGAAAATAAATAAATGAATAAAACGGCTCAAAGGCAGAGTAAGTGATTCTGCTAACAGACTTTTCAGCTCATTTTTCCTAGAATAGCACAGAATCCTAACCAGACACAGCAGGATAAGATTACAGCAACAAACAATCTGTCTGTCCACATCAGACATGACAAAATCTATCAAACATCTCAGCTAATCATTAGAGTGTGCGGGCGGAGCCTGTCTCACACTCAACAAAATGGATAAATACATAAATTATTAAAAATGACTAATTTTAACATTACTCAAAACACATACTAAGTGACTGATACCATTTTTCATGAAATATACTTGTTTGTTCACACTGAGTTTACAATTTGAATGTTCTTGTTTACATATTTTAAAGGGGTCACGAACTGAGAAATCAAAATTCTCTTGACCTTCTGATGTTTCAGAACTCAAAACTTTCTTGTTAGTCTAAAACTTATATTGATGCCAATCTGCCAAAACGACAGCTTGTGGAATGGTCTACTCTATGATGTAATAGTGTGGATAAGCACCACCTCCGCAGATGATGATCAACACCTGCTTATACAGCACTGCCTGTTTAGCCCCGCCCACGATGTGAATTCACCAAAGTGAATAAAATCCAATATTTGTCAAATATACAGACGTTTGAGAAATGTTTTTATGAGCAACAGAAACACTTTTTATATACTGCTTAATACAGTGCCATCTGTTCAATAATAAAGTTAAACAATCAAACTATTTAAATGCTAATAAAGTGGGGTTACATATGCTTTTATCAGTGTTTTTTGATAAACGTGACTCAATATAACATTGCGACTAGAGTAAAAACAAAAAAAAGTTTTTACTGTTCTAAAAACACAGATTTGTGGCTATTATTGGAATTGAAAAGGTTAGAATGAACCCGAAACACACGTGATCGATGTCATGTGGTGAGTTTGGCCAATCGTGAAACAGCTGTGTCGTCATCAAAGTTCCTGCAGTCACTTTGGAGAAATTCTACATCACTGCCTGTATAGCCCCACCTACCGATTCTACATCACTGCCTGTTTAGCCCCGCCCACCGATTCTACATCAATGCCTGTATAGCCCCGCCCAAAGATTCTACATCACTGCCTGTTTAACCCCGCCCACCGATTCTACATTACTGCCTGTATAGCCCCGCCCACCGATTCTATGTCACTGCCTGTATAGCCCCACCTACCGATTCTACGTCACTGCCTGTTTAGCCCCGCCCACCGATTCTACATCACTGCCTGTATAGCCCCGCCCACCGATTCTACATCACTGCCTGTATAGCCCCACCTACCGATTCTACGTCACTGCCTGTTTAGCCCCCCCCACCGATTCTACATCACTGCCTGTATAGCCCCGCCCACCGATTCTACATCACTAGGCTTGTTTGAGATGAGCAAAATCTGCACAGGACCGATCACCGGTGATCACCGCGAGATGCATGCCAGTTAGAAAAGTGTCCGAGTTACGTCCGCCTTGCTCTGATGTCATACTGACGTGTGCCAAAAAACTCTTGCGAGGGCGAGGCGGCTGTGTCAGATTGTGCAGTCGAGCGCAGTTGCTCTCCACCGACTGCGCTGACCAAAAGCATGATGGGAAACGTCTGGCTGACGACACAGCTTAATGCTCACTGGTTCAGACAATTGTGATGTTGCGTTCTTTGCTAAAATGTTTTATTTTTTTTTTATCTGATTTAATGTGATTATGTATTTAAATTATGCATGAATATTTCCAAAGACTATGACAGTGCGATCTCTGTGTGAGATATGTTATTGTAATATTTCTATAAAAAAATAAAATACATGTTTGTATTAAAGTAGAAATGGATGATAAATACACACTTTGTATGGAATTAAATAGCAAGCACTTTGAGTGTCTTGTTCATCATTTATATTCATATAAAAGCAACAAAGCTGAAATTATATCATGTTTATCAGCAGCACAGCACATGAGTGAGAATAACGGGATATCTGCCTTTGATCTCGTAGGTATCTGTTACACTTCAAGAGAGCAGAACAGTCCGTCCTGACTGCGTTTATTTTATTTCAGCCCTGCCCACCGATTCTCCATCACTGCCTGTTTAGCCCCGCCCACCAATTCTACAGCACTGTTTGTTCAGCCCTGCCCACCGATTCTCCATCACTGCCTCTTTAGCCCCGCCCACCGATTCTACAGCACTGTCTGTTCAGCCCCGCCCACCGATTCTACAGCACTGTTTGTTCAGCCCTGCCCACCGATTCTCGATCACTGCCTGTTTAGCCCCGCCCACCGATTCTACATCACTGCCTGTTTAGCCCCGCCCACCGATTCCACAGCACTGTTTGTTCAGCCCTGCCCACCGATTCTCCATCACTGCCTGTTTAGCCCCGCCCACCAATTCTACAGCACTGTCTGTTCAGCCCCGCCCACCGATTCTACATCACTACATCTACAATTCAATGGGGATTTTCAAAAAGATTGTAACTAAAAGAATGCTGTGCGACTATATTGGATCTGACAGTAATGTCAAAACACACAAGTGCGAGTAACTGTTTTTATTACGTGATCAATATTGCTTTGTCTGTTATTACAGATCTTTTGATATGTACCGAGTATTTATGTGTCCATCTGTGAAGGATGTGCGCTGTCAAACACACAACTATTAGCCAATCATAGCAGTGGGCGTTTACTTCTGAGTCTACAATCCTCCACTCTATTCAAACAGAGCATTCAGATGAGGGGGGTTAAAAACAGGACAGACAATAGCCTATGACTTCTAAATCATGATGTTTTTTGATGTAACAATCTTGATGATAATATAAGTGGACCTCAGAGAACAGTACAAAATAATAAAGGCTTTAAGTTTTTTTTTTTTTTTTTTTTAAAGATCTGAGGTAAATTCCATCATTCATTATGGCTATTAAAGTCATGCAAAGTGATATACAAACTCAAATTAAATGAATGTCATCATGAATGTCTGTGTGCTGTATTGCACAGACATGAGAGCATCACAACACATCTATCAGTGTCAACTGGGTGTCTGTGCTCAAAATAAACACGTCACGCCTCCATCACCGCATGAGGATCAGAGCCCTGAGACTCCGATAAGAGTCTGAATGACGGATGGGACGTCCAGTCGAGAGAGAGAAACCTCACAAAGGGCTCCCTATCTGCACAGCCTCCAAATGTCAGGCCTGATGTCAGAGGGGCCCGAAAGCAAATTAAAAGTGGCTCCAGAGTCGAATAAAGACAGACTGACACTGAGGAGATGATAATGTCACATAAGAACGCAAATGAAATCAGAGATCTAACCTGTAAATACAGCCATATGCAATACTTTCAGCTAACAGCTCTGAATCACTTACAGCCAGTGACTGAACGCCTCATGTGACTGTATGACAGAAACACCACTGATCAGCACACTTCCTTCAAAACCCCTTTATATAAGCAGAGGAGAAGAATGAAAGTCATGTTTAAAACTGAATTTGTTAAAATCTTTTTGGCTGCATTTATTATCAATGTATCAGTATTTTTTTTTTCTTTTTCTTTTTTTTTTCTTTTTTTTCTGCCAGATAAACAGCATAATTAAATATTATTACATATTTTAAACAGATGACGCTCCTGTAGGGCAGATCAAGCATGAGTTGACTGCATTCAGGCATCTGAACACCTCCTGTAACCTGTAAGCATTAGCAAACGGAGCATGAAACAATCACAGACACACAATCAAAAACAACACTCTTATCTTTAATAGGACACTAATAGGAGAGCCCTAGTGAGTGCACTACTGAACCCCAGAGGGCTTCAGGTTATTAAAGATCTCAGACGAGTCTCATCAGCTCATTCTTCTCTGCCGTTTGCGTTGAGATGAGTGCAGGGACTCTGACGAACAGAAAATCATCACGATACTCCTGAATCAGCAGTTCTCACGCAGGAGATTCACTCACAGCTCAACTAAACCGACTCAACAGCTCCCAAAACAACATGACTCACTCATACCTGACCTTCCACAGACACATCAGATCCACGTCTCAATAACTACAGCAAACACAATCAGGCCTTATCCTCAGAGATTTAGCCTGATTCCTGTCCCAACATGAGCGTTCATAACACAAAACTCACTCCAGCTGAACGGATTCTGGAGCTCCGGAGCTGCTGGAACAACTCAGACGCGTTCAGTGTTCACATACTAACAAAAACTAAAACACACTAAATGACTGTGGTTATCACTGAAGTCCTGAGCCTCCAGATGACACACATCATGTTAACAGTGAGGTACAAGTAAGCATCACAGAAAACCCATCCAGAGGCATAATGGCTACAAACAGCTGCTTGCAAATAACCGCCTGAATTATTCAAGGGCTCCAAATGGGCTTCTCTCAAAATATCTTCCTTTTCAGGAAAAACAAAATCCTCTCCAAGTCAAAATGACCAGAACATGAGGATTAAGATAATATTTACCAGACAGATAATTAATTTCCTTCAGTAAAGAAGCTCCAACACTCACGACTAGCAGCTAGACTTTGCTCAAACAGCACACTTGCTTAGAAAATCCTCAGGAATCCACAGACTTCACTGGGCAGGAAAACATGACAGAAAGTCCCAAAGTCCCAAAACAGCATGTTCTTCTCAGGTGAAAACTCTCCTCCGCGTCTCGAGGTGTTTCCATTTGCATCTCATTTGGTTCTAAGTGGCTCTGACAGACGAGTTTCTAATTAAGCCACCAGCATGCTGGGGAATTTGCTGAACGCTGTCAAGCAAACAGGCAGATTACAGAGCGAGAGCGATCAGACCTCTGGAGTCCTGCGGACGCTGGAGATCATCAGACACTCGTCAACCACTGAGAATCCATCAGAGACACTGACGAACGATCATAACGAGGACACAGATAGAGCATTCAGGCTCAGGTCTGGCTGTGTGTGAATGAACTCATACGATCACAGCTCAATTTCAATGTGAACATCACACACACGATCAGGATCAGACTCCTCGATCAGTAAGCACTGCTGTGATCAAATATGTGTCAGCATTGTGCTTGAATTACAGTGGACATATGAATGTGTGTGTGTTCTGGCATCAGTATCACCCAAACACACTGACAGACAGGCAGAACGCTCTTCTGTTCGCTGACACTAATGAACTCACTTTCACACTCCACCATCAGCAGAAGCTCATGCTGAAACATCTGGGGTTCAGAGAGAAGCATCATTAGACTCTTTATACTGATGCACAAGCTCCAGTGAAACATCACTTAGTTAATCCTTGTCTGACGATGGATATTATACTGACCTGAGAATAGCTTCCCCTGACATTTCAGCACTCATGTCGTGTTTCCTATTAGCAGCTTATAATCAGAAACAATGCCAGATTCTTGAGTGAAACATTCTTTTACTTTCTAATTGGTCAAAAAGGTTTGCAAAAAGTCTCAAATGGCTTGAACACACACACTGAATCATTTCCAACAGATTCTCACACCTACACATGTAAAACAATCTCACACACTTGACCAGAGATGTGGACTGCACATACACACACGTTGTGTTTAATGGGTTCATTCTAAAGGCATAATGGTTTTTCTACTGTACAAACTGTATCTTCTATCACCTTATCTTAACCCTACCCCTCACACAAAACTACAGGCATTTTTAGATTCTCAAAAAACTACCAAAACGTCTCCACAAGGACAAGGATTTTGGATATTGCCATTTTTGTGGGGACATTTTGTCCTCATAACGTAGGGTATACCTGAACCACGCACACACACACGCACACACACACACGCGCGCACACACCCGCGTACACACACAGAAGCCCATCTGGGTTTGGATGATGACAGTCACGTCACACGACATCAATGTGAGCGTTCAGCTGGAAACTGAATCCTCCAGTGACTCTGAATCTTTCATGAGTGTGTTTGTTCGTTCATATCTTACCCTGTGTTGATGGAAATGATTTCAATCAGCGGGTTCTTCCTGATCTTGGGCAGATCCAGCCGCGCTCCTCCCAGACGCTTGCCTTTCTCCTTTTTCTGACCCAGCAGACGCACGGAGTGACCTGCAACACACACACACACACACTCATCAGATGAGGAACAGAATCATCACACCGCAGGCCATGAATACAGACTGATGCCAAAGAGAAGATTGTGCTCCGTTCCAACATAATCACACATTAGCTTCAGGCCACTGCTGTCATTCCCCGCAAGGCCTGCCGCTATTCAGCCGTGAGCGTCTGCCGCATGCCGACTGAGACAGACGGAGCAGATATTGAGACGTGGCCATGAATACAGCCCCATTCATTCAGAGCTTAGAGAAAAAGAACAATGAGAAACCCTGAGCTGGACCCTCCAGATGTTCACACACACCTCACATCACAACAACATGGAAATGAATTCAGATTCCTAGAGATCCAGCTGTAACAATGAGGAGAGATGGAGATCTCTGAGGACTGAAACCACCTGATCCACACACACAGAGTAGCCTTTATTCACACGATGCATGGGTATTCTGATCATGATTTGAAATCAGGGTTTCATTAGGATTTTTAAGCTCAAATTTAAGACTTTTTAAGACCTTTTTTAAGACCTGCACAAATAAAATTAATACCACATGAGCGGGGTAGCGCAATGTCTATAGTACCATATTAAACTGTAAAATGACTGTAAAAAGCATAATTTACAATTCAGATACAAGTTTTCACAAAAACAAAAAGTTTTGTAAAATGATAAACTTTACATTTCAGCCTTTACACCATTTTTAAGAAAATGGATGTCAAAAGTGTTAATAATATTGATTTCAACAATTATTATCAATAAATTATTATATAAATTAAATAACATGAATTAGGGGTGTGCGAAATTGGCAAAAAATGATCTCTCTATATTTTCTGGGATTTTATCGATAACGATAATTAGACGATATTTTGCTGAGTGTGTTATTGTGCTGGTATCTTAAAGATTACCATGGACAGGTGACTCCTGAATTTTTTTGATATTCTTCATATTCTGTGTGGTCAGTTCACAGCAGTGATAGAAATGAGTCTTTTCCAAGTTTTATGGGCATTTTAGTCAAATTCTTGCATTTGGGCTGTTACCAAGCAAATGAAATCAGTATCAACAAAATGTATCTTTGCAATGCATCTGAAGTGGCATTTAGATGTATTTACACACTGTTTAATGCAGCTCAGAGGGACATAGAATGCTAACCTGCACAGTTACAAATGCATAAATGATGTTTTGATATTTGAAACATAAAACGTTGAAAACTGATGTTTGAAATTGTTTTAAAAATATGAAAATACTTTAAATGTGAAATTAAAACGGCCAATAGGTGGCAGTAAGTCAGCGTTAATAAGTGAGTCATTGCGAGTGAACCGAATCATTTAAACGGTTGATTCATTCAGGAACGAAACACCGCATGTTGCTCAGAGACGCAAAAACAGTGCTGTGGCTGTGTTTGGAATTATTTTAGTTGTAGAAATAGAGCAAAAACAGCCAATATGGTGTCTAAAACTTAAGTCTCTTAAAATGAACTTCTTGTTTATTGAACTGTTGCATAAAATCAGTATCACATTTGTAATCATGCTGATTTTTAGAGAAAAAAAAAATGGCACTCTTTGTGTGATATTAACTATATGAAATGATATAAATATAGGCTATACATTTTCTGCCCCCATATCTTAAATTATGTGATCAGTCTAAATGTATTTTAATAGACTGAATCGCACGCACTCTAGTTTAAAGTCGGCATGAAATCAAAATTGAAAATTCTTATTTTTTTAATGGAATACTGTAGTGTTTATTATAAATAATCTATCCGTGCACTTCATTATTTTTTTTAAATTCGTGTGCCTTCCGGTCACATGTGATGGCGCAAGGGCGGAGCTAAATGCTGGGATAAACGACAGGGAAAAGCTGAAGCTGATGCTTCACTTTATAGAAATAAATGCATTGACCAGTTGACGCGAGCCATGGGGGAGTACACTACTCTTAAAAGTTGAAAGGATATTACCACAACATTATTCTTAGGACATCGCAAACTATTTATTTTTTATGAATATGACTTAACCTGGTGGAGAACGCGCTCAGTCATTAAGGCAGTCTCTCTCTCTCTCTCTCTCTCTCTCTCACGCGCGCGCGCTGTTAGGCATGTTTTGTGCCGTTGATCGTCCTCGTCGCCGTCATCCTTAATAAATAAATAAATAATTCTTCATGCTAGGGTGTCAGCGGTGAATCCAGTGGAGAGAAATCCCCCCACAGCTAACTGCAAACTGGCATTCAGATCTGCCTCCATTGTTAGCAACGCCCCAACTTCCACCGATCAAAGTCTCTTTAAGGCAAGTCATGTCACTCGGCGGCCATCTTTGAAACGCCTCTCGGGCATCCAAGTGCAGCTCCTATTACTTTGTATGAGGAAACATCAAATTCTCCCAAACTCTTCACTAAGCTTACGATTAAATTTCATATTTGAAATCACCAATTAAATCTGACAACAACTGTCATAAATGACTTCTAACGGCAGCTGCAGTGACGCGCTGACTTTCCCGAATAGCGATTGGCTCTTTTGCTCAGAAGGCGGGGCTTTGTTCGATTGAGCGGCCATGTTAAGCGTTGCATTTTTCCCCATTCAAAACTATACGAGTGACATGTCTTGGGTATTCTATAGTCTTTGCAACGATCCAATCAATTCTCGAAGGACAAAATCAAGTCCCGCCCTCTCATTTCAGATGTCGTTTCACTCGGATATATGTCACAGTAGAGAAAAAAAGACAATCGCTACTTCCGTTTCATGCCGACTTTAACCTATGTTAACTGATTGATTCTCTGTCAGCAGGTGTCGCGTTTGGCTGAAATATAAGAGTTTTCCCGGTAAAGACAGAACACAAAGCAGCGCAGCACCGGACTTTGAACTTGCAGCACTCATGTTTATTTAATCAAATCATAGCCTTTTGAAGTTTAATCCTCACATTCAGCCATAATCGCAATTCTTGTCTTTCCGTCTCCAAATTTAAGACCTCTTGAAATCATAATTAAGACTTTCTTGTACAATTTAAGACTTTAAGGCCTTAAATTTGATACAACTAAATTTAAGACTTTTTAAGACATTTTAAGACCCCGCGGAAACCCTGGAAATAAACAATCCCAAATAAAGGAAGAACAGGGTCTGTGATGAACATCTTGAGCCTGATGGGCGTATCTGCACAGAAGCATTGTGGGAACTGCATCAGCTGAGGGTTATAGTGACTCTGAAAGGCCTCGAGACATCCAGTGCATTTACTTGTGTTATCTGAAGTGATTTTCTACAAACACACACAAATCATCAACTGTATTTATCCAAGAATGCGGAAACTCATAAGATCTGAATATCATTTTCAGGACTGACACAAATCTAACACACACACACACACAGTATGACGGTAAACTCACTAAACCTCTTTGACTTCTTCCACAGAACACAAGACAGTCAGAGACGCTCTTCTCCGTTACTATATTCCACGTCTTCTGACGTCAGGAGACACTTCTTGAGAGAAACAGGAGTTTGCGGAAACTCTTCTCCTTGGCAGCGGCGCTCAAACCTCAATCACAGCCAGCGACTCGCTCCGCTTTAGCACTGAACACAACACTTTCTCTCTTGTGTTACAGACATAGATATAAAAGAATCATACAGACTGAACAACAGAGTAATTCAGTCACAAATTATTATTTTTAATTAGGTACAACTACAAGGCCTACTGTGCACAGGATCAAGTGTGTGTGTGTGTGTTTCCAAATGTCCAAGTGTAAATGAAGAGAGAGAGAGAGAGAGAGAGAGAGAGAGAGAGAGAGAGAGAGGATAAATGAGGTCTTTCATAAATGGACATTTGCACTGCAGGGTTTTAATAAAGCAGAGTCTGATAACAGGTCTGATAGTGTCAGAGGTTCACATGACTCCACACACACCTCAGCCTCCGTTTAATTACATCACTTGATTTCTGCATCCAGAAACATGTAATCAAATCCGCTAAAAAAATTCATATTACCATCTACATGCAAATAATTGAAAGAAAAGGCCAGAGGTGTGACATGCAATTTTCTGATCCAGCGGCTCTGAGAGTCTCCAGTGTCTCGATCCTCTGGGAAACAGAGCAGGACAAAGAGACCGACGACGTCACACAGAAACCCAACCGAACACACAGTTACATTCAGAAAAAGAGAAATTAAAAAAGCTCACGAGACAATTGAGACCTGCAACTTATAAAGCACTTCAGAGGTCATTTGTCATTCATATATTTTAATGCTCTGATAAGAGAAGAGAGACACATTTGCTCTGCTCTAATACACTCAGCAGTTACAGCAGCTGCAGCTTTACTGACATGAAGCACAAACTCCAGTGATCTGAAATAACCAGACCTGCACATTCACCAGAACAAAATTGTGATTACAGCAATGCATCAGCACTTTCTGTTTATTTTAATGTGAACTATATTATTCCACAATAATAGTGTAGTTTTTTTAGCTTTTACACAAATTGCATCATGTGAAACATCTCAATGGAGTCTAAAGTTAGCATAATTACTCTACACTTTAAAAAGCATAATGCATCAACTTATTTACTCTCTATTTGTGCCATGATAAATGTGATTTAACTGTGTGCATCAACATATTTCATTAAAAGATGAAAACGAACATCTCGTCAATAATCTTGGATGAGTATTTCTCCGATCTCACAATGATGAGCGAATCTCAAGAGTGCAAGTGTCTACTCTCTTTTTCACACCGCAAGAGCAAAAGAAAAATATCAAACACAGAAGCTGAACGGTTCAGTCTGTCAGAGTGATGAATGTGATCATCAGCAGAGATCTGATGATGGAAAACACGTTAATGCTGGGCTTTTATTCAGATCAGTAAAGGATCACATAAGGCTCTGATCTGGTCTTCAGCAGGTGTCAGTCAGACAGTCATGAACATCTGTATCCATCCACCCTGAACACATCCACCCCTTCATCCACCCTGAACACATCCATCCCTCCATCCACCCTGAACACATCCATCCCTCCATCCACCCTGAACACATCCATCCCTCCATCCACCCTGAACACATCCACCCTGAACACATCCACCCCTCCATCCACCCTGAATACATCCACCCCTCCATCCGTTCTCAGTCATATTCCTGATGTCATAACCAGTGTTGAGGGTAGCGCATTACAACACATCCACCCCTCCATCCACCCTGAACACATCCATCCCTCCATCCACCCTGAACACATCCACCCCTCCATCCACCCTGAATACATCCACCCCTCCATCCGTTCTCGGTCATATTCCTGATGTCATAACCAGTGTTGAGGGTAGCGCATTACAACACATCCACCCCTCCGTCCACCCTGAACACATCCACCCCTCCATCCACCCTGAACACATCCATCCCTCCATCCACCCTGAACACATCCACCCTGAACACATCCATCCCTCCATCCACCCTGAACACATCCACCCCTCCATCCACCCTGAACACATCCACCCTGAACACATCCACCCCGAACACATCCACCCCTCCATCCACCCTGAACACATCCACCCCTCCATCCACCCTGAACACATCCACCCCTCCATCCGTTCTCAGTCATATTCCTGATGTCATAACCAGTGTTGAGGGTAGCGCATTACAAGTAACGCGAGTTACATAATCAGATTACTTTTTTACAAGTAACCAGTAAAGAAACACATTTTCAAATTAATGAGAAAACATCCGAGTTACTTTTTCAAA
Organism: Spinibarbus caldwelli; assembly: GCA_039654775.1. Classification (NCBI taxonomy): domain Eukaryota; kingdom Metazoa; phylum Chordata; class Actinopteri; order Cypriniformes; family Cyprinidae; genus Spinibarbus; species Spinibarbus caldwelli. Next base: position 187,559 of record CM077227.1, on the reverse strand, counting down.
TAAGTAACGCAAGTTACATTGTTTTCCTATTTATTCACTGACAGATCTCCTGTCCCTGTGCTGAGAGAAATCAGGAGTAAGTGCAGAGACAGAGGCATTTTCTTCAGCCTGAGGATTATTAATTTCACTCTTGATGTAAAAGGACCTTTATAGTCGCCTAAAATATAACTTTTGAGTTTTCTGTTATTATAAATAAGTAAGCAAGCCAGGCCCAAGTGACAAAAAGTAACACAAAAGTAATGTAATGCATTACTTTCAATAAAAAGTAACTAAGTAACGCAATTAGTTACTTTTTTTTATGGAGTAACACAATATTGTAATGCATTACTTTTAAAAGTAACTTTCCCCAACACTGGTCATAACTCACTAAACACGATTCTCTAGAACTAAACCACAGAAATCTTCGATCGATTGAATTGTCCTAGTAAAGGCCATTCAGCTGAACATCACAGCCAGTCACATGAAGCAGAAGATTGTGAGGATTTCATGCTTTATTTAGTGATTCAGACACATTCAGGGAACATCAGGCAGAACATGACATTAATGAAACTGCTGTGACACAACAGATCTGATGTTTTACACTGGGCTTGTGTTCACTGTGAAGGGCACATGTGTCGAGTGGGCAGCACATTAGGATTTGACCAGCGCTCTACCCATAATAACTCTTCCTCCAGTGAAAAAGTGTTCTGGTCTGAATCAGGAGAGAAATCTAAACAGATCAAGCAGCATTTACAAGACAAAACATCTCTAAACAAATATATGGCTGGATTTTGATGTGAGAGACAACAGGAGATGCACTTTTTCACTGGAGGAAGCGTTATTATAGACTCAGATTTTAGTTAAAAACATCTTAATGCTGGATTTATTTCAGCTTTTGTCTTTTCAAGATGTTAACTGATGGACTGGAGTGGTGTGGATTATTGTGATGTTTTTATCAGCTGTTTGGACTCTCTTCTGACTGCACCCATTCACTGCAGAGCATCCATTGCTGAGACAATTCTCCAAATCTGATGAAGAAACAAACTCATCCTCATCTTAATTTTTCCATCAAAATATTCATATATATATATATATATATATATATATATATATATATATATATATATATATATATATATAAACCCCATTTCAAAAAAGTTGGGACACTGCACAAATTGTGAATAAAAAAGGAATGCAATAATTTACAAATCTCATAAACTTATATTTTATTCACAATAGAATATAGATAACATATCAAATGTTGAATCTGAGACATTTTGAAATTTTATGCCAAATATTGGCTCATTTTGGATTTCATGAGAGCTACACATTCCAAAAAAGTTGGGACAGGTAGCAATAAGAGGCCAGAAAAGTTAAATGTACATATAAGGAACAGCTGGAGGACCAATTTGCAACTTATTAGGTCAATTGGCAACATGATTGGGTATAAAAAGAGCCTCTCAGAAGTCAAGATGGGAAGAGGATCACCAATTCCCCAAATGCTGCGGCGAAAAATATTGGAGCAATATCAGAAAGGAGTTTCTCAGAGAAAAATTGCAAAGAGTTTGAAGTTATCATCATCTACAGTGCATAATATCATCCAAAGATTCAGAGAATCTGGAACAATCTCTGTGCGTAAGGGTCAAGGCCGGAAAACCATACTGGATGCCCGTGATCTTCGGCCCCTTAGACGGCACTGCATCACATACAGGAATGCTACTGTAATGGAAATCACAACATGGGCTCAGGAATACTTCCAGAAAACATTGTCGGTGAACACAATCCACCGTGCCATTCGCCGTTGCCGGCTAAAACTCTATAGGTCAAAAAAGAAGCCATATCTAAACATGATCCAGAAGCGCAGGCGTTTTCTCTGGGCCAAGGCTCATTAAATGGACTGTGGCAAAGTGGAAAACTGTTCTGTGGTCAGACGAATCAAAATTTGAAGTTCTTTTTGGAAAACTGGGATGCCATGTCATCCGGACTAAAGAGGACAAGGACAACCCAAGTTGTTATCAGCACTCAGTTCAGAAGCCTGCATCTCTGATGGTATGGGGTTGCATGAGTGCGTGTGGCATGGGCAGCTTACACATCTGGAAAGGCACCATCAATGCTGAAAGGTATATCCAAGTTCTAGAACAACATATGCTCCCATCCAGACGTCGTCTCTTTCAGGGAAGACCTTGCATTTTCCAACATGACAATGCCAGACCACATACTGCATCAATTACAACATCATGGCTGCGTAGAGGAAGGATCCGGGTACTGAAATGGCCAGCCTGCAGTCCAGATCTTTCAGCCATAGAAAACATTTGGTGCATCATAAAGAGGAAGACAGTTGAGACCTAAGACAGTTGAGCAACTAGAAGCCTGTATTAGACAAGAATGGGACAACATTCCTATTCCTAAACTTGAGCAACTTGTCTCCTCAGTCCCCAGACGTTTGCAGACTGTTATAAAAAGAAGAGGGGATGCCACACAGTGGTAAACATGGCCTTGTCCCAACTTTTTTTGAGATGTGTTGATGCCATGAAATGTAAAATCAACTTATTTTTCCCTTAAAATAATACATTTTCTCAG
>CM077227.1:0-182500 GCA_039654775.1 Spinibarbus caldwelli | reverse complement strand
GATGTTGATGGTTTGTGTGATTCTCTACACCTACGGTTGAAACTCCTGTAATCTTAAGCAAAACTGGCTTTATTCATGAACTAAAATCATAAAAAACACCAGCTGAGACTTCAGACATCATGAAGAAAAGTGACATTAATGAAGAGAAAAATTCTGCAGCATTTCAGACAGACTTTGCTATTCGGGTTTCTAGTGAAATTAAATTTATACAACATAGTCACTTCACAAATGAAACCAGTTGATTGAGTAAATTATAGTTTAGTGTCACTATAAAAGAATATTTCACTGAAGAACCCCAGGACTGACCAATCAGAATCCAGTATTCCAGACAGACAGTATGTGATCCAGAGTCAGCTGATTCCTCAGAAACTCATTTTTGCACATTTCCACATTGTAACTCCCGTCAACACTGCACTGTTTCATCATTCGTCGCTGCAGTCTAAACTATCACAGAGAGAGAAAGAAGGCACTTCAGAAAAAGGGAGACTGAATGGCAAATGGAGTGAGAATAAAGAGGCCAGTAATGGTGAGAGTCGGCTGGAGGCAGCTCTTTCCTCCGCTGAGCTCATTTCTGCATGGAGGCTGTGAGATTGTAGCAGCTGATCTACAGTATTAAAGAGAATTCGTGTCCATTGTGCGGTGCACCCTGCGGTTAAATGGCGACCCGAGGCCACTGCGCTCCTCTCTCCAGCCGCTGGGGCCATTAATTCAGCAATACTGTGGGCCCCGGGCCTCCACTGTCTGCAGCTACACGCCTGAAAAACACTGGAACAGAAATCAATTCTGCCCTAATGGGAGCTCAATCTCAGCATCCCAGATCCGCCGGGCGAACGCACTTCAGGCCCGAGCGCAGCGGGACCGGCTCTCAATGCAGCGCTCTCCAGAAGCGCGTCAAAGCGCCAGAAGAAAGGTAATTTTATTGAGTGGACTCTGGCAGAGATGTTTGGAGCGGCAGGAGGTCGGCCTGTTTAGCATTACTGACGTGTTCGGCTGAGTCTCACGCTTTAAATCCAGCCCTGGACGGAAGAACTTCAAAATGTGATGTGCGATTCCCCACAGCTATTGTTTTTAAAGCAAACTACTTGAAAGCAACGAGGGACAAGCCGCACTCGATGTGGAAGTCTTGTCTAGACAAAACAAAGATGTGCTGAGGCAACTTCATCAAACGCCGCGAGACCTCCGGACAAATCAGGGATGCGCTTCGATCCGCTCTCGCACAGAGGAACTGTGTTTGCTTGCAGTCGTGGTCCTGCCGCACTGAAACATTCTCATGGCTCATATGCACTATCCTGAGCCCCTGACAAAAGCAGAGCGGGGTCTGAGACGGAGATCCGTTACCCATCTGGACCCTCACACTGGTTCTCCTGCGAGCGACCTGCTGCGCTGAGAGATGCTCTCCTGATCAATACAGCCTTTCACAAAGCCTCAGTGTGGATCTGCTTCATCTGCAGCGCTGGACACAGCAGGAGGAGCATCGCTGGTGCTGATGGATTCTGTCTGCAGCCGCAACAGGCCACAGCTCCAGACACACCAACACCATTACTAACATTACTAACCAGCACCACTGGGATGTTTTAGAGGCTGACAGTCTCACCTTAGAAAAAAATAAAAAATAAAAAAAAACTATTTTGTAAATGCAAAGTATATAACTGTGTGCAGTACTGTTTCTCTTATTCTTTAGGACAAGGGTTCAAACTCTAATTTACATGTTTATTCTTGGCAACACCTTAAAGCAGAGGTGCAGAACTCAGTTTCCCTGCTCAATACACACATACCACGTACAGGGTGGGTGAAAAGTAACTAGACATTAAAAATTGGTAATTAAGTCCATATTTCTAATACAAATTTATTGAAACAAATTGTACATGTACTTTATTACATAGGAAAATGAAAGCAAATCTTTAAATTTCAATTTTAGGCATCAACCAGTTTCCTCAAACAGCCGTGGATGGAATGCAGTCTTCTGAAGGAAGTGGTTTGGGATCTTGCTGAGAACCTCCTGAATTTGTGCCTCTAAGTCCTCCAGTGTGTGAGGCTTTGTCCTGTACACCTCTTACTTTGCACAGCCCCACAGGAATAGAAAAATCACATCGAGAGAGATCTGGACTTCTTGGAGTGTCGCATTCCTCCCTTTCACTGTACACCACCATCTCTGCACAAGAACAATGGGATTCAACACTTTGTAGCGTGCTGCGATCTCAGCTCGCTCCTGAACAGTCAAGCAGTCAGTCATCTTTATGTTGCATGGACTGCCTCTCGCAGCCGATGTCTGTACTATTGACGTGGGAAATATGAAATCCTATTTACTATCGTCTATTTAGAGACTGTTTTCATCTTGACTCCAGTGATACTACAAGTTCTACAGCCAATAAATATTGGCTAGTTAATTTTCACCCACCCTGTAGTTTTCAGGTAGGCCTGAAGGACTTGATCAGCTGGATCAGGTGTGTTTGATTAGGGTTGAAGCTGAACTCTGCAGGGCTGTGGCACTTCTGCACCCCTGCCTTAAGGTACGACTTGTTAACAGTGAATTAGTAGGGGTGAGAATCGTTTGGTGTCTCACAATTTGATTTGATTTTTGGGATCATGATCCGATATATGCCATGACATTATAATATTCACAGTATCCTCATTCAGACTGGTTCTGGCTTCACTGATATTAGTCCAAACCAGTGGCTCCATGTGGTAATATATTCACAGGTACCTACATAATGCAATCAGATTTTTTCTTTAAAGAAAATTAAAAAGGAAACTAAATTATTAATGTACACTCAGATTCATTAGATAAGTCTAACCAAAAAGGAGAAGACTGGAGGAGTCAGAGAGTGTTCACACTGAAACTCTGAATGGCGTCACACTATTGATGTAAACGCTCTCATTCACATGATCAACACACTCATGCATTTGTCTTTCTCCTCCACTGCTGCTACATTGATCCAAAATCAATTTATTAATGAACTGTTAGACAATTTTTTTAATTGATTACAAATCAATAGAAAATTACGATTCACATTTGAATCAGTTTTAGGGCCTCTATGACTTAGGTATCATATACAGTTTTGAAGCACTTAATAATCTAGGTCAATGTTAATATATAAATATGCTACTGTTCATTATCAATTCATGTTCATTCATACATTATATACACACACACACACACACACACATTAGAAAACATTAATGTTAATTTACACAAATTTAATTGCATACGTAGATATGAACATTAGCATAGATTCAGAAATGCTGTAGAAGTATTGCTCAATGTTAACAAACAGAACTCTTGGTTGTTTTGTCGTCGTCTCTGTTTTTCCATGTGTTAGCATTGACTGAAGCCCCAGAGCCGTTCAGCATATTCTACAGATATAAACGGATCTGGTGAAGAATCAGGCAGATCGATGGCGTTTAGAGCGCATCTCTGCGGGACGGTGATCTGAGCTCATCATCACATCCGCAGCCGCTAAACACACGAGCCGCTCAGACTAACATACGCATTACTGAGCCAATCACACAGACTCCGAATTCAACAGCCAATCTCTCCTCAGGCTGAAACACATCTCTCCAGACACACATATATCTGAAAAACATTCCTCATCTCTCTTTAATCCATAAATAATCAAGGTTTGTTTATTTGTGCAGCCATGTTTTATTAAAACAGTCACTTATTAAAACAGGAACAGTTAGGCTCGGTCCATTCATTATTGAATCGTCTCCTTCATAAACATGAATGTGTTGGTAGTCCCAAACGCTATGTCGAACAGCACACCATAAATAATGTAATTAAATTCAATAAACAGGCCTGTTCCTGTAAAAGCTGCTGAAATACTGGCCAAACGCCCCGCAGCTCCATTCTCTTGAACACAGAACTGATTAGTTCTCCACAAATACATCCTGCTCACACCCTGAGAGACTCAACGGATCAGGCTCAATATGCAAAGCGCCTGCCCATTTGCATAAGGTGACTTTTCCAACGGTAAGACCAAACAATCATCACCCACACGTGTGACTCTGACTCGTCGCCTGATTCCAGCGTTAACTAATGCAAATATGAGCTGAAAACAAGAACAAACACAGAACAGACAGACAGTAAGGAGTGATCATCAGCGTGATGAGGAGTGCTCCAGTGTTACACCAGTGATGGACACTCACCCCGATGATGCTCAGGTCTTTCAGGTAGTCCATCCTGGGCTGGGCCTGCGGCACACACCCCGCCAGAACCACCTTCTTATTCTGCTCCTGCGCTTTCCTGAAACAACACACAGTCAGCATCAGTCTGGCAGAGAGACTCTTCAGCAGTCGCTACCCATACCTGTAAAATTCCACTGTACCATAGCTTTATTATTGTTATTATTATTATTTTTTATATAAAATATTAAATAAATGAATTTAGTTATTTATTAATGCTGTTAATAGTTAGTAAATAATACAATAAAAACTTAGGATAAAACCTTCAGACTTTGTTCAATTTTGTAAACGCCACATTAAAAAGATCAAATGAAATGTTACTAATAAAATGAAAATCAGAGAAACCCATTACAGCTAACACTGTCAGACATACAGTAATCAGATTTCTGGATCGGCCTAGTACTCATCACTACTGGTACTGGCATTGTTACATTTTTAAATTTAAGTATCAACTTAATACCAAAGTACCAGTACTTTCAACAACACTAGAGACTATAATGACTGATCAATAATCAGCCGGATCAATCTGATATTCTGAAATTAATGGCATCGGCTGTTCATTAGCACTAGTTCTGACATGTTCAGTTTCCAGATATGAAATGAGTGAAATGTCTGAAAGTAATATCTGTATCTCTCCAATCAATCATGTCTCTCATATGCTGAAGAAACTTTTCTCTTCACCAACGTCACTTTTCTTCTGATGTTTTGATGCTTTTTTAGCAGTGTTATGAAGTCAGTTCTCTTAAACTTTGTGTAAACATGAATTTTTATGTAAAAGTTTAGTGGCCTTATTAAGTCAGTTCTTCTCAATCAAGAAGCAATACTGCTGGTCTTTTCCTCTGATCTACTGGAGTGCACAAAGTACAGATGAACCTCATCCTCATCACATGTGCATAAACGGGTTTGTACAGCTCAAAAACAGCCAAACACCTCCTCAGAGCACACAGCAGAAGAGTAGAGAGAGTAACAGATCTGTCAGTCTGATGACAGCGAGCAGCAGAGACTCATGGGAAGTGACAGCGATGCCAGCGGTGAGACAGCTGAGAGACGGACGAGCGTCTCTTCAACACTCTGAACACGGACAGGCTGAAGTCCAGAGGACAGAGAGAGAGTGTTCTGGTGTCACACGTCTCATGAGAAACCCCTGACTCAACACACTTCTGGAGACCAAAATAGATGTTCCATGCTTTTTTTGTTGATGTTGTTGCTTGAAATGCTCTTGGCCCTTAATATTTCATGGAAAATATCAAAATATAAAACCATAAAAAATACAAAGTGCCAAACATTATTAACCTCAAAATATCCAATATAATCAAACATTTGACCAAATGTAGAACGTCAGCAACACAAACTGCAGTCTGATCTTTAGCAGGAACGTCAGCCGGATTCTGGTGCTCTTATATAATATCAGGAAAGATTTTTTGGGGGTTTTTTTTGGTAAGAAAATTTTGGTAAGACTTTAAACATTTTTGATAGATTCACTGAAATGGTCAGAATTAAAGAACTGATATGTTTGAAAAGCATTTTAGACACTCTATCATGCACATACCACAATAGCAGACTAATGTCAGTATTTCAATGAATCTCTTAATAAAGCTTTCTCAGCGTATTATTTATTCTTTTAAATCATATCTTGTGCCCTGAGATGATGACGCTGAAACACAAGACTGATTTTTATAACCTTACACTGAGCAGTAAACTGAAGACAGCTGTAAAACATTATATTTGTAGATACTGGTTGTGGAAACGATCCCTTTATTTATCAACCTGTCAGCAGCACAAAACAAGCTCACACTCGTATGGCTGTGTTCTGTGAGTCTAGAGTGGATGCAGACGTCACTGAAGACTCTCTGGATCTCAGCACTGAGCTTCAGCTCACTCATGAAGACAAGCTGGACGAGTGATTTCTGATACAGTGAGAATGAGGGCACACATCGTGATGGAGTCACACACAGAGCAGTGTGTCTGTTCTGAGCTCCGCAGGACGTGTCTTCTTCTCTCATCTGTGCTGATGAGCCCAGCGCTGCAGGGTTCAAGAGATCTTCAGCTGATCTCTCTGGACATTCACTGGAGTAAATCTACAGCTCGGTTTCGCCAGCGGTGGCCTGAACCGCAGCTGCTGCAGCGCTGGAAGCTGATTGGCTGTGTGGCTCAGACAGACAGGAGACGTCAGCGGAGTCCACATCTCCATTTACACTGAAGGGATTGTTCATGAAAAACTGGCTTCATTTACTCACCCTCATTGTTCCAAACCTGTGTGACTAATCATCTTCTAAACACAAATTAAGATGTTTTTCATGAAATTTGAGAGGTTTCTGTATCTCGATGAAATCCAGGTAACAAAAATCTGCAAGATCCAAAAAGGTCATAAAGTTTGTGATCACTGAGTGTGTGTTTACTGTGTGAGTGAGTGAGTTTGGTGTCAGTGTGTGTGTGTGTGTGTTTACTGTGCGAGTGAGTGAGTTTGGTGTCAGTGTGTGTGTGTGTGTCTGTGTGTGTGTGTTTACTGTGCGAGTGAGTGAGTTTGGTGTCAGTGTGTGTTTACTGTGTGAGTGAGTGAGTTTGGTGTCAGTGTGTGTGTGTGTGTGTGTGTGTGTGTGTGTGTGTGTTTACTGTGCGAGTGAGTGAGTTTGGTGTCAGTGTGTGTGTGTGTCTGTGTGTGTGTGTTTACTGTGCGAGTGAGTGAGTTTGGTGTCAGTGTGTGTGTGTGTCTGTGTGTGTTTACTGTGTGAGTGAGTGAGTTTGGTGTCAGTGTGTGTGTGTGTGTGTGTCTGTGTGTGTGTGTGTGTGTTTACTGTGTGAGTGAGTGAGTTTGGTGTCAGTGTGTGTGTGTCTGTGTGTGTTTACTGTGCGAGTGAGTGAGTTTGGTGTCAGTGTGTGTGTGTGTCTGTGTGTGTTTACTGTGTGAGTGAGTGAGTTTGGTGTCAGTGTGTGTGTGTGTGTGTGTGTGTGTGTGTGTGTCTGTGTGTGTGTGTTTACTGTGTGAGTGAGTGAGTTTGGTGTCTGTGTGTGTGTGTGTCTGTGTGTGTTTACTGTGTGAGTGAGTGAGTTTGGTGTCAGTGTGTGTCTGTGTGTTTACTGTGTGAGTGAGTGAGTTTGGTGTCAGTGTGTGTGTGTGTGTGTGTGTGTGTGTGTTTACTGTGTGAGTGAGTGAGTTTGGTGTCAGTGTGTGTGTGTGTCTGTGTGTGTGTGTTTACTGTGTGAGTGAGTGAGTTTGGTGTCAGTATGTGTGTGTGTGTCTGTGTGTGTTTACTGTGTGAGTGAGTGAGTTTGGTGTCAGTGTGTGTGTGTGTGTGTGTGTGTGTGTCTGTGTGTGTGTGTTTACTGTGTGAGTGAGTGAGTTTGGTGTCAGTGTGTGTGTGTGTCTGTGTGTGTTTACTGTGTGAGTGAGTGAGTTTGGTGTCAGTGTGTGTGTGTGTCTGTGTGTGTTTACTGTGTGAGTGAGTGAGTTTGGTGTCAGTGTGTGTGTGTGTCTGTGTGTGTGTGTTTACTGTGTGAGTGAGTGAGTTTGGTGTCAGTGTGTGTGTGTGTCTGTGTGTGTTTACTGTGCGAGTGAGTGAGTTTGGTGTCAGTGTGTGTCTGTGTGTTTACTGTGTGAGTGAGTGAGTTTGGTGTCAGTGTGTGTGTGTGTCTGTGTGTGTGTTTACTGTGTGAGTGAGTGAGTTTGGTGTCAGTGTGTGTGTGTGTCTGTGTGTGTGTGTTTACTGTGTGAGTGAGTGAGTTTGGTGTCAGTGTGTGTGTGTGTCTGTGTGTGTTTACTGTGTGAGTGAGTGAGTTTGGTGTCAGTGTGTGTCTGTGTGTTTACTGTGTGAGTGAGTGAGTTTGGTGTCAGTGTGTGTGTGTGTGTGTGTGTGTGTGTGTCTGTGTGTGTGTTTACTGTGTGAGTGAGTGAGTTTGGTGTCAGTGTGTGTGTTTACTGTGTGAGTGAGTGAGTTTGGTGTCAGTGTGTGTGTGTGTCTGTGTGTGTGTGTTTACTGTGTGAGTGAGTGAGTTTGGTGTCAGTGTGTGTGTGTGTGTCTGTGTGTGTTTACTGTGTGAGTGAGTGAGTTTGGTGTCAGTGTGTGTCTGTGTGTGTTTACTGTGTGAGTGAGTGAGTTTGGTGTCAGTGTGTGTCTGTGTGTGTTTACTGTGTGAGTGAGTGAGTTTGGTGTCAGTGTGTGTCTGTGTGTGTTTACTGTGTGAGTGAGTGAGTTTGGTGTCAGTGTGTGTGTGTGTGTGTGTGTGTGTGTGTGTGTGTTACTGTGTGAGTGAGTGAGTTTGGTGTCAGTGTGTGTGTGTGTGTGTCTGTGTGTGTGTGTTTACTGTGTGAGTGAGTGAGTTTGGTGTCAGTGTGTGTCTGTGTGTGTTTACTGTGTGAGTGAGTGAGTTTGGTGTCAGTGTGTGTCTGTGTGTGTTTACTGTGTGAGTGAGTGAGTTTGGTGTCAGTGTGTGTGTGTGTGTGTGTGTGTGTGTGTGTTTACTGTGTGAGTGAGTGAGTTTGGTGTCAGTGTGTGTGTCTGTGTGTGTTTACTGTGTGAGTGAGTGAGTTTACTGTGTGAGTGAGTGAGTTTGGTGTCAGTGTGTGTGTTTACTGTGTGAGTGAGTGAGTTTGGTGTCAGTGTGTGTGTGTGTCTGTGTGTGTGTGTTTACTGTGTGAGTGAGTGAGTTTGGTGTCAGTGTGTGTGTGTGTGTCTGTGTGTGTTTACTGTGTGAGTGAGTGAGTTTGGTGTCAGTGTGTGTCTGTGTGTCTTTACTGTGTGAGTGAGTGAGTTTGGTGTCAGTGTGTGTCTGTGTGTGTTTACTGTGTGAGTGAGTGAGTTTGGTGTCAGTGTGTGTCTGTGTGTGTTTACTGTGTGAGTGAGTGAGTTTGGTGTCAGTGTGTGTGTGTGTGTGTGTGTGTGTGTGTGTGTGTTTACTGTGTGAGTGAGTGAGTTTGGTGTCAGTGTGTGTGTGTGTGTGTCTGTGTGTGTGTGTTTACTGTGTGAGTGAGTGAGTTTGGTGTCAGTGTGTGTCTGTGTGTGTTTACTGTGTGAGTGAGTGAGTTTGGTGTCAGTGTGTGTCTGTGTGTGTTTACTGTGTGAGTGAGTGAGTTTGGTGTCAGTGTGTGTCTGTGTGTGTTTACTGTGTGAGTGAGTGAGTTTGGTGTCAGTGTGTGTGTGTGTGTGTGTGTTTACTGTGTGAGTGAGTGAGTTTGGTGTCAGTGTGTGTGTCTGTGTGTGTTTACTGTGTGAGTGAGTGAGTTTGGTGTCAGTGTGTGTGTGTGTGTGTGTGTGTGTGTGTGTCTGTGTGTGTGTGTTTACTGTGTGAGTGAGTGAGTTTGGTGTCAGTGTGTGTGTGTGTCTGTGTGTGTTTACTGTGTGAGTGAGTGAGTTTGGTGTCAGTGTGTGTCTGTGTGTTTACTGTGTGAGTGAGTGAGTTTGGTGTCTGTGTGTGTGTGTGTGTGTGTGTGTGTGTGTGTGTGTGTGTCTGTGTGTGTGTTTATTGTGTGAGTGAGTGAGTTTGGTGTCAGTGTGTGCGTTTACTGTGTGAGTGAGTGAGTTTGGTGTCAGTGTGTGTGTGTGTCTGTGTGTGTGTGTTTACTGTGTGAGTGAGTGAGTTTGGTGTCAGTGTGTGTGTGTGTCTGTGTGTGTTTACTGTGTGAGTGAGTGAGTTTGGTGTCAGTGTGTGTCTGTGTGTTTACTGTGTGAGTGAGTGAGTTTGGTGTCAGTGTGTGTGTGTGTGTGTGTGTGTGTCTGTGTGTGTGTTTACTGTGTGAGTGAGTGAGTTTGGTGTCAGTGTGTGTGTTTACTGTGTGAGTGAGTGAGTTTGGTGTCAGTGTGTGTGTGTGTCTGTGTGTGTGTGTTTACTGTGTGAGTGAGTGAGTTTGGTGTCAGTGTGTGTGTGTGTGTGTCTGTGTGTGTTTACTGTGTGAGTGAGTGAGTTTGGTGTCAGTGTGTGTCTGTGTGTGTTTACTGTGTGAGTGAGTGAGTTTGGTGTCAGTGTGTGTCTGTGTGTGTTTACTGTGTGAGTGAGTGAGTTTGGTGTCAGTGTGTGTGTGTGTGTGTGTGTGTGTGTGTGTGTGTGTGTTTACTGTGTGAGTGAGTGAGTTTGGTGTCAGTGTGTGTGTCTGTGTGTGTTTACTGTGTGAGTGAGTGAGTTTGGTGTCAGTGTGTGTGTGTGTGTGTGTGTGTGTCTGTGTGTGTGTGTTTACTGTGTGAGTGAGTGAGTTTGGTGTCAGTGTGTGTGTGTGTCTGTGTGTGTTTACTGTGTGAGTGAGTGAGTTTGGTGTCAGTGTGTGTGTGTGTCTGTGTGTGTGTGTTTACTGTGTGAGTGAGTGAGTTTGGTGTCAGTGTGTGTGTGTGTCTGTGTGTGTTTACTGTGTGAGTGAGTGAGTTTGGTGTCAGTGTGTGTCTGTGTGTTTACTGTGTGAGTGAGTGAGTTTGGTGTCTGTGTGTGTGTGTGTGTGTGTGTGTGTGTCTGTGTGTGTGTTTACTGTGTGAGTGAGTGAGTTTGGTGTCAGTGTGTGTGTTTACTGTGCGAGTGAGTGAGTTTGGTGTCAGTGTGTGTGTGTGTCTGTGTGTGTGTGTTTACTGTGTGAGTGAGTGAGTTTGGTGTCAGTGTGTGTGTGTGTGTGTGTGTGTTTACTGTGTGAGTGAGTGAGTTTGGTGTCAGTGTGTGTCTGTGTGTGTTTACTGTGTGAGTGAGTGAGTTTGGTGTCAGTGTGTGTCTGTGTGTGTTTACTGTGTGAGTGAGTGAGTTTGGTGTCAGTGTGTGTGTGTGTGTGTGTGTGTGTGTGTGTCTGTGTGTGTGTGTTTACTGTGTGAGTGAGTGAGTTTGGTGTCTGTGTGTGTGTGTGTGTCTGTGTGTGTTTACTGTGTGAGTGAGTGAGTTTGGTGTCAGTGTGTGTGTGTGTGTGTGTGTGTGTGTGTGTTTACTGTGCGAGTGAGTGAGTTTGGTGTCAGTGTGTGTGTGTGTGTCTGTGTGTGTTTACTGTGTGAGTGAGTGAGTTTGGTGTCAGTGTGTGTGTGTGTCTGTGTGTGTGTGTGTTTACTGTGTGAGTGAGTGAGTTTGGTGTCAGTGTGTGTGTGTGTGTGTTTACTGTGTGAGTGAGTGAGTTTGGTGTCAGTGTGTGTCTGTGTGTGTTTACTGTGTGAGTGAGTGAGTTTGGTGTCAGTGTGTGTGTGTGTGTGTGTGTGTGTGTGTGTGTGTGTCTGTGTGTGTGTGTTTACTGTGTGAGTGAGTGAGTTTGGTGTCAGTGTGTGTGTGTGTGTGTGTGTGTTTACTGTGCGAGTGAGTGAGTTTGGTGTCAGTGTGTGTGTGTGTGTCTGTGTGTGTTTACTGTGTGAGTGAGTGAGTTTGGTGTCAGTGTGTGTGTGTGTGTGTCTGTGTGTGTGTTTACTGTGTGAGTGAGTGAGTTTGGTGTCAGTGTGTGTGTGTCTGTGTGTGTGTTTACTGTGTGAGTGAGTTTGGTGTAAGTGTGTGTGTGTGTGTGTGTGTGTCTGTCTGTGTCTGTGTGTGTCTACTGGGTTTTGTGGTGTACGGGGACAAAATTTGTATAATGGCATGGGTATGACAGAGGTATTACAATTTGAAGGTGGTTTATGAGGACACTGCCTATGTCCCCGTAATTCAAAAGGCTTAAAAAAAAAAACATACTAAATGGTGTTTTTTTTGAAAATCTAAAAATGCAGAAAGTTTCCTGTAAGGGGTAGGTTTATGTGTAGGGTTGGTGTAGGGCAATAGCACATACAGTTTGTACGGTATAAAAACCATTACGCCTATGGAGAGTCCCCGTAAACCACAAACGTGTGTGTCTGTGTGTGTTTACTGTGTGAGTGAGTGAGTTTGGTGTCAGTGTGTGTGTGTGTGTGTGTGTGTGTGTGTGTGTGTGTCTGTGTGTGTGTGTTTACTGTGTGAGTGAGTGAGTTTGGTGTCAGTGTGTGTGTGTGTGTGTGTGTTTACTGTGCGAGTGAGTGAGTTTGGTGTCAGTGTGTGTGTGTGTGTCTGTGTGTGTTTACTGTGTGAGTGAGTGAGTTTGGTGTCAGTGTGTGTGTGTGTGTGTCTGTGTGTGTGTTTACTGTGTGAGTGAGTGAGTTTGGTGTCAGTGTGTGTGTGTCTGTGTGTGTGTTTACTGTGTGAGTGAGTTTGGTGTAAGTGTGTGTGTGTGTGTGTGTGTGTCTGTCTGTGTCTGTGTGTGTCTACTGGGTTTTGTGGTGTACGGGGACAAAATTTGTATAATGGCATGGGTATGACAGAGGTATTACAATTTGAAGGTGGTTTATGAGGACACTGCCTATGTCCCCGTAATTCAAAAGGCTTAAAAAAAAAACATACTAAATGGTGTTTTTTTTGAAAATCTAAAAATGCAGAAAGTTTCCTGTAAGGGGTAGGTTTATGTGTAGGGTTGGTGTAGGGCAATAGCACATACAGTTTGTACGGTATAAAAACCATTACGCCTATGGAGAGTCCCCGTAAACCACAAACGTGTGTGTGTGTGTGTGTGTGTGTGTGTGTGTGTGTGTGTGTGTGTGTGTGTGAGTAATGCGTGAACAGCAGCTGTCTGAACAGAGAATCTGTTCCTCAGATGACAGCAGGCTCATGTATTGTGACATTCTGTAATGCAAATTAATTATGCAAGACTATTAGGAGCTCAAAAACAGTTCTTTCAAATTTCTCTCTGGTAAAACACAAGCACCCACATGAAATATTCAGGTGACACAACAGTCCTCAAGTAAAGTGTCAAACTGCTGTGTTCAGTTTCTCCTGTAAGAGTAAGGTCTGACAGTGTGTCCTGGACAGAAGCAGAAGTGTGTTTTCTGAACTGTTTGTTGGGTACAGGAGCAGATGCTGCTGGACAGGCAGCTTCACACATTCAGACCGATGAGTCACGGATCAAGCTGTCCAAACACTCAAGCCTGAGATGCTCGAATCACTCCGTTCACTTATGAAAGATTGTGTACTGAAACACACTAATGACGCAATTATTGTGCGGCAAAGACACAATGAGAAAAACTGCTACTGAGATTCTGCCAAAACTGAGACACTTTCACTTTAACAAGCACCAACTGGAAGTCTTGCAGCGTTAGCAGTCATAAACAAATCACGATCTTGTCTAGGTTTGCCTTGACGGAAACGGTTCGCTGTCAACAGCAGGATGATTGTTGTTGTATGTGCGTGTGATTGCCATTTCTGTCTTCTTGAATGTGTGTAATCAGAAAATGATGATCCTACTGAGAGGAAAACACAAAAACAAGGCAGAGAATCGGCACTGCTGATATTTGTGCGCTCTGACACTAGTGTAGCAGCAGTTTATCATGACTCACACAGGCGTTTGTCTGGATTACATTACCACACATGATTCCTGGACTGGAAAAAAATCAAGTCAAGTTCTAAGGCAGTGGTTCTCAATCAGGGGCTGGGGTCCCTGAATCACACAATGAATAACAATTAATTAATTTAACATATATATTTTATTTAATATATCGATACATTTTGGGGAGGGGGTGCTTTGAGTATTGTATTGGACAATGGAGGGCCTTCAAGTTGAAAAGTTTGAGAAGCACTGGTCTAAGAGACAAAGGTGGTCTGGGATGTAGAGGAATGTAAAAAGATAAATGCTGTACTCACATCAGACTCTATGGGTACAGATGACAGACATGTCTGACCTTGACAGAAACAGACTCTGACCGAAGAGCTGGACTTACACTCATAATACATCCAACTGCAAAGGAGCTGAACACATTCAGATGCGTCTAAGCTCTGATCGCAATGAAGCTCGTAGAAGCAATAAATATGCTGGCCTTTGATCCTGACTTCATTTCAGAAAGACAGTCATCCGTTTTCAAGATGATTCTGCAATTGCCCATCAGCCCACACAATTTAGATCCACAAACATGAAAGATTTTGATTTTCTTTCAAGTATAAATCCACCTTCCAATGATGTCTTCTGGGCGTCCCTGGCCTTGGTGAAGTTCCCTCGAAAGATGCGGAAGGATACCAGAGGCGCCCGATAATCCAGAGTCTTGTCAAAAACCCAAGTCCTCTCACGAACAACAGCTTTGACCACCATAATAAGGAAAGCCTGAGCGCCAGGCAGCCTTGTTAAACATCATGCGGACAAACACAGCTGCCTCAGGAGCATGACAAATCTCAGGCTTTGAGTCTTCATGGCTGCAAGGCCACAGTAAGTCGCCTCAAGAAGAGCTTCCATGACAAGAGGAGTGGAGATTAGATGAAAGCGCAGACACCATCTTCATCTCCACGTCTGAAGGACAGATGAAGCGACTGAAGACTTGTCTGGGTGAGATGCAGGAGCTTCAGAAGCAAACCTCCACACATCTCAAAGGATCATATCTCTGATCAGATCAAAAAGGGGAAGCAAACTATTGAAAAGGAGAAAAGTTTGCACTTTTCCTGGCGGACTGCTTCTCAGCGGCGGATCAGATAGCTTTACTCCGCTGTTTGAAGAGAGGCGATTCCCCTCACCTACTAATGGTTTCTGACCGCTCCAAACACATGGTTTCTGTCCTGTTGACACGCGAGTGACTCTCGCCAGCAGAAATCAAATCTCTGCTGCTGCCCTCCATCACTTATCAGTTCATTTTCTCCTTCACTCACCAAATCCTTTAGTCAGGGAGATTTACAGTGCCGCTTCAATCCATGAGATTGAATCTCGGCCGAATTGGCAGGGTTTACCTGAAACAGTTGATCAGGGTTGTAGATTCTTGTACAGCATTTCAGAAAGGCTTTTCGTTTCAAACAGTGAAATGCAGGCACATGTGAGGAAGCTGACTCGGATCTGTGTGTTTGCAGGGGCGGACAGCATTCTCTGCAGAGCGGAAATCAAACAGAGATTATGTTGGATCTAATTCTACATGATGTTATAGCACACCGCATGTTCTGATGTCCTGAGCGCAGTTTAGCCGCAGGCCTCCTGAATCACAGCGACTGCAGCGCTTACACCAGCAAACCCTCTCCCGTCAGCAGGAATATCAGAGTAATGATGCATAATAAAATCTCTGCTCGACTCCACCGAGCTAATTCATAAATGTCTAAGCTCTTCTATATGACTTCAGGTCAAATGCTGTGTTCATACAGTACTGACTGCTTCTATTTGCAGCATATATAAAGTCACAGGCAAAAATGTTGTTAACCAACACGGAGGTGCCTTGACTCTTTTTTTTTTTTTTTTTACTCAATTGCTACACTTCCATTTAAATGCATGTAAAAGTTTTGGAAGGACGTTCAAAGAAATGACCTTGTTATTCGACAAAGCTGTTACAAATGTAGTTCACAAAAGAGCGAACAGGCTCTTCATGGATCAACATTTGGTGGAGGTTAACGCTGGCATATGTATAATAAAAGTGTGTCATATAAATTTTATCACCTCAACTGCACAGTAGTCACACATGACTGCATTCATTTCCCTACAACATCTACAAGAGCCTTAATCCTTATAAAAGCAAATGTCACCCACTGACAACCGTCAATATCACAGAAAAGCAGATCTCCATATTCATATTCCCAGCAACTTCAAAGAGGGTTTTAGACGGTGAGTCTCTTCAAATATTTACCACGGCAAACTTAGTCGTTCAAGAGTGACAAAAGTGCCTAACGGACGTTAATCGCCATCAAGACGCAACTTAAACTTAAGAACCTAAGGATTCTGAATGCTCTTCAAATAGAGGCTCATGGGAAGAGAATATTAAGATTCAAATAGCTCAGTAGACACATTTGTTTGAGAAAACTGCATGTGTTTAATTTGGTGCAAAATGAGCAAAATGATTGTTTACTGTTTCAAAGCATTCAATATAGTTCACATACACACAGCTGTGGTAACTACTTTTATCAAGTTTATTCACTAATCGAGTGCTGCTTCACATAATTCCAGAATCCTGGCACACACGGTCATATGATATATGACGCAATACATACGATCCAGTGCTGTTGTTCACGTCATACCTGATGACACACGAATGGCAAGCATGAACTTTGTCACTAGAAAAACAGATTAACAAAAGTTTCTACTCTTTTCCAGACATCAGAATAGCAGCAGTTCAACATTATAGTCACATGTTCATGTCCATGTACCTCTTTGTGATTTACTTGGTCTTCCACTTCAGACCACTTACTGCACAGGTGGCATCCTATCACAGGCCCATGCTTGAACTCACTGAGCTCTTCAGAACGGCCCATGTATTCACAAATGTGTGTAAATGCAGACTGGTGATTTTATACACCTGTGGCAATGGGTCTGATTGAAACACTTGAATTCAATAAGTAAGAGGTGTGTCTCAATACTTTTGTCCATATAGTGTATTTCAGGTTCAGTATGTGTCAAAATGTTTTCTTAATGAAAACAACCACTCAACTAATGCTGTAAACTATACAGGGAACTTAAGAAAATTAACAACAGAGTCAATTAATTAATTTTATTTTTTAATATAACCAACAGGTAAAAACTGAGTTGTATACAAATATCCAGACAGATACTTGCACATAAGATACGTTTAATATAAACTTTGTAATGCTATAATAATGTTTTTACTCAAATTCATTATTGAAATGTAAACATTTAAACGGTGGCTGTAATAAACTGTGAACAGAATCTCTTACATCAGCATTGCTTCACTCTGTCACACGTCATCATCACAGTCGAGAGTGTGTGTCATCTGCTTCAGCAGAGCTGCTGGAGTGGACAGTAATGTGTGTGTGAGACGGACACGGCTCACACTCCGTGTTTGTGTTTGTGTGAGCAGCGGCGCAGACTGTGTGTCATCAGCTGCGATTGATGATCTGGACTGTACAGGAGAAGAGCCTGCAGGACGTTACAGAGACTGATCTACAAAACAGACACATTCATAAGGATCTCGTACCAAACATATCTCAGGAAAACACTGCACTCAAAATTATGCAGACTTGTCTCAAAAGATGCTTAATTTATGCAAAATACCTACAGTCACACACACACACACACACACACACACACGCCCGATAGAGTGTTGTGATCAGATCTGATCTTAAAGGCGGTTGGTCATCACAGACATTATGAAGAACAATCATCAGCTCAGATGACTCAAGCTCTACAAACACTGATATCGATAAACATGAGACGTGTTCACGCGCTCCGGCTCTGAGCTCATCTTCTTTACAGGAGCATCCAGCTAATGCCTGCTGGGAAAGAAACCTAAACACACATCACAAACACAGACGCCTCTATCAGCCTTCAATCTTCTGGCTTCGCTTCTTGGCAAAAATACAAGAGTCTTGACTGAAAAACAGGAAAACGCTTCATCAGCCTAGCATTGTGTGGCACAAAGGCAAAAACAGGCTTGTTTGCAGGAGCTCGTGCCTCAAACGGAGGTGATATTTTGAGGAAAACAAAAGTGAAGGAGATAAGGCAGAAAAGGTTTTATGGCAAATAAATGAATAAAGCAGAAACACAAAAGGGCCGAGAGCAGCGTGGACACCCGGGCCCCGCAGAGAGAAACTACAAGCTCATTAAGGGCAAAAATAAGCCATTTTCCAACTTAATTTCCCCGGCTGCTATTTCAGCATAATGTGGCGTGGCTTATCGTTGCAAGCTCCTGTATTGATGCACTTTAAAAGCCTCTCATTTTGAGCATCATTATTTATTCTAAACAGCATTCTTCTGGAAAAAACGCTGGAAAGGCCGCACAATGCCGGCTGCCTAATTAAATTGCTATTCAGTTGCTCTCCCTGAAAATTAATTCATGGAATGAAAAACTGCATTTTTCCCAGCAAATGTGGGGAGAGGCAATTAAAAAAACGGTTCAAGGCAAGGTTCATTACATTAAAAAAGCAGAAAGAAAAGAGGCGAGAGGGAGAGCGAGGAACAACCAGATGATTTTAATAAAGATGGATTCAAGAAGCCGCAATTGTTAGGAGCGACGCTTATTTTTCCTGCAGGATGAAAACACTCCCTCCGCTTTTGATTCACAGCACATCCCTGCTTTCCCCCGTCCGTCTCTGATGATTCCTTCCATTAAATATTCAAGTGCTACTGATGTGAAACCTGACTAATCACCAGACAGCGACTCTAAAGCAATTATTCCATGAACATCCCAGCTGGATTCACGCTCATCCTCTCTAATACAGCACAAGACACAATAACAAAGCAAAGTCATTTTATGCTGGCAAATTCAGAAACAATGTTTTAACACAATGTCTGTAAACAATCATATAGAAAAGAGATCGTCTCGTAATACTGACGCACTCGAGCGATCAGGTCTTCTGAAAGCGGTAACGTTGCGAATTACTAAAGGAGAAGATGGAGGTCAGAGGTCAGCCAAAGTCAATTCTGCTCTCTGGCACGAGAGAGAGCACATATTACCTGATAATTCAATGGCCACCTTCTCCAGCAGCAGATCTGATGAAGGGGCTGATGGGACGTGACTCCTGCAGTCACACGCTACAAAGATCTCAAAGAAGAAAGGAAAAAACGAGACCTGTTGTTTAGCTGTATTTCAGTGTCAGAGAGGTTAAATACAGAGGAAATTATCATTACAAATTGCTATGAATACTGTAATTAAGAGACAAAGGTCATTATGACAAATAAGCCCTGACAGGACGAGCAGGTGAAGCGAAGGGTCCTGACCAGCTGACTCCACATCATCACACACCACTCGCGGTTCACATCTTTGTATTTAATGCAAGAAGAAAGAGCACAGTGATGAAAGGAAATCTGATCAATAAGCCTGAGATGTGATTCTGACGGGTCAGTCATGGTCAGGTGTTTGTGTGGAATGATGCTAATTTCATTGGCAAATATCTGATTTGTTTTTCAACTCAGCGCAAATAAATATTTAATGTCCATGTATGTATCGATTTGGGAAGAAACCATGTAATCTGCAAATGTTTGACAAAATTCATATATTTTCAAAGAACTGCAAACCTATTCAAAAAACAAGCCGCATTGACAGACTTTTGACATCACAGTCAGACTCAAAGCTAGATTTGGAGGTGTTTATTGGTGTGTGAGTTTCTCTCGTGTGTCGCCCCCTGCAGGACACTCACAAACGGACAGGAATGAGACGAATCCACCGCAGGCTTCAGTGACTCCACAGGAGTCCGATTCCTGCTTCCCCTTCATTTGCTGAAGCACATTTCCAAATCTGATTCGGTCTCTCCCTAAACGCTTCGAGCTACTTCACATTAAGGCCTCGTTTGGATTCGGTGAAATATACCCTCGTCGCCTTTATTCGTTTTTAATTGAGTCAGGGAGGAGGTTTTCCCCACCCATTGCTTCTCTGCGCAAAAACACTCCTGTTTTTTTAAAGACGGCATTAACCTGACCTTGCAAAGGCCTTTGAACACCCGCTGAGGTACAAATGAGATGCAGATACAGGCCACCTGAGCCTCTTTACACGCATCCTCCTCCTCTTCCCCGCCTCTGAGCGAATCTGCCGGATCTCCAGGAGTGTCGCGTCCTGAACGAGCGTCAGACTCATAACGAGTCCCTGCACACGGCACCAGCTGCGAGAACTCCCGTCTGAACAGGAGAAACGCCATCAATCCAACAGCTCCCACAATTCATGTGCAGATAACATGAAAATGCTGGGGAGGGTCGTCTCAAAGCGGCATGTGAGCAGGAGATGGAGCTAAAGAGAGAGACTGGAGAAACAGATGAAGATCCACAGAGAGCTGAAGCAGAGGGATGCTTCACCACAGGCCAGGAGGAAGACGAGATCAGAAACAGAGCGGAGACTGGAGAACTGAGGCAGACAAAGCACACAACTCCATTACTTGAGTGAAAATACAGATACTGCTGGTCAAATATTACTCCATGACAATTAAAAGTTGTAAAGACAGATTTTTACTTAAGTAAAAGCACAGAAGTACTTGCTTCTAAAAGTACTTAAGTACCAAAAGTACATTTCTTTATGTAAATGCACTGTTTTATTATTGTTGTATGCCTCTGAAGCAACTTACAATACATTGCACCTACTGAATACACTGACCAGCTTTTAGTAGCATTAAAATAAAAAGATTTTAGAATGTTAAATAGCCATTCATCCACATTTGAACCGAGTGAACAGTGAAGCTGCTGTAAATAAAGACTGATAAGAAAAACAAAATCAGACCTACAGATCAGAGTACAGATACTCAAAAAGTGTACTTAAGTACAGTATTCAAGTAAATGTACTTCCTTACTGTCCACCTCCGAGAATAACGGCTGGAGAGCACGACTCTCGGGATGTGAACAGACATGCAGCCGGCCGGAGCGGTAACTACAGTCACGTCCAGCGCTGATCTCTAATGCTGCCATGTGTTCAGAGACTGTCTGCCTTCAACACATGACCCGGTGTGAGAGATCTGGGCAACAGCACTTCTTGTCTAAATGTGACTCGAGTGAGAAAGTGATGCGTGTGTGTGCTGAAAATAACTTCTTGCTGTGACAGATGAAAAGGGAATGTAAACCGCTGTGTCTGTGTCCTTATTTAACCCCTAAAAAGCTGTTTTTATCAAAGCACAAAGCGCCAGCGTCACACGTCAGTGCTGTTGTGTACGAGTACAGCCACATTTCAACAGTTAGTGCTCACTGTGCCAATGACACTGATCGACTGTGTGTCTGAAACACAGAGCTGCTAACGTCTCTGAAGAGAGAATCACTGCAGTCGAACCGATCTGAACGCCTGCGGCTGGGTCTGATACTGTGAACATTCTAACAGAAACAAAACGCCTCCAGCAGTCAAGCATTTCCTTTATACACAACTGCATGTGTGACAAATGTCTGCACTGTGTGACCTGTGCTCGGATCGGTCAGTCCAGTGATCCAGTGGTCATCTACTAACAGCTGGTCACTGCACAACACCAGAGACCAACTGCTTAGCTTAGTTTACATGATGGCCACTAGATCTACCAGTGGAGGATGACGCCAATCAATCTGATTCACTGAATCACGTCATTAAGGTCATTTAAGGTCCTGTACGTCTGTTGACTCCCTCAGGCTGCTCATTTCCAGGCATGCAAATACAGCTCATGTCTATGTGAAGAGAAAAGACCAAAATCCCTGTAAGTGTCAAAGTCAAGTTTCTATAATACATGAAATTAGGGCTGGGTGATTTATTCCAATTTTATTGATTAATTAAAATCTAATGTTTTGCCACGGTTTAATTTTATTTTATAAACTGAGGAATCTCGATTTTGAATAGAACTATTACCAAATGTTAGAATTAGACACTTTGACAATATGCCAACGATAACAGTAAAGAAAAAAAATGATCCAACCGCATTTCGGCACACATGATTAACCGCTCTGTGAAGGACTGTAAGTAGAATATATCGCTAGGCAACATTCATACAGAATGTGCTTTTGTGTTGACATATGTGACACAGGCAGTGGAATATGAATGAAATGCAAGATGGGAGTTGAACATCTTTTAATAACTTGAGCGCTGTGTTTTTAGAATGCTGTTTTATGAGAACAACAGTCAAACGTGTCCATGTTTATATAGAAAAAACAATGGAAAAGCAGCGCAACCAAATAAAAAACCTGTTAAGAACTACTACTGTGTCTGATATTTCATGTTTGCATCATGGTGACAGACTGAAACCTGCTGTTCATTGTTTTTACAGAACATTTAGTTAATAACAGTCTACTGGTGTTATACCTTCAGTCATGAGCTAAATTCACAAAATAACCCAACCTCTCGCTCATTACTACTTACATAAAGCATCTGCACACTGATTTAGCATGTGCTGGAGGCCAGACAGTTTAGTCTACGAATGTGTCCTTCAGCAACTCAAACATCTGAAGCAGTTCAGCTACTGCAGCGGAGGACAGACAATCTTCTGTGAAGCAGCTGCTGCACGTGTGTAAATGTTTCACTGCATCCTATAAAGCATCATAATGAAAGAGAAAATAAATCCCTGTAGTCCTTCACATATAAGGCTGCAGATTTATGGCTCTAATGGCTCCAGTATGTATGAATGTAAGTGGACCAGAGATCAAACTGCCTTCTATGAGACGCATTTACACTTCATTACGGCAGACGTTAGCTCATGCGGGGCAAGCTGGGCTTCAGTGGAGGGGGACGCGCTTTAATTGCCAGTCCAATTAGGAGCAGGTTTTGATCACGGCTTTCAGAGCATGTTTCTGACTTCACACGGCCTTTCAGCCGGAGTCTGGTGACCACGCAAACAGCAGGACCGCCACGTGTAATTAAAGACATTCACGGGCCCTTAAATAAATGGCAGTCAAATAAATAGGATGCATGCAATGCATTAACACAGAGCTGCAGTTAGTTAAATGCACATTTAGAGGAAAACTGCAACTTCAGCGTATAGTCACATTTCAAATGATTATTTTGTATTGAAGTCATATTTCGCTTCTTTCATTGTATTTTCAGCATTTACTCATGGGATAATGTTCAATAAATCAGGGGAACCAAATAAAAGGCAGCAGTGTTTGCATTTTCTCTCACATTGTATGAGTGGAATAAAAACAAAAAGCCAAGCGATTACTCATTACTCATTAACACGTTAATGTCAGATGTGAAAGAGGCCACAGACGCACGTGTTATTTGACAGCACTGATAAACCGCTCACACATGTATTGATCACAGCAGCTTATGACTGCACTACAATGATCACCTTTGGCTTTGGACAAAAGATGTTAATGGAAATAAAATCACTTGCTCAAACAGGAGCTTGATTAATGCTGTTCACATCAACCGGAGCCGCAAACGCATTCGGATCCACTCCACACGCCTGTCCTCACTTTATATCTTCCTTCTGTATCAAGGTTGCTCCAAACACCATCAAAGCAGCTCATGTTCAGCCACAGACGTCACACTCATCCCAGCGCTCTCCTCTGGATGGGGAAATGCCCTTCAAATTAAGCTCAGGCATCCCTGACTGTCAATGACTCTGAGTATCACAAAAACACTAGTTCTTTAACCCATAGGGGAACCACTGACTGTTTGACTAAACGCACAGACCAGAGCACATCTTACAGTGATCTTACCATGGTAAAGTGAACATAAAACATCAAAACTGTCCATGTTTACTTCAGTACATGTTGCTGGTCTTACTGTAACCGATTCATCAGTGCATGCTATTCCCAAAGAAAATAAAATGTTTGTCATTGATCAGAACGTTCCCCCTCAGAAACGGCTTTTCTTTTGGTCTGATGTCACAGCGCCATCACTGCAAATTCATTAGCACAATCAATCCATGAAAGATGATGGATCATGGATTGATTGTGCTAGATCAAGCCCTGTCACACAGTTTTCCTTGTTGAAGATCCTGTTTCACTCAGAAATATGTCTAGATCTAGAAGAGAACTGATTAAACTGTGTTAAGAATCACTGCAACCCTTTAATAAAACAGCAAAAATGAGATAAGAGATCAGTGTTTAAAGAAAAATAGCCTTCAGGTATACTTTACATTATATTAATTATAATAAACTTATAAATAAACCACAATAAACATCAATTCTTTCATGTAATTACTCTAACTGTAGCCATTTAATGTTGCCAAGCAACTTGTATTAATACAGGCCTGAACTGATGTGTCACAGGTGTGTGTGTGTGTGTGTGTGTGGGTGTGTGTGTGTGTGTGTGTGTGTGTGTATGTGTGTGTGTGTGTGTGAAAGAGTGATAGAGAGAGAGAGAGAGAGAGAGAGAGAGAGAGAGTGAGTGAGTGTGTGTGTGTGAGAGAGAGAGAGAGAGAGAGAGAGAGAGAGAGAGAGAGAGAGTGTGTGTGAGAGAGACAGAGAGTGTGAGAGAGAGAGCGAGAGAGAGAGAGAGAGAGAGAGAGAGAGAGAGAGAGAGAGTGTGTGTGAGAGAGACAGAGAGTGTGAGAGAGAGAGCGAGAGAGAGCGAGAGAGAGAGAGAGAGAGAGAGTGAGTGTTTACCATGTGAACATGAGAGACACTATAGTCGCCAAAGGGAAACAAAGTGTTAATTACTACCACTAATTCATTTGTTCTGCCCTCCTCCATATTATGCCTCCAAGCATTCTTAGTGATTTTCTGAAGCTCAAAGACCATAAATATGCAGAAGGTCTCTTCTTCTGATGATTGTTCCTGTAGGAACGAGCTTGAGTCTGATGGATGGAGGTCCATAATTCCTGCTGCTCAATCTTAAAGAGTTAAAATACACTCCTCCAAACTGACTGTTTGTTGGTGTTTTAATCTAGGCCTGTAATGACAGGTGCACATCGAGATCAGCTCAATTCATTATCTGGAAAATATACTTGCAGCCTCAACAGAAATCTTTGCACAAACACCTCTGTGATGGTTAAACACATCACATGCTTCACAACCAAATGAGAAATAAAGTAACATTCCAATTCATCGGCTACTCAATATGCAATCTGTCTGCCTTCACACTATTTGGACCAGGATGGACATCACTCAACACAGAAACAGCACTTCTGATCAACAGATACCACTCCACATTTTTAGTCTGTAAACGCAAAGCTTTCAGAGAGACTCCAGTTACACAGCGAGTCCCAATCCCACCCTGAAAGTAAACACAGTCAAGATTACGCCTGCGGGGAATGAGAGCACAACTGGATCTAAACAGCACCATGTCAGGCAGCGAGGAGAACAGAAGTTCAGCACGCACAAAGAGAGAAGAAAAGAGACAGCAGCCCGAAGCAAACAAAAAGGCATCTGGCCAGCAGCTCTGACACATCTGCAGGTAAACCGCGATTAACCCTCAAAGCCATCTGTCGGATCATCAATCCATGCTGACAGAGGGAACACCAGCAAAAAACAACTCTACTCAAACATTTGCATCAGCTGCAGAGAGTCATGGGACACTCGTCCAGCCAACGCTCACTCCATATGACGCTCCAAACACACACATATCAACCCATCCTCGCTCTCACAGCGCAGACAGCCTCCTGCACTGAGACTCTGCTTTCTGTATCCTTGCAGAAAGACCATTGACGGCTCCTGGATGAAAGAAACGAGGGAGTGTTTTGTTTGTTGAACTTTCCTTCCGTTGAAATGACTGTGAGCTGGATGTGTTCAACTTTGACAGTTCAGATAAACGGTTGAGATGATGTCTCTGAGTCACAGGTGACTAAATCGTGTACACAACAGATGCACACCAGACACTGTTTGCCTAGTGCATTCACCTACAAACAGCCTGGGAATAAATCAATACTCAATTGTAAGATGCATTGTTTTCTTGATAATGGCCAATCAGTGGTTGCCAAAGAACCACCCTAAAAGAAGAACTTCGCATGTTATCCTACGATCACAGGTCCCTCAGAGGCTCCTGCCCTTCACCCGTCTCACGGTTTGCTGGATCCAGAGCATTAGAGAAAGAACATGTAGCCAGACAAGCCACAACAAGAGAAGAATGAATGATTTATCCGTCTTTTACCCTCGATGGCACTCGGCAATCTCCTCAACGCTGTGTATGTGTGTGAGGTCACACTGAAACAGTGGGCAAAAGAAAGAGCGACCTTGAGAAGCCATTAACAGTCAGTTTTTCAGACTCCAAAAGAATAAGGCATTCAAAGAGACATGGAAACCCCAGATGAAACGCTGGCGCTGTTCGACGGATAATCTAACTGCCCGTGGGATTGCTGTGATGTGTCTTTATCTTTCTGTTTAATTAAACTGTTTTTCAGAGTTTCAAAAGCTGGAGAACTGAGAACACTAGTGACTCAGAAAGAAGTGTGAAAACAACATAAACAGGCCTTTAAATCATGCATTTGTGTTACAAAATGAAAGAGAAGCTAAACAGAGCCAAACTCTTTACATACTCTATGTCCAAAACCAGAGATCGGATTTAAATCAGCCCTGCACATTTCTGATTTAATGAGGTCCAAAGAGTGAAATGCTTAGGTTTCTGGTCTGAAAGGTTTGTTAATATGCATCTTTCACAGAGCTGCTGGACCCAGTTTACAGGATAGTGTTCAGAACTGAACAATGTTTAACATGTCAATTAAAGGTTTAGACATCCTAATAAGCAAGGCACTGTGCAGGCCACGGGATCTTCCCAAGGTCGCCTAAAGTACCTGCAGAATCAGTCAGTATATCCCCATTCATCCTGATGACAACCCCCGAAAATACAAAATCTGAAATCTGCCATCTTTGCTCATGCAGCCGATGTGAGAGGTTATTCAATGAGTCGATCACCTGAGCTGGGTGTGCGAGGAATCACCTCAGAGCAACCCAGAAAATGACATTATAAGAGCACTGATTGGCTGATGACACTACAAGAACATGCAATAATCCTGAAGCGGTGTCCAGCTACAGGGGTGAACAGGGCCAAGCTAACAGCACAGCTCTGACCCCTGGACCTTACAGAGAAATGACTTTCAACAACACATGGAAAGAAAAAGATACATCTATGAATAGATGCAATTTCTTACAGTTTTTATTTTATTCACCATTACTTGTTTTGGATTTCTTTACATCTCGATTATGTGCAAATCAGTTTCTCAAGGTAATCTGAATAGCGAACGAAGAGAATTAATCACATTTAAATGGCAAGTCCAGATCATTTCAAAACCAGGCCAGGGATTTCAGCCACATTCGGTTTGGAGGCTGGAAGTAAATCTAACTGCACTACTTACACAAAGTCAAGTCAAGCAAGCCAAGTTTTGGCCCAGATATCTTTACTAATAACCTGGGCGGAGAACAAGAGGTACAAGAGGATAAAACTGGCATGTGGCTCAGATGTGCCACTAGAGATGGAGAATGACTTCACAAGCCAATAACAGACTGACAGACTGTCACAGGAAAGAAAAACAGTGGACACTGACTCATGGCTCAACGCCAATCTGCAAAACATGCCTGAAATGAAGTCAACTCTTAATGGGAAATGTGTAAAAATAACATGGGAAATGTGCTGCTCTCCTTGTGTGTAGCTATTTTTGTAAAGACAAAGATCCATACAGAAGACAATCCTGGTCAAGGCATGAACATTACAGAAAAAGTGTCGCAACAGTTGAATAAAACTTAATGCTTGAGCTGTGCGAAATCATCCAAGATGGCTGTCGTGTTGCTCAATGAGATTTTAGCATGCGAGTGAACGAGGGAGACAAAAAAGATTTAAAAAAGTTATTGGACGGTCTCCAGGTTGAACGATGTCTGTGGTCACACCATGTACAGTGGCACCATTAACTTACAAATCACTGAGACTGTACATGGAGATCATTTTAATTAGTGCTCACCGTTCACTAGAGCGTGGAAACTGGGGTAGGCTGGTCTGTATCCACTGTCAAGATAATATGATGTACTGTCCAAAGGTTACATTATACACATTTGTCATCATTTACTCCCCCTAATGTCATCTGAAACACATTTGACTAGAGATGTACCGATTGCAATTTCCTTGGCTGATTCAGATTTACTTAAAAGCTGTGACTTTACATAAAGTCACAGCTCGGTAACAGCAAAACAGAATCGGCAAGACATGAGACTGACCAGCCAGTCACCGGTCCGGGATGAGTGTGTGGAAAATCAGCTTATTCCGGTCCCTGGCCGGTTGATCAGTGCATCTCTACATTTGACTATTCTGTGGAAGACAATAGATAATTTGATGAATCTTTACAGCTGTTTTCCATTTAATGACAAGTTCTAAATAGCACCATGGCACCAGTACAGATAACCCATGCAAGACTAAACTGTACAAGATGCTTTGCATGAGGAACAAACAGAAATTTCAAGACATTATTCAGTATGAAATCAATTTATTCATTAAGTGCTCGTCAAATATGGCACCTATGAAAAAGCTGGAAATCAATTATAACTGTCATGTCATGAGACTAAATGCAACGACTAACTAGCAGTGCATTTTTATCCGAGAGTTGAATGAATGTTTTTTTTTTTTGTTTTTTTTTGTTTTTTTTTTAATCAGCAGTGAAAAACAGTTTCAATCGTAAAACACTTTTATAACAATACACAAGTCATGTGGATGACTGCTATAATGCTGTATGACCTTTCGGATCTGGACAGGGCACAACAGACATGTACTGCCATGGTTGAAAACAGAGTCAGAAAGGGAAAAAAAATTATAATTAAATAAATAAAAACCTGTCTGATTCATGGAGGGAGTCATTTTGTGTGTATGTGTGTGCACATGAGAGAGAGAGAGAACTAATACCTGCAATTTTTGATACAAAAAGTACTGCAGTAACTCTATATAGACTAACTGATCAGGGTCAGTAGATTCTCAGTGAAGACTCGGTGAAAAATCTCCACAGAGCTGAGACTCAGAGAAGATGATCTGCGGGCCCAGTTCACTCAAGCTCAAGACTTGACACTACTGCACAATCAAAACACACCTGCACTGCAGATCCTCTCAGACAGCACCTCACATCCGTAAACAACAGCCCTGAAGCCCCTCCGGGGAAACACTCCTGAGAGCTGAATGAAGCTGGAGACGGCCTGCATCCGAGTGGGACTAGCAAAGCAGGAAGATCAAGTTGTTATGGTGGTGCTCTGGTGATTGACAGACAGTGAACACTCAATTTTCCTTCTAACTTCCTCAGTTTCTGAGTACAGACCCACAGCAGGTCTTCTCCATGCCAAACTGGACAGTTTGTACTGTATATCAGATGTCTCAGCACACACCTGAGTTGCCTTGGACCTGTCAAATCAGTCAGCTGTACTCAGCACGTCATTCTCTGAGTGACTCCTGCCCATCCCAGACGTCTCATCGCTCTCCTGAACATCCTACTTCAGCATCGAGTAGATCTCTCAGACTGAGGCTAAACAGTTCACACGTGACTTCATTAGAAAACACTGGGCTTGGTAAGAAAGGCCTCAATATGCACCTATTAGTGTCCCAGAGATATATCATTATTAGGAGTGTTAAATCAATGGCCACTAGCACTCACACTTCAGTATGATGCCTCAGATCATGTGTGATGTTGATGAGAGTGTTCTGCTACTACACTAACTGATCAAAGCACCATTGTCACCTGCTGGACCAGAAAACAGACAAAAAAAAAAAAATCCCACAGACGATGGGTCTCATTCACTAAGCACACGTACACACAAATTTGTGCGTGAAACCTACGTACGAACGTTTTCACAAACAAATCATGATTCACTAAAACGTTCATACTAAAATGTATTCTAAATTTAAGAAAAAATATAGGAACAGCTGGAGGCATAACATACGCAAAAAAAAAAAAAAAAAAAAATCACACTCTGGCCAGTCTCAATCTATATATAATCTATCTATATCTAATGTATGTTTCATCTTAGGATAATAGGTGTATATATATATATATATATATATATATATATATATATATATATATATATATATATATATATATATACACACACACATACATATATATACATATACACACACACACACATAAAATGTATATTTCATTTTAAAATGATTTCATCACATACAGTGAAATAGGGAAAAAAAAAATAAAGCTGCGTTAGACTATAGCTTGAGCTGCAAAGTTTCTCTGAATAATAGCGCATGTACAGCCGGCCAATGGAAGCTCTGTAAAGGTGTTTAATTGTGTATGAACTGATTTTGAGGAATGTGCACTTGCCATTGCTCAAACATCCAGCAAGAGCGCGTCTGTAGACAGCGTCATGTGGAGTTGCGTGGAGTATCTTTGACGAGAGTGACAGAAGCCTGTAAGGAAAGCGTGAGTGGAAAGCCCTTATATGGAGATGGTCTGGGCGTGTTTTATGCAAACGACTAACCTTGTGCATGCGACGACTCATTTAGAATACTCCAAATTAACTAAAATTAGGACGAGGTTAAGAACAAATTCTTGTGCGTGCCCACGTGTTGTGAATTAGGTGGAAATTTTTTGTGAGAAGGTCAAGTGTGCGTATAAATACAAATAATCTACGCAATTATTGTGTGAGGAATGAAGGAGGAACCAGATTCATGTCTACAGACTAGAAGATCACAGAGAGACCTGTTAACAAACAGTCAGAACACCGTAGCAAACATCACTGAGAGACCCTCATTCCGTCGTGCACACGGTGATTACCAGAGACTCTTTAACGAGAGGAGACTCATGATTCCTCCGGTCACTACAGACCGGAAATCTCGTCTCCTGCTTTGCTAAACGTCTGTTAGAAGTTCATTAGCACTGGACAAAAATAGTTTGCTCTCAGAGCTCAACTCATTAACAACTATTGACTTCCAGAGGCGGGTGAACTTACAGGCCATGACTACAATCAATCTGCTCTACAGAAGAGACAAGAGGAATACAGCAGGCCGAGCGGAGAGGAGGAGGGACAGCACACTGACGGATGATTAGAGGGTGAGGTGTTTTTACCGCTCAATTGACGGAGGGTGACGATCAAGCATGATCAGATGCAGCCCTCAGCTGCTGTCAGAGCCACACCATTTCTCCTCTCAATCTCAACGGTTTCTCAGTTGTTCTCTCAGCAGTGACCCGTTCTCCTCTCTTGCCCTGCCATCTATTTACGAAATAAATGACCGCAAGCCTGTAGGCTGCTGAACTGTAATCATCTCATTTTAATGTTCAGTACAATTCCAACAATTATGCTGAATACCTTGAATGGTATCCACACAACTATGTTCCTTTTTAGAGAGAAATGTATCTGTGAGGATTTCCAGTCAGGATTTAAACCGAATCATAGTACTGAGACTGCTCTCATCAGAGTTACAAATGAACTGCTCTTATCACATGATCATGGTTGTATCTCTCAGTTAGTGCTACTGGATCTTAGTGCTGTATTTGACACGATCAATATCAACCACAACATTCTTTTGAATAGACTACAAAATTATGCTGGCATTAGTGGAATTGCACTGGCATGGTTCCAATCATCATAAATTCACAGAAGTGAATGAAGAGGTATCATATTGGTCACAAATACAAAATGGAGTACCACAAGGTTCAGTACTAGGACTGTTTTCTCAGCTTTTAAAATGTTGCCTTTTTCATAAAGCTTTCCCACATTAAAGTTTTCATAAATAAAAGATTGTGTGAAGCTAGAATAAAACAGCTATATACTATATGTACATATAATTCACGTCTGCTGTGACTGCAACATTCTGGCCAGTTTATAATACCTAGAATACCACTACGCTAATATTAGTCTGTCTGTTTCATTCATATTCTGAGGTCACCATGGTCACCCAGTTCTGGTTCGTATCTGGACCAGATAGTGAAGACAAGCCTTCCAGACAAGCCCTCCACACAGTCCGGTGTGATGTACCTGATCTTCAAGCAGAAGGAATTGGATGAAATATTCACAAAGATATCAGTCCACAACTCTGACTTGTATTGCAGCCTGGGGGCAGCTGTGGCCTAATGGTTAGCAGGTCGGACTTGTAACCCGAAGGTTGCGGGGTTGGATTCTCAGTACCCGCAGGAAATGTAGGTGGGGAAGTGAATGAACAGAGCTCTTTTCCACCCTCAATACCCACGACTGAGGTGCCCTTGAGCAAGGCACCAAACCCCCAATTGCTCCCTGGGCACCACAGCAAATGGCTGTATGTGTGTGTTCACTACTCACTGCTGTGTGTATCCCTTGGATGGGATAAATGCAGAGCACAAATTCCAAGTATGGGACACCATACTTGCCTATACATCACATCACTTAATCCTTGGTTTCTCCCAAAGATATTTTCTTTATTCCTGTCACCAATGGAGTTCCTTGCCACTTTCGCCTTTTGGCTTGCTTAGTTGGGGACACTTAATATTTGCCAAAATTATCGACCTGACTGCACAGACACTATTGATAGTTTTCAGTCACGTGACCGGCTCGAAGACTCGAAGGGCAAAACATCCATAGAACTGCAGCACAAGCGTGTCAATTTTTCATCTGTTTCCCAGCCGCAAATATTTAGATCACCTCTCAAAAACAAAGGTATTTCTGAACAAAATGCAAGTTTTGGCCATTTGCAATCCATATTAAGCACCCACGGCAATATTTCAATCATAAACAGTGCGACAAAATGTTGTAAAAACACTTAAAGTCCCTTAATATATTTAAAACAGTAATATTAAAAGATCAAATTCAGTAATCACTACATTAATGATGCATAGTTTACATAGGTAAGCAGATGAGGCCGGAATATGAATGCAATCCGTTTAACGGTTCAGTGTTTTCCTTCTAATGGTTTTCTATGTGAAGCCATTTAATGTGAAACTTTGCACGTTGCGTTTACACTCTGGCTTCATCCTCTTGCCTGTACAAAATATACATCACCAATAAGGTGTCCACTGAATCTCGCCTTTTAATATGAAAAGATGAAATGCCTTTAACTGAAAATTGAGTGTTTAATCTTATTATTATACATTACTGACACTCTATCCTCCAATTTGATACTGTTAAGTGCTTTGACACAATCTGTATTGTTAAAAGCGCTATATAAATAAAGGTGACTTTAATATCTGCGTTTTACTACATTATTACTTGATGCAATCTGCGTAAAAATAACTGGCGGTCAGTGGAGCAAAGCTTCCTTTTGCCTGCCAGGTGGGCGTTCCTATAAGAGTGTGACGTCACGTGAAAACTATCAATTGGTTGAGAACTGAACTGAACAGGATGATGACATCACTGTTTTCTAAAGAGCTGCTTTATAGATGAATTGAACTCATTCAAGATTTCTTTAACTTTACACAGTTATTGAACTGAAATGAATCAACAATGAACTGACCTCAGCTGAACAATGACAATATTTTCTTTTCAGAGTTGCTTTACAGTGGAATTGAATTTTGTTTGAATAATTGAATCACTATTTTCTTGTTTATCACTGTAAAGCTGCTTTGAAATAATCTGTATTGTATAAAGCGCTCTATAAATAAAGATGAATTAAATAATAAAACAGTATACATATGGCAAGCTGAAATATTACTATCACACATTTTAATTGACATGCAGCTTTCAAGGCATCACTGTTTATCACATTCTCTAAAATTAAACATTTCAACCCCAGCTGGAGACCAATAGTGTTTGTCTTGTAATAACATCTGTCTTTCTTTTTTTGGATCAGGAAACTGTCTAACTATATAACTGTTTAAGTGGACTAAATGTGCTGTACTCTTGGAATAATGCTTGGATGACTGAATTAGAGGACAGAAATAAAACACTCAATAAACTCAGCCGATTGTATGGACTGCAGATGATGAAACTGAAGCCAGGAGTTCAGCAGGGTTTAGCAAGAACGTTCAACAGCAGGAAGGTGAGAAAGTATAAGGAAATAGAGCCAGACCTCAGGGAAGTGACATGTGGATACATAAGTGAGAAAGAAAGCAGAAGAGAAGGAAACTGCCCAATCTCCTGCATTAATAGCTGTGAAATTCATTATGAGCTTCTATTAGCAGCAGATTAAATTAGCCATCTTCTACAGACGCGCTCCTGAAACTGCAGGCAGCTGCTGACACGGTCTGATCGCACCTGATATTACACCACACCTTCGTAAAGCCTCTCCACTCGCTCTCTCTCATGTTTCTGCAGTTGCAGTACATACGTCTGCTGTCTAAGAGCTGCCGTTCTCCTAAAGTTATAAACACTTTGTTTTCCTTAAAATACAGGTGATAAACAGCATGTTATTGCTGCCTGGAAGAGCTCAAACTCTCATTGACATGCTTATTTCTCACTGTCACACAGTTAGAGCAGCCAAAACTGTTTACACATACATCAGCCACAGGTACAAACACCAAAAGCAAAGTCTTGCAGAAATGCTTCAGCTGTACAGCACACTCTCAGCGTCTCCGGAACCTGGCATTACAGCAGTGATAAACTTACAGTAAGTATAATGTAAACTCTCTTCTAGTGTCTTATTGGAGAGACAGTGTGAAGAGAAACTGTAACTACAGTACAGTTACTGTATGAATCAAATGAGCCACTCGACGGTCTCTCACAGACTCTCAACAGCATCAGTTCATTCACTTTCAACTAGTATCTGTGAGTCAGTTTACTCACCAGCATTACAAGAACACTTGGGTTTATAAAAGACAAATCTGGAGTTTCTGTAATTCAAACCCTTTAAGAAAAGAAAAAAAAAAAAAATGTCAGGCAATGTTTTACTGAAATGTTAAAAAAAAAAAAAAAAAAAAAAAAAAAAAAAAAAACCTTCAGATGGGTTTAAGTTTTCGAGGTTAGTATGATCTCAGTATAAAAACAATTATGCCCATAAACCTCTAATTTGTGAGTGTGTCTTTTACCCATCATGCTCTCTGTGAGCCAGTGCTCACAGGTATCCACAAAGGAGGAATGCAGATGGAGTAAATGGAGTATAAAAATGACTGAGGACTGCACAGCTGCTCACACACACACGCATGCACGCACGCACGCACAGTCTGATCACTGCTCCATTTAGAGATTGAATTAGAAGCACAGACTCACGACTCAGTGTTTCACTCACTCGTTTGTGTTTTTGTGTTTCCGTTTTGGTACGTCTGTGCAATATTACCAATGATGTGAATCATGGCAAACAGCACATACAAGTTTTGCAAGCTCCCACCTTCAAAGAAAAAGTCCTGTTTGTTTGTTTGACTGGCTGATATAACAGTGATATGAGACTTTATTCTGACATCTACTGGCATGGATGCAGCATTGCATAAAGAATAAGGTTTGGTTACCTTTGCCATTATGGAAACAAACTCATGATTCATTTACAGCACTGAAAGCATCCAATAATGGTCAGACGGTCATGTGATCTCGACATGGCAGCTGCATGAGAAGGGATTCAATATACAATAAATGCTTTTTATTGACTTCATCTCATATTAGTTTAGTCGAGCTTTATTGTCATTCTGCTACATGTGTGGACATATAGTGGAACGAATTGTCGTGTCTCGCAGGACCACGGTGCTACATACTAGTTAAACCTAAGATAAACATATAACAATGCAAGTATAGGAAAAACAATAGAGCTATACAACAGTTAACCATCTGACTACACATATACTAAAAATACTATAACTGCTATACCTAGTTGACTACACATACACAAACTGAGACTGTACAAGAACTTTACATAAATACTGTACATGAAATTGTGCGAAAGAAATATGTACATGAAATTGTGCAGAAAATATATATATTTTGTACATTAAATTATTGTGCAGAAGAGAGATTTTGTGGGAGACAGTGCATAGTGCAAAAAGATTTTGAAAGTGAAAAAGTGAAAGTCGTGACGTATTGTCAAGTACGGTGACCCATACTCGAAATTGGTGCTCTGCATTTAACCCATCCAAGTGCACACACACAGCAGTGAATAGTGAACAAACACGCACACACACACACCGTGAACACACACCCGGAGCAGTGGGCAGCCATTGCTCCAGCGCCCGGGGAGCAATTGGGGGTTCGGTGCCTTGCTCAAGGGCACCTCAGTCATGGTATCGAAGGCAGAGAGAGTGCTGTTCATTCACAATCTCCACCTTCAATTCCTGCCGGTGTGAGAATCGAACCGGCAACCTTCAGGTTACTAGCCCAACTCTCTAACCGTTAGGCCACGACTTCCCCGTGTATTTTGTAGTGCAATGCTCAAGTAAACGTATTATTTTGTAGTGCAATGTTCAAGTAGACATATTTTCTTAAAGAGTTTTTGTGGCAGGGAGTGTTTATAGAAAGTGTCTAGTGCACATATAGTGGTATGAGTGCGTTAATACAGGTGGTTTGTATAGCCCACTCACCTGTGTGTAGCACATTCAGAATTGCACTTAGTAAAATTGTCAACAGTTTTTAATGAGTTGGGGGGTGGGAGGGCTGAGGTGTTCATGGTTTCAGAGGGGGACAGGGGGACTGGAGTTAAGAGCTCTCACAGCCTGGGGAAAAAAGCTGTTGAGCAATCTGACAGAGCGAGCTCTGATGCTCCGGTACCTTCTACCTGATGGCAGGAGCTGGAAGAGGTTGTGGGAGGGGTGGGTGGGGTCCTTCACGATGCTGGTGGCCTTGTTGGAGCATCGTGAAATGAAAATGTCCAGGATGGAGGGGAGAGGGGCACCGATGATCTTTGCGGCAGTGTTCACTGTCCGTTGTAGGGTCTTGCGGTCAGCAGCACTGCAGTTCCCATACCAGACAGTGATGCAGGTGGTCAGCACACTCTCAATGGTGCCCCTGTAAAAAGTGGTGAGGATGGGTGGAGGGAGACTTGCCCTTTTCAGCCGGCGGAGAAAGTGGAGGCGCTGTTGTCCCTTCTTGTTGAGTGACGTGACGTTGGTGGTCCAGGTGAGATCCTCTGTGATGTGCACCCCCAGGAATTTAGTGCTGCCGACTCTCTCCACGGTTGAGCCGTTGATGGTCAGTGGGGGGTGGTCAACAGAGTTTCTCCTGAAGTTCATCACAACCTCTTTTGTCTTACCCACATTGAGGGACAGGTTGTTAGCACCACACCATTCTTCCAGCCACTTCCTCTCTGTAGTGCGTTTCATCGTTGTTGCTGATGAGGCCTACCACAGTTGTGTCATCAGCAAACTTGATGATGTGGTTGGAGCTGGACTTGGCAGTGCAGTCGTGGGTCAGCAGTGTGAAGAGCAGCGGGCTGAGCACACAGCCTTGTGGGGCACCTGTGCTCAGTGTGGTAGTCCTGGAGGTGCTGCGGCCGATACGGACTGACTGAGGTCTTGCAGTTAAAAAGTCCAGGATTCAATTAAAGAGGGAGGTGTTAAGGCCCAGCAGGTTTAGTTTGTGGATGAGCTGTTGTGGGATTATTGTGTTGAATGCTGAGCTGAAGTCAATGAACAGCATTCTAACATAAGAGTCTTTCTGGTCTAGGTGAGTAAGAGCTAGGTGGAGAGTGGTGGATATTGCATCGTCCGTGGAACGGTTTGGACAGTATGCAAACTGGAATGGGTCCAGCATGTTTGGGAGACTGGACTTGATGTGATGCATGACTAACCTCTCAAAGCACTTCATCATGATTGGGGTCAGTGCAATGGGACGATAGTCATTCAGACAGGACACAGGTGACTTCTTTGGTACTGGAATTATGGAGGTGGATTTGAGACACGTAGGGACGACTGCCTGGCTCAGCGAGGTGTTGAAGATGTCTGTTAGGACATCCGTCAGCTGTGCAGCACAGTCTCTCAGTACACGTCCAGGTATGTTGTCAGGGCCCGCAGCCTTTCGTGGGTTAATCCTGGATAGGGTCTTCCTTACATCGGCTGGAGAGAAACAGAATACCTGGTCGTTTGGAGATGTGAGTAGTTTCTGTGCAGGTGTGTCGTTCTGTATCTCAAATCGTGAGTAGAAGTGGTTGAGTGCCTCTGGTAGGGATGTGTCATCGTCACTGGCCTGTGGCGGGGGCTTGTAGTCAGTGATGGTCTGAATAGCTTGCCACAGGGTCCGAGTGTCTCTGCTGTCTGTGAAGTGATTGTTGATTTTTTTTAGCATACTGATGTTTTGCCTTCTTGATGCCATGAGACAGATTGGTTCTTGCTGTTTTGAGGGCTGCTTTATCTCCTGATCTGAATGCTTCATCTCTGGTCTTTAGCAGCCCACGAACTTCTGCTGTCATCCATGGCTTCTGGTTGGCACGTGTGGTGATGATCTTGGTGACTGTCACATCATCAATGCACTTTTTGATGTAAGTAGTCACAGCTTCAGTGTACTCCTGCAGGTCTGTGTGGTTGTTGTAGGTGGCCGCCTCTTTAAACATGTCCCAGTCTGTGTCCTGTGTCCAGTGCTGAGGTGGCATTGTCTGGCCATACTGTGATCTGCTTTTGAACCAGTTTGGCGAGTTTGAGAAGTGGTTTGTATGCTGGGATTAGCATAACAGAGATGTGGTCCGAGTACCTGAGGTGGGGGCGGGGTTCGGCTTTGTATGCGTTCTTTACTGTTGTGTAAACAAAGTCCAGTGTGTTGTTTCTAAAAGTTATGATCTAACTTTTGAAAAAATTATAAATAAGTCAATGTGTTGATGTGTTTTAGAGTCATAATTGAACAGGAAAGTGTGGTTCTCCTTAAACTGTGAGAGATCATCAGGCACACATGCAGATGGACTCTTTCTGTCCTGCCATTTGCTGATTAGGGTTATGAATCCAATGAGGCATTAAGGCTGATTTATACTCGACGTGTCCGCAAGTTTGCTTGGGTACATGCGCCAAATATGACGTCGTTGCGGTGTTGGCGGAAGTTCGCTTTGAGTGCACGCGACGTCTTTTCACGTGGTGGTGTGCACAGTATTTTTTGTAACTTTTCCGCGCAACTCTGCTTCCGAAGATGCACAAGCAGTGTTGCCAATTTAATTTTGTTGCTGGATTTAGCAACTTTTCAGACTTCCCTAGCAACTTTTTTTTTTCCAAAAAGCACCTAGCAACAAACATAGCTATTTTTAAAATGTATCTGGCAACTTTTAGCAACTTTTGAAAAGTGACTCAAATGATAAAAAAGTTAAATAATAATTGTTCGTTTCTGAAACACCTTAGTAGTTAGTTTGTTCCTATAATTGTTAATCATTCAGGTACACTGTTGATCTTATCTAATCAAAAATCAATTCTATCTATCTATCTATCTATCTATCTATCTATCTGCATTGTCATTTAAAATATGATGGTGAAAAATTAATACAAAAATTTCCTTCATATTAACATGTGAAGTACACTATGCCCTATATATTGGACTTTTCTTAGAGTGTAGCATTTAACTTACTACCAGTTCACTGCTTACAACTATAATTGTTAAT
The DNA here is from genome assembly GCA_039654775.1 of Spinibarbus caldwelli. Classification (NCBI taxonomy): domain Eukaryota; kingdom Metazoa; phylum Chordata; class Actinopteri; order Cypriniformes; family Cyprinidae; genus Spinibarbus; species Spinibarbus caldwelli. The sequence continues at coordinate 143,768 of CM077227.1, read as the reverse complement.
CGTGTAGTTTTACTAGTTATTTAGAAAACACATAAAATGTAATTGTTCAAAAATGTGTAACTTTTCAGTAATGCAATGTTGTATTTAAAAATAAAAATATAATAAAAAATGTTCATATTGCTTTTACAAATAATAATATTATATATTATATATATAATGCAACAAATCGACCTGCCTTTAGCAACTTTTCCTGAAAATTAGTTGGCAACACTGTGCACGAGTTCATTTGTGTGAAACAGAAGCAGTTTGATGTTAAGTTCAAACTCCACCAGGTGCAACTTTCAACGCTTTGAGGGAAAAGGTTTTTTTTTTGTTTGTTTGTTTGTTTTTTGTTTTTTTGCATAGTTTTTCCAAGGCTTTTTAAAAGTAGTACGTTTTATTTTTATTGTATAAAAACAGAATTCATTTAGATACTATTTATAATCTATTTGCTTAAAGTTGTCTTGCGTTTGATGCGAAATAAACACAAAAGCTTAAGATTATTTTAATCTGTTTCTACATAGAGAAATTATTAATTCATCACGCGAGAAATCTTGTACCGGCAAATGATGACTTCTCACCGGTGGTTCCCAATGGTTTTAGAGGACAATTACTCCTCGTCGCCCCGTCGGTTCAAAGAATAGTACAACGGCGAACGCGACAAGTATAAAAGCCTCCTTTGTGCCTCACGCTCCTCTTTCACCTCACCAGCTGCCTTCATGACTCTTCATCTCCGTCCTTCGTCTTTAGCCTCTTTGTTTCTCTCTGTCGCGGTGAGCGTGTGAGAGCCACCACACTGTCCACAGAGCTGCTCTTATGGTTCATGATCAGCTTTCCTCAGCTCACAAAACAACTGCTGCAGAAATCAAATCCATTACAAATGTCTTTGAAAACATGTCAACACTAAAGTGCTGTGGGTTGTTGCTGGGGTGTGATGTGGTTGCTAAGGTGTTCTGAGCGTATTTTGTTTTAAATGTGTTGCTATGTTGTTGCTAGTTCTGTGTTTGGTTGAAGTCTAGAGAGGACAGCTGTTGTTGTTGTTGTTGTTGTTGTTGTTGTTGTTATTGTTGTATGTAAATGTATTGCCACATCAGACGACAGATACTACAAATACTTAGACAAAAAGACAATATTTTGTACACAGAATTCTATGAAATGTGACCCCTGCTGGCAAAATGAGACGGAATGCGCACGGACTAACTTGAGCTACAGACAAAAAAAAGAGTTGAGTTCATTAAGCCCTCTTCTAGCAATCCCAATGCTCCAAATAGTAATTAAACATTTAAAATTATCTTTATTTGTACATTTTCTGAGAGGAGTACCTTTTTCTCTGCTCGATTCTTGCGCTACCGCTGACTGACATATGAATCCCAATAAATATACACATACTCCAAAATGGCATAAGACGTAACTCGGGGGAGAAGAATTGTTGAGTAAATTGTTATTTTTGTTTTCTTTGCACAAAAAAAAAAAAAAAAAAAAAAAAAAGTACTGTTTTACTGATGTATTTACTACGTTTCTGGACCTGGGAACATTTCAGTTGTGTTGCTGTCTATGGAGGGTCAGATAGTTCTCCGATTTAATCAAAAATATCTTAATTTATGTTCCGAAGATGAATGAAGGTCTTACGGGTTTGGAACGACATGAGGGTGAGTAATTAATTACATAATTTTCATTTTGGGATGAACTAACTCATTAAAAGTTTTTCCTGATAAAAATCGTTGTCACGTTACAAAAATGTGGCAGACCAAAATCATGTTTTATGGACAAGTTGGTGCTTCTTCATCCTTATGCACGAAGTAAATGGCCATGTGTCAGTCTAGTGTGGCCTGTTCACACCTGCTATATACAACTTGGCCATGTCTTGATTTAAAAGGGTTTAAAAGGATAGTTGCATATTTTTCCACCTGAGAATACATTTCAAAGAGTTTATTTTTACATTCTAGCCATTCTGCTTGCCATTTATCTAATATACACTGGTTGATTAAGGGTTTCATGTCCATGGGTGGGATTTTCTAGAGATAACCTCCATCGGTGTCCGTGTGACTGTTTTCTGGTGTAGCAGATGAAACTGATGTGTCTGATCATGTCTGATCACTCTACTCAACACAAACACACAATCTGAGGAAAAAGTTATTTTCGTAAACGAAAACTAAAACTAAGACTAAAACAACTGGTCAAAAAACATTTTCGTAAACTGAAATAATATAAGAAAATCTAAATAAATAAAAAATTAAAACGAAACAAAACTAACAAAAGTTACTGCATAACTAACTGAAATAAAATAATTATCAAAAAATAAATAATTGTTTTGTAATCTTTACGTTGTCACCCTGTGGAGGAAAAATATATGAGCTGTGTCAGTTTAGGGAAATACCCATAAATGGTGCATCATGCACGTGAGGTTATCTGACGTAGAGAGAGCAGTTTAAAGCAGAGTCCTGCAGGGGTCCTGTTTGGTAAACCTGCATCCGCAGTACATAACAGAACACCTGACCTGCTATCCAACAGCAGCACCAGTTTAATTCTGTACCCGACCCGTTTGAGATCGCGTCCTGAACCGCACCCGCATTAAACAAGCTACTGCATCAGTAAGGCAAAATTATTTATTTTCTCATGTAACACAAGCAATCAAACATGTATAGGCTATGTGGCCATTAGTCCTTTACAGAATCATTAAAAATAAATCTTAAATAAAATGATATATAGGCTACAGAAAGCAAGCAACAAGCGCTCCCAAGCTGTCCTTCACTTCAGCTGCAGTGCGAATGCTTTAATGTGCAACGCTGCAAATTGAATATTGAGGCTACGCCACTATTATTGAATTTCATTAGTCCCACTTATGATTTATGTGCATTTGTTCGTGGGAAAGTGAACAAGATACGACAGTTAAGGTATCATGATTATGGTTAAATAAGATGAAAGACATAGGCTATAATATAAATAAATAAGATAAATATATTTAACTTGAAAATTAATGTATCATTCAGTCTAGTGCATTTGACATAAAATGTAAGTGCAACTTGTGTAGATTTAAAAAGGCATCACTAATTCATTTTGGCGTGTATTTGTATGTTTTTACCATCTAATCAATCTCAGCATGATTTAACTTTGTGTCGCTAGACGTTTGCATCACTAAGGTTAAATTAGCCTAAGCCTTTCTTTGGCCTGCGCTCTGGGAGTAATCTGTTAAATCTAAAAAAAACTTTAATTACTAAAACAAACTAAACTATATAAAAGCTAAATAGAAAAGTGTTCACGAAATAAAAACTAAACTAAAGCTAGCAAAATTATTTATGAAACTAATAAAAATGAAACTAAATTTTATTGTAAATTTGAAAGCGATATGCAAAAAAAAAAAAAAAAATGCTAAACTATAATAACCTTGATCTGAGGAATCATTCATGTCTACAGGATGACGCACACACTCGACTTTAATAGCGCTGGAGGTTTCCGTGAAGACAAAGCAGATGAGAGTTTTACTTTGTTTAATGCAATAACACTGCGAGAGAAAGAGAGAGACAGACAGACAGAAATGTTTATATATGCACACAGAAAACTCATCATTTGAGGCCGTTTCAATGCGATGCGTGTTCACAATGAGCGCGTCTGTTCTTTTGTGTGTGATGATTGGCATGACTGCTCCTTTCACAGCAGTAGCTGCTGTTTTTGTTCAGCCTTTGTAAATGATTTGCGTTTACTCAGTGGTAACGCTTGTGTTTGCCTCTGAGCCCACAGATGCTGATATGAACCCGTGTACGTGCGTGTGTGTGTGTGTGTGTGTGTGTGCGGGGTGTATTGGCAAGGCGTTGCACTAATTCAATATGTAAATGGTATGTAGGAACCCAGCGAGCGCTGCACTCGGAGCCCAACAGCAGGAGCAGGAGGTCAGACGCGCAGCTCAATGCAGCTGTAATTGCATTTGCATCACAGCAATGGCTCTCAAATCTCCCTCTTATGGAAATCCTCTCTCCAATTCATTCTACAGAACTGTGTGGTTTGAAAAGGCCTCATTCTTCCCCGACTAATTTCAATAATATTTGCATATTCATTACAATTAAGGCAACTTTGAGCTTTCGGTTTTTAAGTTAATTTGTATTTCTCAAGTGATGACAAAGACAATAGTAGAAATTACGTGGAATTAAAGATTGCGGCACATTCCTCAAAAATGAACCTTGCAAATGAGAAAATGTTACATTATGAGGATTTAATGTCCACTTCCTGATGATTTTATTTTTTTTTTTTAATCTGAAGGGTTTTCAGCTGCATCTCAGCTCCTAAAGAAGGCCATTTGGACACTGATGTTACAGAAGCACTGAACGTCAGACTGAAACACATCTCTCTCATCTCTGATCCATCACTCGCTCTGACAGCCGTGAGACGCCACAAACATCAGCTCAAAGATCACAGTGACACACCAGCGGTCTGAAGGGTGGTGTTCCCGTCAGCAGCTGTACTGACGTCTGTGTAGGGCACATCAGTTAGCTAAGGAATAAATGGTCATCAGCATGCACAGATCGCTCTGCTTTAACCTGAGTGCTTTTACTTAAATTAACTGAGGATCAAAGGTCACGCTCTGAGAGGAAGCGCTGCTGAATATAAACAGGAACATGAGTCTCTACTGAAACTACAATGAACTGATAAAGAACACATACATACGCCGTCTACATGAGTAACATCATGACTGAGATGGAACCTCATAAGGGACTGATCTCAAGTGCCCTACACAGGCAGTAACTCCACACTGCCTACATGCAGCACATAAAACACTTGGGATTCTCGACTCACAATGGATTTTAATAAGGCTTGGCATTACCATGTTGCTAAGTTAACAATGAGGAACTCAGAGCATAAAATACACACACACACACACACACACACACACGTTTGTTTGGCTATATTAGTGAGGACACTGCATAGACTTCCACTGATTTTCCACAGGTTAATGTTATTTTCTATCAGCTAACTAACCCCTAAACTTACCCCTCAGAAACAACCAACCAACTTACAGTCCATTCAAGTGAGCAAAAGATGACCTGTAATAATGAATGGATAATTAACTTAACAAGAATTTCTGACTTAGTATTAAGTCAGAAATTAATGTTTTTTTTTTTTGTTGTTTTTTTCAGGCCATAAATATACAAGTGCATGCAGTGAGTGTGACAGAAACATACTTGATGGAGTTCCTGAAGTGATCTTCTGCGGGGTTTTTGACTGTGCAACTGTTCAGCAACCACAGATCAGCATCAGACGGATTCTCTGGAGAAACAGAGAGGAGCAGAAGTTATAAATATTCCTGTCATCATCACAAATAACTCACATAGTCATAACACAATACTGTGGTTTATACTATACACAACACTATAGGTTTAACACAGAAACATTAACCTCCTCACGTTTACAGCTGCCATGAGTAGAGTGATGCTAAACCATCAAATGATCTATAGAAGAGGAAAACAGCTTCACTACAGTCAAATACTCAATAATAATCAGCATTTCTATAGAGAAGCAAACTATGACTTTAAACTGGTACTTACCTCTTTTCTTGTTTAACGCTCAGTTTTATTTGTTAAATTAATAGTGCACATATGCTCCACCGACTCAATCCAGCTCTTGTCATTACTAATAAGACTATTAAAATAATCAAGTTATTATAGTAAGGCAGAGTCAGTCTGTGAGCCATTACAGAGAACAGATATGATAAACGCTGATGATATGATATTTTTGTACAGCAAAGGGTCCATAATCAGTTATGGGTTAAATAATAACTGTGCACCTTTAAAGAAATAAAGGATTTATTCATTCAACATTGTTCAAATCGTATAAAAGTAGATGTGTCTCTTTTGCATGCAGTGAATGTGAATGCAGACCGGCTGATGAGATCCAAATGTGACAAGTTTATGTACTTATCCATTCATTGAGTCAAAATCACTATTTGAACGTCTTTGGGCTCTTCACAGGGACCACAGCTGTATGTTAGGACAGGAGGAGGAAAAATAGAGCAGAAAGTAAGAGATAAACAGTGTCCAAAACACACCTGATCCAGGTCTCCACAATTAGCTGAAAGAATGCTGGAGCAGGAATAAATCAGTGCATCATGAACACTGAACTGCGTTTTCAGGAAGTGAAAACATTCACTTACATAACCTGAAGAGATCTAGAGCGACTCAATGGACACTTAGGAAAAATATTTGCATAGTAAAATTTAAAACGAGCCTCAAGTACAACAGGATTCATAATTAACCAGATTTACAAAGGGACGAGTCAATTCCCACCATAATTCCCACTGAGAACTGTGTCAGAAGAATCACTGACAACACACGCACAAAAGTGTAGAAACACACACACACACACACACACACACACACACACAGACAGGGTTTCCATGTTTTCTGGGGACTCTGAAACCCTAACCCTAACCCATAAACGTAATTGTTTTTCTGCTGTACTAACTGTATTTTCTATCCCCTACTTTAACCCTACACCTAAACCTACCCCTCACACAAATCCACAGGCATTTTACATTCTCAAAACACTTCATTCTGTATGATTAATAAGCTTGTTTCTTCATGGGCATCAAAAAAAGGCCCCCACAAGGTCAAAATTTACTGGTATTACTTTTTTGCTGACATTTGGTCCTCTTAATGTAGGGAATACCACTACACACTAAACACACACACACACACACACACAGCTGCTCACATGTTCTCCAGAAGTCATTTGCATATATTTGCCTGTAGGCTGGAGCTCAGACAATCGCAGAGGCTGTTTTGGGTAAAATCTGTCTTCGGTTGAATGAACTCACTGCAACCGTCCTTATCTGAGTCACAAAAGATGTTTCACCACCAACGGCCAAAACACACTCAAACACAGCGCTGTGTCAGCGTCACACATTAACACAACAACATCTCAAACCGCACAACTCAGCCCTTCATTCAGCTTATTCTGCTGCAATGACGTTTCACAGCAGCTTCAGCTGTCACTGAATTTGATGAAAAGAACAATCCAAAAACAGACACAGACAGCAGTAACCTTCTGTTCATTATATGTTTACTGTGCTAATGACCCAAAAACCCAGGGAATGAAATGACTGCTTTCTGATCCAACTGACATCTTCATAACAGCAAATGAAACAAAACATTCCATTCAATCACACGATCCAGCAATGTGCACATCTGGAGTGACTGAAGAATGAAAGGATTCTGTATGTGTGTGTGTGTGTGTGTGTGTGTGTGTGTGTGTGTGTGTGTGTGAGAAAGAGAGAATGTGTGTGTTACTTAAAGACAGCGACCAGACCTGTGTGTGTGTTTTTTTTTGTTGGTTTTTTTTTTTTGTTTTTTTCCCATCATGTATAATCATTTAATCAAACTTCGAGGGAGGCTGAAAGACCTACAGTATCTGCGCTGTAATCAGGTCAGTGCTGATGACACTGAGTTTTCCCTTGTGCCGCTAACACTCAGAGCTAGCGCAGGGCCGCTAACACACATCACCTACTCTGACCCTAAACACATCACACAGACACACGGTCCTGCTGTCCCTCTCACATGGACAGAAGATAAAACCTTAAACAGTGACGATTCCGTGAGCTCAAAGCAAACAACAGGATCTTAATGAGCTGAAAGAGCCTAATGAATCAATGAGTCTGAGGAAATCATATTTCTGATCATGTCCTCATACAAATCCATTCATCAGGTTACTGTACTGCATTTGCTGCTTTCACAATACGGCTGCACTGAGGTGAATATAAGACAGATGAAGATCAGGTAAGAATAGTGACTATAGCGTCACAGATGCAGTGTGTAATGCTAATAACAAGCACATGCATGAGCTGTAAGAACTCACAGAAAGGGAAGCTCACATGCAGAACGATGACTTTAACATCTCACCACATCTCGCTCTGTGTGCTGTTAAGATTACTGTCAAAATATTGCAAATGACCAATGAAATCAAAGAAAGTGCGCTTCACTGTTGTAAAGTAGCTAAACATAAAATTTGAGGATTTTTATTTATTTATTTATTTATTTATTTATTTATTTTTGTACAATAGAAATGTTAAACAACTGACAGTAGCTCATCTCCAGGGATGTTACTGTCAAATATCGCCATTTTGAACAGAAAATATATCATTTACATGAAATTACATGTAATGTGTTTCACATAATGAAATTTGTGTGAATGTGACATAAGACAAGACAGACAAACAGCATATTGGACATAAAATCAACATGAATGTGTGCAAACTGTGAATGAATGTAATAGACATGGTAACCTAGTATCCCTGAAAGAATTGTAGCAAAATAAAAATATAATTTACATAGTTCAAATGCATAACCACAATAATGCTTTAATTCTTCTATTCTATAAAAATAATTATTTGTGACATGTCAATCTGTATGACAGCTCTCAGCCAAAATATGATCATGGCGGTCCTATTTCAAACCTCTTTATGTACAGCCTAAATATTCTGAAGCTTAAATGGCAAGAATAAAACTCAATAACTAAACAAGACAAACAGACAAAACATCCTTTCAAAACAGCAAGCAAGGCCCCTTTCATAGACAAAACAATGTTGCTTCTCAAGTGTGTGAATGTGCTTAATATGAACATTAATAAACATTAAAAAACTTCATAGAATTTAATAAGTGCATGTTGTTCATCAGCTTATCACTGTAACCGCAGCAAATACAGTGATGCTTTCTGATGCTTTTCATGTCCTGCTGCTAAAGCAACTCAGCACTTTCAAAACCAGAAAATAAGCTTTTAAAACTAAAAGGTTTTAAAACTCCAAGCCTTATGGAGGCTAAGCACTCAGCTCCTGTGTTTTTATACTGTACTGGAGGCAGCATCAAAGACTATAGAAATACAAAGACAGTTCACTCCTATACTTATGAATGGGAGAAAGTCCAACACGCAATGAAATGAATGAAAGAGCCAGTTGTTGTTTGGTAAAGTCATTGCGTCGCTGCAGCGGCCGTTATAAGCTCCGGTTCCCATATAAACCTGGGGCTGGACCAGCAGCTGCGCGTGCGCAGTCATAAGCGCGTTGGAGCTACGCATGCACATTGGCTGGTCTAGCCTGAAAAATAAGCTTTCTAAATGCTATTTGCGCATAAGAAACAACATTCATGGGGCAGTTCATTTCAGATTTTATTGCTGATTTGAAATATGTAATTTAATCGCGAGTTCAGCGAGCCGTTTTTGAGATTTCAGGATTCCCCCATTCGTTTAGATAGGACTTGGTCTTGTCTGAGCTGCCCGGAGGCGCAGCAAATATGAACTTTCCTTTTTTTTAAAACTTTACTTAAAAGGGACTTTGGCGGCATTCTGCAGCCATATAACACCCATCACCACTCATATTATATCTGTGCAGTCAGAGGAATCTTTTTGTTTGTTTTTTGAGGAATAATGACAATAGCCGAACAAGACCTATGTGAACACTTCAAAATGTGGGGGATCGTTGTCTCCTGCCAGATCTGTTCATGAGTGTGGAGAAGTGAACAAATATTCAGGTGGAGTCGAAGCACCTGTCAAGGGATGATGAGAGGCCGTCGGGGTTCATGCCACACTCCATTCTGTCATTACATTTCCCCTGCTGCTGGGGCCATTATTGGCACACGGCACTGAGGAGTTTACACTTCAGTACGAGTGGCTCCATTAGAGCCCCCACGGCCCTCAGCGAGCCTAATTACCTTCATACCCCGAGGAGGCGAAGAAACCTACAAGCGAAAATACAATTGGTGACGGGTCACACACCGGCGGTGCCCTCCTGCTGGACACGCAGGGCGTTCAGATGGACCGGGCTCCAAACCGAGGTAATTGTGCCCATTTAAATGCGTCTGCCAGGGGAAGAGGAGCTGGTGTGTGGGCAGAGAGGACAGGCTCTGCATTGTTATGATGGTCCTGCTCTCTCTGGGCTCACTTCACACTGAAATAAGCTCTCAGACAATCAACGGTCATCTGGGGAAACCGCAGCAGCTCCGTTTGGACAGAGACAAAGCCATAACCAGTCTGGAAGGATAAAAAGATGTGCAGATGTCCACGTCACCAAAGCTCTGCTCTATCCAGAGATTTGGGAATTTAAATTCACTTCATTCCGTCAGTACAAGAGGGCCTGCAATCTGTCCGAAAGGGACAATAAACACCTTCCTGAAGTAGGTCACAAGTGTGCCGAACCTTAATGCATTCAGAGAGAAGGTCGATTACATCCGTCCTGCAATTCTTGACTTCTATCAGGAGTGTCTTATGAAGCCAGAAGCTGAGGGCAAGTGTTCTTCCTGAGGGTCACGTCTCAATCACTCAGTCCCACAAAGCAGCTTCATGGATGGTGAGGACCAGTTTAGCAAGGACAATCCAGACCTGAAATGGAGACATCCTTAGCACGGATATATGAACGCAAAAGAATGAATGAGAGAGAGAGGTGATGAGGACTCTATATAGACACATTCACCTCATAAATAACAATTTAAAAAAAATAAAAAAAAACAGATGTGAAATTTGTGGACAAGTGTGAAATTCATAAATTCAGTTCATTTGAAATTCCAATCAGAATGTCTGCATTGGCCAGTGTCAAACTCTCCACAGCCTTATATGGTCATGAGGGGCGGAGACAAACATCAGCGTTCTGCAGAAACGCTCCTCGTGTCCACAGAAAAACTGCCAAAAACACACGCAGGGTGAAACTAGCCTTCTACCTCTGAACATTAGGTCTGCAGTCTGAAGTTAGAATGTAGTTATGAAGACGCCCTACACTACAAAGCCCTAAATCACTACAACTGGAAGTGAAAAAGGCTTACAATCTCATCAAAAAGGAGTGAAATTAATCTATTCTTTCTCTTCTTCCTGAGAGAGAGAGAGAGAGAGAGAGAGAGAGAGAGAGAGAGAGAGAGAGAGAGGTGAAAGGACACAGGAGGAGGCTGAGTGAGGATTTCTACCATCACATAAAGCCAGACTCCTATTCCAAATGTTATTTATGACTAGTGAGCTGCATATTGTTCTTTAGTTTTTCACTTCTGAAGAGAACAGTATGACACAAACAGAGGAGCACTGGGTCTTTATAAAAACACAAGTGCTGTCATGACAATGGTAACGTAAGCTGGATATAAAGCTTGACTGTTAAATGAAATGACTGTAACATCCCTAGACAAGTGGCTTATTACAGCTGCGAGTCGGTCTGACACTCCAATCACATTTGATTAGTTTGATTAATTGTGTGTGTTTGAGAGCATAAGCATGTACAGGAGCACACATGAGCCCATGCACAGGTGCAAGACTGAACAAAACACTTCTGCATGGCATCACAGACGCTGATGCAGTCTCTGTCACAATACAACCCTAATCCACCGCTGGACGCCAGAGACACAATGGCCGTCTCTCCCTTACACACACACGTGTGATATCAGCAGCTTCTGCATTTGGACACACACGTCACGTGAATGAGAAGCTCAGCCCGGTTTCCATCTGCAGATGACTTCAGACCACACTTGTTAAACGTGAAGAGCCCGAGAGAGGAGAGGAATCCTCCATGTGGCGTCGAATGTTAGAGACACTGAATCGGTGAGGATGTTGTTCTTAAGCAGAAAAGGCAAAGCGGACGGCAGCAGGAGTGAGGGGGCCTGAACAAAACACACTCTAAAAAAAAAAAAATGGTTCTTCAGTGGTTCTTTGGGGTGGTTAAGGTGCTATAGAGCACCACTGCCGTACATAAAGAAGCCATTAAGCCAGCCATTAAGATTTTTTTATTTATTTATATATATATATATATATATATATATATATATATATATATATATATATATATATATATATATATATATATATATATATTTTTTTTTTTTTTTAACACTGTTTGCACTTGGATGGGATTAATGCAGAACACAAATTCCAAGTATGGGTTACCATTCTTGCCCACAACTCACTTCATTATACTCCAAATTTTGTAATTGCAGTAAATTAAACTTAATTTACTAATTGTACATCAGATTATAATTTATTTATAATCGATTAAAATATTTTTAAATATTTATTAAAATATTTAAAATATTATATTAATATTAAAATATTTCATCGCGATTAATCGCATGATTGTCATGAGTTAACTCGTGATTAATTGCAATTTAAATCACACATTTTTATCTGTTCTAAATGTACCTTAAATTAATAATTTTCATGTTTTAAATACTCTAATCAACATGGGCAATGACAAATATGGATGCTTTATGCAATATGTGTTTATTATTAGTGAAACCATAGTTAACAGAGCCTGAAGACTAGACGTGTTTCAAAGATCATAGATGTGTTTCAAAGAACTTGCTGATGTCCATTAGACACATGAAAAAAGAAATACCAGGTTCCCATTACTTCTCTTTCTTTGCACTGAGCAATTTACTTACACAAACCTGTTTACATTTCTGCATGACAGGGCACCTCACTTCTTCTGAACATGCAAAATGTACATTTATTATTTCATTTGTTTGCCTCTCTGTGCCCACATACTGTATTTTGATGCAGCTAAATTCTCAATAAAACTGTTTTCATTGATATATTTTACTGTTTCTGTTGTCAGACAACGGGATGAATATGAAATAGTGACTGAAACGCGACCCATAGGACTAAATAACCAGATCTCCCTTCCAAGATGTTAATCTGCACAAAAATCCTGATTTATAATCCAGCCATCGTCTGATAAAATCAAATAGGCTATACATAAGATAAAGACAATAGCTGTGTTGTGATTTCGGCTATACTTGCATGTTAAATTAGAGAAGCAACATAATATCTGTTTTAACTGAAAGCCCTGTTCCTCTCATCCATGCGCTGAACAGAGCAGATACAGAGAGAGAGAGAGAGAGAGAGAGAGAGAGAGAGAGAGAGAGAGAGAGAGAGAGAGAGAGAGAGAGAGGTGTGTGTGCAGCGGGAAAGAGAGACCTCACGCTCACGCGGCAGTACCAGTGTAAGGTTTGGGCAAACCCTATAAAGATTGGTTCGCTAGGCGCTTTTTGAAGGAAAAAAAAAAAAAAAAAAAAGTTGCTAAAGTGGTCTGAAAAGTCACTAAATTGGCAACACTGTCAGCATCTCCATCCATTTCCATTTCTCCAACTATAGTAGTACAGGTTAGGCCACGGAAAATGAAAATGTGCACTGCGTTAATAAAATTAGTGCCATTAAAATTAATTTGCGTTAACTTTGACAGCACTAATATATATACACACACACAATCTTTTTTTGTTTAATGAACAATTTAATGAACACAGACAATAAAAGGTCTCTGTAACTCATTTACACATACCATATAAAAGTAAAATCAGTAAAGAGTTAAAGTTCTGGTGTTGAATTATCCACAACCAGTTATCCAGTACAATAGGTGGCGAAAATGCTCTTAAGGAGTTATTCGCCATCAAACAAGAAGAAGGTGTTACATCCAGGACATTTACGTACTTTGCGCACCTAAACGGGCTGAAACTTTTCTCAGTCGCCATTTTCTTTGACCCACAAATCGCAATGCGGAGCAAGCGAGGATGGAAAATACTAGGGATGTGCCGAACAAGGCTTTTGAAGCAGTGAGGCTTTTACAACAAACTGCGTTGATGCTTTGAAAGCTTTTGATACAGTGCTCTACTCCGCCATCTGGTGGTCAATAAAAATTCTTACACTAACTGTATCATTTAGATGTTTCGTTCATTGGGATGTCATTGTAAGGTTTAATTGTATATTTAATATGCATATGTGTCATTAGCAATGCGGCATGTGTGTGTACAGCGATAAAGTTTCCAGAATTTATTGTATTTAGCACAAAACAATGACAATAAAGACTTTATGTTCTTCATTTTTACTTGCATCAAACTTGTGTCTTTTCACATTCTAAATAGAATGTTTAATACCACAATAAATTAGGCCTACTCAAATGGTTCAGGTCATACTTAGAAGGGAGAGGTTATTATGTGAGTATAGGAGAGCATATGTCTAAGTGGACGACCATGATATGCAGAGTCCCACAAGGCTCAATACTTGCACCGCTCTTGTTTAGCCTGTATATGCTCCCACTAAGTCAGATAATGAGAAAGAACCAAATTGCCTATCACAGCAATGCTGATGATACCCAAATTTACCTAGACTTATCTCCAAATGATTACAGCCCCATTGACTCCCTCTGCCAATGGATTGATGAAATTAACAGTTGGATGTGCCAGAACTTTCTTCAGTTAAACAAGGAGAAAACTGAAGTCATTGCATTTGGAAACAAGGATGAAGTTCTCAAGGTGAATGCATACCTTGACTCTAGGGGTCAAACAACTAAAAATCAAGTCAAAAATCTTGGGGTGATTCTGGAGACAGACCTTAGTTTTAGTAGTCATGTCAAAGCAGTAACTAAATCAGCATACTATCATCTCAAAAACATTGCAAGAATTAGATGTTTTGTGTCCAGTCAAGACTTGGAGAAACTTGTTCATGCCTTTATCACCAGCAGGGTGGACTATTGTAATGGTCTCCTCACCGGCCTTCCCAAGAAGACCATTAGACAGCTGCAGCTCATCCAGAACGCTGCTGCCAGGATTCTGACTAGAACCAGAAAATCTGAGCATATCACACCAGTCCTCAGGTCCTTACACTGGCTTCCAGTTACATTTAGGATTGATTTTAAAGTACTTTTACTCGTTTATAAATCGCTCAATGGCCTAGGACCTAAATACATTGCAGATATGCTCACTGAATATGAACCTAACAGACCACTCAGATCATTAGGATCGAGTCAGTTAGAAATACCAAGGGTTCACACAAAACAAGCGGAGTCCGCTTTTAGCTATTATGCTGCCCGCAGTTGGAACCAGTTTCCAGATGAGATCAGATGTGCTAAAACATTAGCCACATTTAAATCCAGACTCGAAACTCATCTGTTTAACTCTGCATTTGTTAAATGAGCACTGTGCTATGTCCGAAATGATTGCACTACGTATAATCATTTTCTATTCTTAACCGTTTTAAATTGTTTTTAAATCAGTTTTATATCATTTTTTTTAATTCCTTGTTTTTATTGTTGTGATTATTTTTTTAATGACTATCTCGTCCTTTCATGTAAAGCACTTTGAATTACCACTGTGTATGAAATGTGCTATATAAATAAACTTGCCTTGCCTACGCCATTTTTCATTGCACCATTTTTGTGTCTTCATTACAAAAGAACACAAACATGCTCATTTATAAACACAAATGCACAAATACAAATGCAATTATTGCATTTAATATATCTTGCAATAATATATTTTTCTCACCAATGTGAACTGTTGACAACTGAGGACGGCATTTACAAGCAGCAAAAAATGTTTGTCGTTAAGGAAGGACATTTATCCTTTTTGGGAACCGTGGTTGAGCCCGCAAGGTGTTTTAATTATCATTCAGTCAACAGACATTCACATTTCATTTTTTTTAATAGTAGTTAAGTTAAGTCAAGTCAAGTCGAGCTTTATTTTCATTCTGCTACATGTGTGGACATATAGTGGAACGAAATGTCGTGTCTCGCAGGACCACGGTGCTACATACCAGTTAACCATAAATATAAACATACAACAATACAAGTATAAGAAAAACAATAGAGCTATACAACGGTTAACCATCTGACTATACATATACTATAAATACAATAACTACTATACAGTTGGCTACACATACACAAACTGAGACTGTACAAAAACTTTACATTCCATTGTACATTCCATTGTTGTGCAGAAGAGAGATTTTGGGGGAAGCAGCGCATAGTGCAAAATGATTTTGTAGTGCAATGCACAAGTAAACATATATTATCCTACTGAGTCTTTGTAGCAGGGAGTGTTTATAGAAAGTGTCTAGTGTACATATAGTGGGATAAGTGTGTTACTACAGGTGGTTTGTATAGCCCACTCACCTGTGTATAGCACACCCAGAATTGTACTTAGGAAAATTGTCAACAGTTTTAATGAGTTGGGGGGAGGGGGCTGAGGTGTTCATGGTTTCAGAGGGGGACAGGGAGATTGGAGTTAAAAGCTCTCACAGCCTGGGGGAAAAAGCTGTTGAGCAATCTGACAGAGTGAGCTTTGATACTCCAGTACCTTCTACCTGATGACAGGAGCTGGAAGAGGTTGTGAAAAAGTGAAAGTGAAAGTCGTGATGTATTGTCAAGTATGGTGACCCATACTCGAAATTGGTGCTCTGCATTTAACCCATCCAAGTGCACACACACAGCAGTGAATAGTGAACAAACGCGCACACACACACCGTGAACACACACCCGGAGCAGTGGGCAGCCATTGCTCCAGCGCCCGGGGAGCAATTGGGGGTTCGGTGCCTTGCTCAAGGGCACCTCAGTCATGGTATCGAAGGCAGAGAGAGTGCTGTTCATTCACAGTCCCCACCTTCAATTCCTTTTCAGGTATATACCTTCAGGTTACAAGCCTGACTCCCTAACCATTAGGCCACGACTTCCCCAAAGCAATGTTTTCACGCTGGTTTCGAACCCACGACCTGAAGGTTTCAGGGATAGCGGTTTAGCAGACTGCACCACTCAGTCGCTGCGCCCTTGTGGGAGGAATGGGTGGCGTCCTTCACGATGCTTGAAGCCTTGCTGGAGCATCGTGCAAGGAAAATGTCCAGGATGGAGGGGAGAGGGGCACCGATGATATTTGCGGCAGTGTTCACTGTCCGTTGTAGGGTTTTACAGTCAGCAGCACTGCAATTCCCATACCAGACAGTGATGCAGGTGGTCAGCACACTCTCAATGGTGCCCCTGTAGAAAGTGGTGAGGATGGGTGAAGGGAGACTTGCCCTTTTCAGCCGGCGGAGAAAGTGGAGGCACTGTTGTCCCTTCTTGTTGAGTGACGTGATGTTGGTGGTCCAGGTGAGATCCTCTGTAATGTGCACCCCCAGGAATTTAGTGCTGCCGACTCTCTCCACGGTTGAGCCGTTGATGGTCAGTGGGGGGTGGTCAACAGAGTTTCTCCTGAAGTCCATCACAACCTCTTTTGTCTTATCCACATTGAGGAACAGGTTGTTAGCACCACACCATTCTTCCAGCTGTGCCACTTTCTCTATGTAGTGCGTTTCATCGTTGTTTCTGATGAGGCCTACCACAGTTGTGTCATCAGCAAACTTGATGAAGTGGTGGGAGCTGGACTTGGCATTGCAGTCGTGGGTCAGCAGCATGAAGAGCAGCGGGCTGAGCACACAGCCTTGTGGGGCACATGTGCTCAGTGTGGTAGTCCTGGAGGTCTTGCGGCCGACACGGACTGACTGAGGTCTTGCAGTTAAAGAGGGAGGTGTTAAGCCCCAGCAGGTTTAGTTTGTGGATGAGCTGTTGTGGGATTATTGTGTTGAATGCTGAGCTGAAGTCGATGAACAGCATTCTTACATAAGAGTCTTTCTGGTCCAGGTGAGTAAGAGCTAGGTGGAGAGTGGTGGATATTGCACCGCCCGTGGAACGGTTTGGACAGTATGCAAACTGGAATGGGTCCAGCATGTTTGGGAGACTAGACTTGATGTGCTGCATGACTAACCTCTCAAAGCACTTCATCATGACTGGGGTCAGTGCTATGGGACGATAGTCATTCAGACAGGACATAGGTGACTTCTTTGGTACTGGAATTATGGAGGTGGATTTGAGACACGTGGGGACAACTGCCTGGCTCAGCGAGAAAATGTCTGTTAGGACATTCGTCAGCTGTGCATCCCTATCTCTCAGTACACATCCAGGTATGTTGTTAAGGTCCGCAGCCTTTCGTGGGTTAATCCTGGATAGGGTCTTCCTTACATCGGCTGGAGAGAGACAGAGTACCTGGTCGTTTGGAGATGTGTGTAGTTTCTGTGCAGGTGTGTCGTTCTGTATCTCAAATCGTGAGTAGAAGTGGTTGAGTGCATCTGGTAAGGATGTGTCATCATCACTGGCCTGTGCCAGGGGCTTGTAGTCAGTGATGGTCTGAATGGCTTGCCACAGGGTCCGAGTGTCTTTACTGTCGCTGAAGTTGTTGATTTTTTTAGCATACTGATGTTTTGCCTTCTTGATGCCATGAGACAGATTGGCTCTTGCCGTTTTGAGAGCTGCCTTGTCTCCTGATCTGAATGCCTCATCTCGGATTTTTAGCAGCCTGCGAACCTCTGCTGTCATCCATGGCTTCTGGTTGGCACATGTGGTGATGATCTTGGTGACCGTCACATCATCTATGCACTTTTTGATGTAAGCAGTCACAGTTTCAGTATACTCCTGCAGGTCTGTGTTGTTGTTGTAGGTGGCCGCCTCTTTAAACATGTTCCAGTCTGTGTCCTGGAAGCAGTCCTGCAGTGCTGAGGTAGCATTGTCTGGCCATACCGTAATCTGCTTTTGAACCGGTTTGGCAAGTTTGAGAAGTGGTCTGTATGCCGGGATTAGCATAAAAGAGATGTGGTCCGAGTACCCGAGGTGGGGGCAGGGTTCAGCTTTGTATGCGTTTTTCTCTGTTGTATAAACAAAGTCCAGTGTGTTGTTTCCCCTTGTTGCAAAGTTCACATGTTGGTAGAAATTTGGCAAAACTGTCTTTAGGTTTGCGTGGTTGAAGTCACCGGCTATAATGAAAAAGCCATCAGGGTTATTTGTTTGTTGTTCGCTGATGGCGCTGTACAGTTCACGGAGCGCGTCCTTAGCGCTTCCACACGGAGGAATGTAAACCTCGACAATAACAATGGCCGTGAACTCCCACGGCCGATAGAACGGTCGACACTTCACAATCATAAACTCCACCAGCAATGAACAGTGTTTTGTCACTACCACAGCGTTGTTACACCATTCTTTGTTGATATACACACACAAGCCACCCCCGCGAGTCTTACCAGAGAGTGCTGGATCTCTGTCCGCTCGGTAGCAGGTTAGCCCGTGCAGCTGAATGGCGGAGTCCGGGATGTTGTCGTTTAGCCATGTTTCAGTGAAAACAAACACACAACAATCCCTTGGCTCATGCTGTGTAGACCGACTTAGTTGAATTAAGTCCAGTTTGTTTTCCAGAGAGTGAAAGTTTGAGAGCATGAGTGTTGGAAGAGCCGGTCTTGTGGGGTTATCCCTTATACCTTCGCGCTTTCGTCCTCTCTCACACCGCTTGCGATGCCGTCTTGTGCGAGTAGCGTCAGTAGGCGAGGCCGCGGTCTCGAGGTCCAGCTTCAGCAGTAAACAAAGGCCTCGTAGCTTCTCAATAGCCGCCGGCGAGAGTTGGTGTTTGTATGTTACCAATATCCAAAAGGCTTTGGCGATCATAGATGTGTTTTGGAGTGATTTCCTCATGAATTAGCGGTAAATTGACACTATTGGGAGACGAACAGACGACATTAAAAGACATAAAAGCACCGTCTTTGGGATTCGGAGTAGTCGCTGCGTCTGACCGCGCCGCCATAAGTAGTACTATAATTAACAACGATACACCACGTAAAAACACTACATACATATGGGCATGCTGACTGATATAACTATAACATTGCACTAAATGGATCGCGGGTACGGAACAGTGCAATCCACGCGCTTTGTATTTGAGCCTAGCGTGACGTGTCAGTGACGTAACGAAGCTTCGTTTTCACAGGTCACGTGACGGCCTCATTTCAAGCAAAGCTCCAGAACACTGTTTCGAACCACTAGTGTGTCAAAAACTCGAAACGTGTGTCGACACTAGGTGTCGATCTATCCATCCCTAGAAAATACAGAGATTAAATGTGTTATGTTATTCACACAGTATTAATTTTAACATCACATTGTTTTAGAACAATATTTATGTGCTGTTTTATCTCATTTACAATATGTATTTTATAACATATTGATTTATAGTGATATTTATATGCTGTGCGTGTTTAAACGGTCAGAAATTTTTCTCTCAGATGACATTTCCTTTGACTCGTGGTGCAGACACGGAAGTTTCAACAGAGAGAACACAAAGTGTTTAGTCTCATTTACATATGTATTTTATAACATTATATTATTTTATAATGATATTTTTGTGCTGTGCAGTCCTAAACTTTTTTTCATAGACATAATTTTCTTTGGCTCGTGATACTGAGAAGACAAAGATGTTTCTTTTTGGAAAACAACAAAAGTAAGAGATTTACCTCATTCACAATATGTATTTAACATAATATTGTTTTACAACGACATTTATGTGATGTGCACTCCTAAACTTTTCTCAGAGACATTTGCTTTGATTCACGATGCGGAGCAGGCAAAGAGGTTACAATTATCAACAAGAGACCTAAAGTAAGTGTTATACCTCATTTACAATGCTTTTTGTAACATCATATTGATAAATCAAACCATTGTAAACTCCCCAAATTTAAAATGGTAATATAAGTCACTGGTTCTTGCATGTCTCGTGAACAAATATCATATCATATCATGAAGCTTGTACATTGAGTTATTTTGATGTCGATTTACTGGATTTGAGTGCTATATTCGAATATTCATTTGAAATAAATCTTTTCAGTATACTCAAACTTTATATATTGAGTGAGTTATTTATTTATTTATTTATTTATTTTTTAAGTGATTGTCACCTCACAAGATATGACACGTGGCTTACATAAGCTACTTTTAACAAGTTTTTGTGGGTGCTTTTTTTTTAAGAATGTGTTTTGTGTTCATCAAAAGTGAGTTATGTGGGTTTGGAATTACATTTTGAATAAATTATTCCTCTAATGTTACAGATGGTTCATGCTGGAATAACTGAAAAATCAAAAAGAAATGTGTTTGAGTATAAAATCATCAGTACATTGTCAAGTTGGATGAAAAGAGCTCGTTAACATTTTTAGGACACATAACAGACATGGGTAAGCCACATTTCCATATTTAAGATTATTGATTGTCATGCATAACCTTTTGATCATTAATATTTTTTTTTTATTTGCCTAATAATAATTAGAAGTCTGGACTCCTAGTAGGGCTGCCCTCGACGAAAGATTTTCTAAAGACTGTTTTTTTTTTATTTATTTTTTTTATTACATTTTATTGACAGCCCCCATTTTTAACAATTTAACTACCCCAATAGCTTGATGCTGGAGAAAATTAAAGCATCAGAGAATATCTGCGTGTAATGAAGGAAAGCTTAGATCAAACGTAGAACTCCTCAAAGAAAGGATGGCGCTGATAAAATGTTATCGGACAAATTTTGTGTCCAAATATAGCAAAGAGGAGATGTTCTCTGAGTTGTTGTGTTTCATACTGGCCAAAATGCTCAGTACAGTAGTGTGTTAATTGCCTCATTTAATTGTATGAGTTAAGACTATATTTTAATACGTCATTCCTCCTTTGCCTTCCTCTTAACATAAGCTCCTTTTGGATCTGTGAGACCATGCCAATGTTGATGTGGACCAACAAATTCTCACACAGCTCTCTGTAATGACACCCTGAGTAATTATAGTTTCACAGAGTCCCCTGAAGGAGAAGCTCAGGTGCATGATTGATGACTGTGAAGATGGCAGACTGAAAAAAGGTAATTAAATCATTACTGCTTAGTTTTTCATTGTACCACTGACTGACACCCTACCACTCTGCCTGAGATCATACCTGTGTTCTTTCCTGCATTTATCTGTCTTACAAACAGTAATGGATGTTTAAAAAAGGGGGATAAAAGCATCCACCATGTTATGTTAATCTAATGAGGTTATTTTGTTTAAAGGCTTGGAAGCAGCTATTCTGCTTTTGCCTGCTCTGTTCAAGGAGGACCCGTGGTTGCTGTTTGAAATTGAGGTGAGCCATGAACAGTTGACTACAGTGTGTGAAACACAATCTAATCAAAGCACTACACTTACTGCACATTTTGTTATTCAGAGGATTTCAATGAAAACGTTATTTTTTTGTTTGTTGGTCTACACAAACTATATCATTGAATTGAAGAGAAAATTTAGTTAATTTTCAGTTCATGGTCAAAAGTATTTGAGCAGTTGTATGACAGTAGTTAAAAGTAATTTAACTCAAAAGGTTTGCCTTGCAAATAAATATGAGAAGATGGTTAATGCTATTATCGCCTCTCCCCCAGGGCCACTCTCAGACCAGCCCATCCCAACACCTAAGATGAAGCTTAAAGGCTGTAGGGAGGGTCATCTCGTGCAGTATGACCACATTGTGCTCATGTTGGATGGACAGTTAAATCACAGAGGACAGCGAGGACATCTCGACGGCACTGGGACTCCTCCTGTAGCAGCGCTTCTCAATTCCAGTCCTGGTGACCTGCCCCCACATGTTGTACATGTCTCACTTATTTAACACACCTGATTCAGATCATGAGCTCATTAGAAAAGAGCTCCATGAATGAACTGTGCTCTGACTGACATGGTCCCTACACAGTGTCCCTACACGGAACATTCAGTCACAGATTTACACTACTTCCTGTCACTGTAAGTCAATATTCTCAATTTCTGGGCCTCTTCCAAGTCTAGCTGCAGTTTCTATTGTTTTTTTTTGTTTTTTTTTTAAATTAAACAAGAATGTTAGTACACTGTTGACAGTGAAAAAGTGAAAGATACTGCAGTACTTCAGAGTGTACAACTTAGTTTGCAAGTGGTTGTGTATAGAGCCCGACCGATATATCGTTTTGCCGATTTTATCGGCCGATATGAGCCTGTCGCAGATATATCAGTATCGGCGAATATGCCGCCAATATGCCACCGATATGAACTTTTTTTTTTTTACAGAACATAAAACGCAGATAAAATGCTTGTATATGGTGTAATTACATAGTTTGTCCAGCAGAGCGTGCTCCATTGTTTGCTACTGGCGACCTGGATGAAACGCTTTAAAAGCTTAAGTGTATAGAATACCACTGAAACTTCGAACGGCCATATCTCTGTAACAGCGCGGCGGATCCTCATCGAATTCGGGGGATCCCTTCAGCTCGAGGAACCCTCTCGAACGGCAAATCGAGCATACATCTCGAGGCCCCCTTTAGAATGAGACCACCCCCGCGTCGATAGCCCCCGGGGTCCGGGAGTTACGGGCGGTTAAATTCACGGTCGGGTCATTGCAATAAATGTGTTTATGTATATGTATTCTGTTTATGTATATACTATAGTATTCTATATATAGTACCAGTCAAAAGTTTGGACACAGGAATGGGAAAGTGTCCAAACTTTTGACTGGTACTGTACTATAATATACACAAAGAATGTCGGTCGATATATCGATATCGGCCTTTTTTTACGCCCTAATATCGGTATCAGTCCCCAGTTGTAAAGTACAGGGACACCACTTGCCACCGCATTTGAAGAATGACCCATATAAAATGAGTGCTGACTAATATATATATATATATATATATATATATATATATATATATATATATATATATATATATATATATATATATATAGTCAGCACTCATTTTATATGGGTCATTCTTCAATTGCGGTGGCAAGTGGTGTCCCTGTACTTTACAACAGTTGAAATTAACTTTAAATATCAATAAATTATAAAATGTTTGCATGTTTGTATTCTGTAGGGTAAACACAATTTGTGCACTATTAATAGTTACATTTTTGTTTTAAAATACATATTTAATTGAGTTTGAGAGATTGCATTTGTAACAAAATATGCATGTTCCCACCATACCTTAGAGAGGCATGGAATGTAATTACAACAACATAACATTTTTCACAAATAAAGTGGTTATAATGTGAATATAGATTTTATTTAACGTACAATTTTATTAAATTGTTTTAAAAAAATACATATTTTGTTATATTTAAGAAAAAAGTTGTGTCCCCCAAATTCATGTCTGTGGTGTACCACAATGGATTTTGCCCCTTTAAGAAAAGGAGAAAATCTATTTGGACTACTTCCTGTGTGTAAATGTCACTGCAGGTGCTGGTTGATCTGAGGGGTGCATGGGAAGTACATTCTTTCTTATTAATTTTCTTAAAGTTAGCTAAATTTCTGACAATTTCAAGTGCCACACTTTATTAGTGTCTATGGTGTTATGTTGATAACTTGCAGATTTTACATATTTTAATTAAAATTGATAAATACATACTTATTAATATTTCCAAAACGTCCCCTGATCTTGAAATCATCATGATGGCAGCTGTCACGAATCCGGTCCATGGACTTCCATTTGCTCGCCACCAGAGGTCACTCCTCCATCACATTGACTCACACATTGTACAGACTGTCACATTACCCCAGATTACAATTCCCATCAACCATTGCACTGACGACACACACACAGCTGTCACCAATCACACGCTCACCTGTAAGCCATTACACACACAAACCATATAAAAACACTCAGATCCTGATCTAGTTGGCCGAGTATTGTATGTACTTATCACCTGTTTCGGATTGTGTTTTCCCCTGCCTGGATTATTGCCGTGTACCAGGATTATCTCTCTTTGCCTTGCCCTGTTGGATATTGTTCGCCAATCGAAGACCCACGCTTGTCCTAGGAATACTCTTTGTCTTGCCCGTGTTATACCTGTTTGCCACTGTTTGAACCATGCCTGTTATGACCTCGTCTCTGTCAAATAAAAGTCTGCAAATGGATCCGCATGCCTCATGTCTCGTCGGCTCCGTAACAGAATACTCGGCCACATCAGGATCCAGCGGCTTTTCATTTGAATATTGGCCAGGTATGGACACTGCTAGACTGTTATTAACCCTCGAGCAGGGCTTGCAATCGCTCGAGGATTATGTACAAGAGTATTTAGATCTTGCCTATTTTTCTGATCTGGCGGATTGTGTGCTCATAGACTTCTTTTGTGAGGACATTAATCAGCCGCTCAAATCATGTTTAATCCGTGAGTGTCCCCGTTCGTCTCTAAGAGATTTTATGGACTATGCTTTATTGATTGTCGGTTTTTCATTCATTGTGGGTGTCGCGGAGGAACGAGACACCGCACTCATTCCTGTAATGGCGGCCATACTGGAACGCGAGCACAAAATGGCGGCTACAGTGGAGCCCGTTCGCAAAATGCAAGCCACAATGAAGCTCCGTCATGTCACAGCTGTCATTCATGAATCCAGTCAAGTCACCATTGATCTTCGTGAGTCCAGTCAAGTCACCGTTGATCATCATGAGCCTCGTCACGTCACAGCTGTTTGTCCAGAGCCTCGTCAAGCCACAGCTGTTCGTTATGAGCCAAGTCAAGTCACAGCTGTTCGTCATGAGCCAAGTCAAGTCTCAGCTGTTCGTCATGAGCCAAATCAAGTCACAACTGCTCTTCACGAGTCAAGTCAAGTCACAGCTGATCTTCACGAGTCAGGTCAAGTCAAGGCCGCTCTTCACAAGTCAAGTCCCGGCTGCTCTTCACGAGTCAAGTCAAGTCACGGCTGCTCTTCACAAGTCAGGTCAAGTCACGGCAGATCTTCACGTGTCAGGTCAAGTCACGGCTGCACTTCATAAGTCAAGTCAAGTCACAGCTGCTCTTCACGAATCAAGTCACGTCTCAGCTGATCTTCCAGAGTCTCGTCACGTCACAGCTGATCGTCTAGAGTCTCGTCACGTCACAGCTGATCTTCCAGAGTCTCGTCACGTCTCAGCTGTTCATCCAGAGTCACGTCACGCCTCAGCCGACCGTCCAGAGTCACGTCACGCCTCAGCCGATCGTCCAGAGTCTCATCACGTCCTGTCTATTGCACCTAGATATTCAAGGTCAGTCTTTCGGTATCCCAGTCTGGTATCTAGCGTGAGGGATGCACCGCTGGTGTCTGCACGCACAGCTGGTGTTCCCAAACCAACTCACTCTAACCCTCCTGTTCCTGAACTTATCCTCTTGCCTGAAGCGCTTCCCATGATGGGGATCGCTTTATGTTGCATTTGTGCTGCGTACACCACCACCGAACTGCGTCCACTGAAATGTCTCCAGAGGTGGTGGCTGAAGCTGCAGAACCTCCCGGGGTAGTGACGCGCGCTGCTGTGTTCTCCGAGGCAACAGCACCCGCTGCAGCTTTTCCTGAGGTGGCGGCACATGCTGCAGATCCTCCTGGTGCGGCGATGCTCTCTTCAGTTCCTGGTGTGGTGGTAGTGTCCAGCAATGTACTTTCAGCCTGTCATGTTGTGATCAAGGAGAGGGTTACTGCTGTAGAAGCTCCAGAGGTGGCAGCAAGTGCTGCAGAACCTCCGGAGGTGTCAGTGGTACCCATTCACGAACTCTCGTCCTGCCCTGTAATGGCTATGAAGGCCGTCTGTAAACTCTCGTCCTGCCCTGTCATGGATATGGAGGCCGTCTGTGAACTCTCGTCCTGCCCTGTCACGGCTATGGAGGCCGTCTGTGAACTCTCGTCCTGCCCTGTCATGGCTATGGAGGCCGTCTGTGAACTCTCGTCCTGCCCTGTCATAGCTATGGAGGCCGTCTGTGAACTCTCGTCCTGCCCTGTAACGGCTATGAAGGCCGTCTGCAAATCCTCGTCCTGTCACGGCCACGGAGGCTGCTTTTGAACATTTTCCCTAATCTGAACCGGCCGAGGAGGCTTTCTCTGAACTCTCGCCCCGTTCTGAACCAGCCATGGTGGCTGATTGTGAACTGTCTGTTGTCTCGTCTCAACGAATGTGTCTGATTTCGAACTGTGTGTCTTGCCTGTCTCTGTCAAGGAATCTAAACCTGGACTGTCTGTCTTGAGCTCAGAAAATATAAATGCACCCCATATCTGTCCTGTTAACCCTGTCATTGCCAAAGAGACAATTTGTGATCAGTCTGTCTGTCCCCTTCCAGTCAATGTGTTTACTCCTGAATTATCTGTCTGTCCTGTTTCAATGAATGAGCCTGACTGTGAATTGTCTGCCATTGTTTTCCTCACTGAAAAATCTACCAGTACAGTTCCAGTCAATGAGTCAGATTTTGAACTGTTTCCTTGTCCAGTTCCAGTCAATGAGTTTAATTTTGAATTGTTTGTTTGTCCTGTTTTGATCGGGGAGTTTGCTTATGGACTGTCTGCCCTCTCTGTTGCCACCAGGGAATATATTGATGGACTTCCTGTGTTCTCTGCCTCGGTCCTTGGGTCCGTGCATGCTCTTTCGGTTTCTTGTATCTCAGTTTTCCCTAGGTCCCAGTCTCTACCAGGGGTTCCTGTTCTGTCTGATCCACCCTGGTGGGCTCCTGTTCCGTCTGCTCCGCCCTGATGGGCTCCTGCTCTATCTGCTTCGCCCTGGAGGTCTACTGCTCTGGCCTGGTGGTCTTCTGCTCCGCCGTGGTAGTCTGCGCCGTTCTGGTCTTCGGTTCAACCGGCTGTACCCTGGCTCCCAAATCTGTCACTTTGGTTTTCTGCTCCACCTTGGTCCTCTGTCCTGCCAGCTCTGCCTCAGTCCCCAGGCTCTCCACTTCCACATAGACCTTGCCCTCCGTCCCTCCCCCTGTTCCGCCTCCGCTCCACCGCCCTCCTAGAGTATATTAAACTAGGAGCGTCTGGAAGGGAGGGGGGCTCTGACACGAATCCGGTCCATGGACTTCCATTTGCTCACCACCAGAGGTCACTCCTCCATCACATTGACTCACACATTGCACAGACTGTCACATTACCCCAGACTACAATTCCCATCAACCATTGCACTGACAACACACATACAGCGGTCACCAATCAAACGCTCACCTGTAAGCTATTACACACACCATATAAAAACACTCAAATCCTGATCTAGTTGGCCGAGTATTGTATGTACTTATCGCTACCCTAGCCGATAGCTACCTTACAGAGCCTTTTGTAGTTTTCATAGTCTTAGTCTTGCCTTGCCTGTTTCGGATTGTGTTTTCCCCTGCCTGGATTATTGCCGTGTACCTGGATTATCTCTCTTTGCCTTGCCCTGTTGGATATTGTTCGCCGATCGAAGACCCAAGCTTGCCCTAGGAATACTCTTTGTCTTGCCCATGTTATACCTGTTTGCCACTGTTTGAACCATGCCTGTTATGACCACGTCTCTGTCAAATAAAAGTCTGCAAATGGATCCGCATGCCTCACGTCTCATCGGCTCCGTGACAGCAGCCTTCATTTTAGAAAAGTCTGGATTTAGGCTGATTTGTCTGTGGTATTACTGTCTGTGGTGTTACTTCAAAATGACAGACATAAGTGGCTGTGTCACCAGTGTTTGATTGAAATTATTTAAAAATAAAAATGTTCTTAAGCTTTCATTTTAATGGATATAGCATATTAAACTAATTTTAAATGCATCGCAATATATTTTATTAGAAAAAACAAGCAAGCATTTTCTGCCTCTCATTTGCCACCCCAATTGAAGAATGACCCATTTGCTTCTGAAAGAAATAAATTAAAAGGTTTTGAAAGTGGGATGTTTTTTGTTTCTCAGTAAGCATTTAGTACAGGATTTTTAATCTTTAAAGCTGCAATTTGGTAAGAAATGATTAGTTATTCATCTTAAGTAAAAGTGTCATTTAGAAGCATATTGGCTCATCTATGGTAGTCATATATGGCACCTCTAATGGTTCTGTGTAACACATTTTGACAAATGTGCTATAAAGCTTCTTATCTTTAAGAATATGTGCCATATAGTACCAAAAGAGGTTCCCTTATGATAACAAGCCAAATGACCACTGCAATAAAGTGCTATATGGCACCTCTTATGGTTCTACATAGCACAATTTGACAAAGGTGCTATATCGCACCTTTAAAGATCGGTGCTAAATAGCACTAAAAGTGGTTCCCCTATGATTACGAGCCAAAGAACCGCTTTTAGTGCTATTTAGCACCATTTTTTTTTTTTTTTTTTTTTTTAGAGTGCACAGCAGCAATACTCAATGATCTGGCCATTTGTGATACTGAACAACTAAAGAAATTATTTAGAAAGCCATGTTAGCGCATTGTCTCTGAAACTGAGACAGGATTTTACAATGACAAAGCAGATCTGCAGCTGCCTAAACCACCACTGAGCAGCAAGAGACGAAGTCAAACAGTCGGAGAAACACAGCGCAGTTAAGAGTCTGAGTTTTGAAGTCTTTTTAATATGTGCGACTATATTATAAAACATATTTTGAGAATAGGTCTAAAAATTCAGTACATATTAAATAAAGGTCAACTGATATTGCAGTTTGATAATACAATAATAATGTTTACAAAATAGCAAAAAAAAAAAATTATAAGCATTGTAACGACTGAATTGTAAACAATCCCAAAATATGCCAAGACTCTTATTCTGAAATGTCTTCGTGTTTCTACCAAAAGCTGCTCATTCAAAAAGATGAAAGATAAAATATGCTTCCTTACATCCAAGGAATCACACAACCAACATCTTATGACAGAAACCATAAAATAAACATGATCACTATTCAGAAACAGTGCATAAGCAGTCACTTGGCATAACTGT
The DNA here is from genome assembly GCA_039654775.1 of Spinibarbus caldwelli. Lineage (NCBI taxonomy): Eukaryota > Metazoa > Chordata > Actinopteri > Cypriniformes > Cyprinidae > Spinibarbus > Spinibarbus caldwelli. The sequence continues at coordinate 114,519 of CM077227.1, read as the reverse complement.
GTGGTATTCAATGATTGTGAACTGCTCTGAAACCACACGCCTGTAGAATGAACAACAGAGCTGTGTTTTGACTTTGAAGTGTGCAGTGCAGTCATAATAATTCTTTCAGGAAGGCAACTGTTCAAAATACCACACTGGTAGGAAAGCGATGGGCATCATGAAATACCAGGTCTGTGTGTGAGCGTCAGATCTCTTGAATCCTGAGGTAATCCAGAGAGACAAAGCCCAGATCAGCCTTCCCTTTTAACATTCATGAATTCTAGAAGAGGCCAGCAGCAGCCATCAGCCATAATTTACAGCAAATCATAAAATCTGATTAAAGTTGTGTTATGAATGCTCTTTGTCCCCTGTTTGATTTGCAAGTCCTCTTCCTCTATTGCTCCCCAGGTGTCTCCGCACCCGTGCCTGAGCTCCACTCGACCCGCACACAATTTCAATTTGTTTATGTGATATAGTGCTATAGTGTGTCCTGGAAAACCTCTGGCATAAATCAGACACATAAGGTGGGATGTACACATATACAGCACTGGTCCCAGACGGCATTACCCATAAACCCACGCTCTGGTCTGCCACACAATAGGTGGACAGGTAAGAGATTGATGAAAAGGACTGGCTGGGGGAAATTGATCTGGTCTCGATATTACAGTAACTTTGTCTTCTGAAGTGACACAATCACTTTGAATGATGAACGGAGTGAAATTTAAACCTTTATTCACTCTCAAATCAAATCCAAACACTGATCGACACAGACACACACAGACTACATCAAATGATGTCAAAACCTGTTGGTTTCTGCATACGCATGCGGTGAATAAAGATTTCTGAATCTCAGTCTGTTCATCAAACAAAGTGATTATGTCACTTTAGAAGGCTTTGAATATACCAATCAAATCATAGGATTAATTTCACATTTCCTTGTATGTCCTTTTTGGAGCTTGCCAATTTTGAGTTGGAGTTTTGACTACAACATTGATTTTCATCATTTGGACAAAAACAGCTAAATTATTCTAAGTAACAACTGATTTTCATAATTTGGACTGTAGTTACTTGTTAACCTTTAATGTTATAGTAATTCACCAACTGACAAGGTTCCCTGTATAGATTACTATACCTGATATATCTCCAAATAAATTATTTCAGAAATCAGAAAGTCTGCTAACGATTTAATGAGAGAACTGTGAGTGAGGAAATCTCTGATATAGCCGGATAGAAAGTAATTCCCATTTTTTCCTGCTGTAAATGATCTGTGTTATGGAATAAATGCAACTCATGAGTTATTTCTGCAGCACTCAAACCTTTCATACACGTCTTTGATGTTCCTCCAACTGCTGCTCATCAAGCCATATATAAGCTCAGTTCAGCTCAAGGTTATGAAACAGACCTACTTTACACTGCATTACCGCTGTCAAACATCTCTCTCACATTTAAACTAAAGATCCAGCGGATCTCCTCCAGGAGCCTCTCACTCGTTCCCACTCATAAACCTTCCTCCAAGATTTCTCTAGACACCCAGAAGACATGCGAGCGGGTCACTACATCACAGAGGCACATCATGAGACAGTCTCTGATCAACCCAATCCTCCGTGACCTTGGGAAAAGTGGAGCAGCGTTTCAGACAGACTTCACTGCACTAACTGCATCTGCAAACAGCTCCAGGACGTCCCGCACCATAAAGCCTCATACTGCCAGCGTATTAAAACCAGCCAGGCCTTTTTCTTTATTTTAGAATCACAGCAGGGCATATGGGATTAAGTGGCAAAAAAGTGCTGGGTCAGGCGGTCAGAGATCCTCCACACCATAAACCGTAATAAGCCATGATGACCATTTCTCAATAGCTCAATGATGCCTAAAACGAGATCATTAAATAGTTTTAAGTCATTAAACCAATAAATGCTGGCTCTGACAGCATCAGCCTCCATTCTCCCACTCATCTGAAACACTTTCATGGTATTTTCTCAGACTCTTCTCGTAGCTCTGAATGGTGTGATTATTCAGGCGACTCCTTGGATCCAGCTATGACTTAATTGAGTCTCCATAAGGAATAATTAAATATATACCCTGCATCCTGAAGCTCACAGCAGTGGCTCTAGCGCATACACGTGTGCGTGTTTCTGTCTGGTTACCTGTTTTATTTCTTACTTGATCCCATAGATGCTTTTGGGTTGCTTATGAAACTGTACTCCTGAAGAGCTATGAAATAATTTCCAATACCTGCACTAAAAGATGTTTTATTACATTTACAGGAAAAATGAACAACAGCAACGGTGTTCAGAGGAATGTGTGAGTTCCTGCAGTACATACATACATACATACATACATACATTATATATATATATATATAAAAACACAATCAAACATTCACACAAATAAATTTGCCAGTAAGAAATATTACCGGTATTTTTTTTTTTTTTTCATTTCTTATCTACCAGCTATATACCACCTGGATGGTGGGCTAAAACATTATAAGACCCCAAGTAAACAGCACAAAACATGGGAAGAGTCAAAACAAGTGTTTTGGGCAAACATTCTAATAGCTGCAGAAGAGCATCTCCGTAATGTGGAGCTGGGCTGCTCACAGCAGGAGGACAGCAGCTCTCTGATGACTGCTGATTGGCTGAAGCGCTGGCCCACATACAGTGACCGCTGCGGGCCCTCGCTCCTGGGGCCGGACAGCCTCACCTCTGCACACATCTGCCCACAGCGGTCAGTCGCCACAGGCCGCACGCCAACATCACCATCACAAACTTCTTAGACCACACTACAGAGAGCTCATCTCAGACACTCACAGAGATCATGTCCTATGTCAAAACCCGAGCCCTGAACACATCCCTCACAGAAAGCTGTGTACATCACTGGACTTACATATAAACATGGTTAGGCTGATTTATGAGCATTTATACCAACATAAAATGTCCTCACAAACGTAACTATGGCGCACTCTCCTAATTTTATCAAATGATCATAATCACATCAATTCATTTTACAATCCTACTACTAGCCTTTTATTTAGACTAAAAACCCCTTTCATTCGTGTGAGGAAGCTGCCGTTTTGAGACCATCTTGTCATGCCTATATGCCACTGCAATAGATGCATCTTGCAGTATTAAGGTTAACGATTAATCAATTAATTGATCGGTTGAACATTCCTGCTGTTTTCTCCCAAAATAAAAGCTTGAGGGTTTAAATCTCAGGAGTTTCAGCTGATAGGAATATGCTTAGACTATGGTCAAATGTAACTTCAAATTCCTTCCCCTTAATGTTATGCCAATTTTTCCCAGTGGTTTTGAAAATCAGTATATTTCCAAGTATTGTTTCAAAGTTAGAAATTCCAGTATCATGACAACACCACTGTGAATTCCATAAAGTCGAGGTCTCTTACACTCTCCAGTTTGAGCCTTTGCTCAAAACGATCTGGATTTCAGTGACGTGCTATAAATCCTCCAGCCCGTTTGACAGTGTATGTCAATTTAATGAAGATTACTCGTCTCAGAAGTGATGAAGACAATTGTTCCAGAATAAGCAGTTCGCTTCAGAGAATAAGGCCAGGACAAAGGAGAATGAGGTGAGGAAGACAGCATTCACCCTCGCAGACACACAGTCCATTACTACATTAGCCCAAAAACTTCAGACATCAGACTTGCTTCCATCCAACACTGAAACTCTTCGCTCAGAACAGCTTTCATTGTCTGAGCTCTAACATTACTGCTCATGTCAACTTTGCATCAAAAATTCACCCAAGATATTCCCATAAAGAAGAAACCCTGTTTCTGATGATTTTGTGCTCTGATCAAAAGCAGTCACTTCAGGGTAACTATCTATCTCACTCATGCATTTGATATTGTGACAAACCTGCTGTTGAAGGCAGGGAACAATAACAGCTACTGCACATATTTACATGCCATTTCAAAGCCACTGCGTATATGATTATGTTTCTGTTTGTGAAGTGCTGACAGGTCATATTAAGACAGAAGGAGAGATTTGAATAAAAAAATACACCTGTCCGTTTTCTCAGCAAACAGACCAAGCATTAAATAAAGACGCCAGCTGTTGTCCAATTTAACCGGCGTTGGGATTGCCAGGGGTGGGACAGCACAGCACCATTAACATATGTCAGGACTCGCTGGATTTCTGCTCCATCCCCATAGTCTTCAATCATCTCAGCAGAGCCAAAGCCCTCCGTTTACAGCGGCCAGAGTCAATTACCTGAGTTAACCTTTCCGTTCTGGACGCCATCCAAACAAACAAATAGCCCATCAATCCTCAGGTCTGCTTGAACTTCCTGATGTTCACATCTTGAGGATGAACTGACAATGACAGACATTTACATTATTGGGTGAACTATTCCTTATGTCATTTGTTTGTTTGTTAGTTTTAACGCCATGTTAGCATCAAGGCTATTTACATGGCAAACACAAGGTTAGCATCATAATCCATAGAATTTTAAAAATTACTACATAAAAACATCTGACAAACTTGACATGAGACAAAATATAAAATACATTCATGTGACACATTACAAAATATTCCACTTATACATGTTTCTGAATAAAAACGACGAAGTTATTCCCTATGTCATTCCAAACCTGTATAATTTTTTTTCCTCGCTGTGGAACATAAAAGGAGATGTTTTAAAAAAAAGTTGTCGGTCTCTGTTTTTTTTTTTTTTTTTTTTGTTTTTTTTTTTAATGCAACTACAATGAATGGGGACAATCTTTAAAAGAATTATATTGTATATAATATATGCTCAAAATATATAAATGTTGTGAAATCAAATGAGAGTTCTGTGTAAGGAACAAACCTTACACAGGTTAAGTAAATGATCAACCCTGTTGATGCAAATCACAAAAAAGCTCTGGTAGATCTTCAGAGGTAAGACTGGCTAAGAAAAATGAATCTCTATCCTGATTAACCAAAACAGGTTCTATCATCATATTCTTGGTTCTTTCACCTCAATCACTGTACTCTGAAGCTTGGAAAAAGCCCTGCTTTGTTCCTCTTGGGTCTACTGGAGTACAGACAGATGATTTCCTTAGTAAGAAAGAAAGCTTCAGGCCTGAGTGAGAAGGCCCTCATACAACAGTAAATCATACATCCCCAAAGACCTCTCCATTCTCAGCATGCTCTCCGATGTCCAGCTTACCGACGGCACAAAATTGTGGCTTTGACAAAATGGAAGGAATATCTTTCCCTACGGGAGATAATATTACCAGCAGGTGCGAGATGGGCTCATCTGTCACAGGAGGAGAACCTGTCTGAGAGCATGGGCTTGTGCAGGCATTACTCAGACAGGTGCCCATAGCTGCTCCAAACTGGGTCAAATAGAAGAGTTTACAGCACTTAAAGCTGAAAATTTTAAATAATTTGGTGTGGAGACATTTTTGTTACTATTCTGCAACAACATCATCAAGATTTGACTGATCAGCCTTTGCAGGCTTTCAAGGAACACAATGTCGCAACGTCAACAAAAAAGAAAGTCATAAAGACAGCGGACTTCAGAATGCATGTGCTAGAAGGTATCTGTGAGAGCCAGCTTTCATCCTCTTGGCATCATGAATGCACAGGACCCTGGGTGAAGTCTTGCTGTCGACAATGAAAGATGGTAAATATTTGAGTCTTATTTCTCCTTTCTCCTCCCGTCCCCCTGGAGCGAGACAGGTGACAGAGACTCTTGTGACATGAAGAGGATCTTTTCAAAGCCGCTGAGGTTTAAACTTACAGCTCTACCTTCCACTCAAACCTCCCTCCGGCCTCCGCTCAGAGCGTTCACCTGCCGCAGGTACAAAAGAGCAGGAGCACAGCTGCCTTTGAACTCTGCACTGACTTAAGTCTCCAGGGCAGAGAAAGAGAGACTGAATGGAAAGAGAAACAGAGAGAGAAATGCATGCAGCTCCCAGACTGCCGGCTCTCGGATGTCCCGGGCTTGATATTTCAGCGCGCCTGTACACACTGACAAACACTGAGACACTTTCAGCCATGCACACTGGAAAACACAGACAGCACAAGACACGGCCTTATGGCAGACTACAGAAAGAAACACTAAGAAACACCAGCACATCTACATACATCCCAGTTTCTGTTCCAGCCATGGCCTTCTGTGTGCTTCAAATCAAATCAAAATAGTTCCTAGTTCTCAAATATTAAACCTAACCCCCAGTTCCCACCATGCAAATGAGATGCAAATCCAACAAAACTAAAAACCAGTTAAGGTCTGGGTAATAAACAGAATCTAGCCTCTTACCATTTCATGCCTCCAGGGGCTTTATGCAAATCACATGCAAATACCAGCCCTGAAGAGAACCCACAAACACCAAAGAACACAACTACAAACAGAATAGTATCTGCACTCCATGAATGAAGGTCAATGGGAAAACCCAACCTACACTCCAGATGAAGAGAGGACTGTCAAAGGGGACCGGAAAAGCAGGCATAAAAGTATTTTGAAAAGAATAAAGCCCAGTGAATGCTGGCTTCTGATTACAGATCGTTCTTTAACTTGGATAATCCCAGAACAAGAGAAGCGCAGACTGCGTACCTGTGACTACAACGCCAGGACAAAGCTCAGCCGCCACCTCAGAAACTCAATCAAGAGATGTACTGAGACTATGAAAAGGAAAGCAGAATAAATTACTGATAGCTGATACCTGCACGCTCTGAACACACACGCCTCGGCTAATCATTTTCAAGCAGCTAACAGAAGAGTAAGCCCATAGAGATCAAACACAGCTGTCTGTAATTATCAAGTGCTCCTGAAGATCTTCATTAGTGGTTCAGTGGTGTTTGATCAGGGCTGGAGCTGAACTCCAGGAACAGGACTGAACCCCTCCTTTATAACATGGCTGCAAGAACATGCCTTCCCGTCTAACAGATTCATCCAAAGCCACGTGAAAGTGAAATCTCACAATGACCCTGCTGCTAACGCCAAACACCCTGTTTCAATAGAAAAGTGCTGATGTCTTACCTAAGAGTGGCTGTTAAACCACAGCAAACACGTGTGATCCATGTGTAAGGTTTTAAGATTTAGGACCTGTTAGCACAGGCTTGTGCACAAACCACTCCTTCTGACCTGTAGGGCATTAGATACTACACTCAGTGTGTACAGGTGCAAATGTGTGCTGCTTTAATGGACCTGGAGAGCAAGAGAGCTACATGAATTAGATCTCAAGCCAGAGACCCCTCGGGATGAACTGCAACCCATGGAGTGTAGAAGCCGATTTAATGAGAGGGGAAAGCAATTAGTAGATCAAAATCTAGTGGAAGAAAAGGAATGAAATATAGAAACAGAAGAAATCTTCTTGAGGCTTTGTACCTTTAACAATGCTGAGGCCTATAGTCATCAGTTCACTTGAACAGATATCAGTGCCTTTAGCACATTCAAACCAGATCGCATTTCAGCATACTGGCCTCTTAGAGTCACAGACACTACAGAACATTAATTACTTTGAATCTACACACAAACTATTGCACTATTGGCTAACTCCATTTAGCATTTAATGAACAAACTAATGTAATGGCTAAACAAAGCAGAATTACAGCATACTTATACAGCAACATCCCCGCTCCATGTGCTTGTGTCTGGAGCCATTCAGAAGGGAATGGAATTCAGTTGAAAGATCTAGCATTTACATTTAAATACATAATAAATTATTAAAATCTGAATATTCATCTGAAGCACAGTTGAAAAGCTGAGAGCTGTGTGCAGCTGGTCTGCCTCGTCACATTACTCAGATACCAATCAGACCCATAAACACTTTAGCTCCATGAGAACAAATGCTAACGCTCTGACGATCACCAGACGACTCTTCTGCATGTGTGTTTGAGACTTGAGTGCTGCTGAGAGCTGCGTGTCTCTGCTCAGGAGAAACTACTGACACTTCAAACATAGCCAAGTACACACTAAAAAGCTTTATCTTAAGAAGATAAAGTTCATGAAGAAAAAGGAATAAAACAATTAAAATCAATAAATTTTTCAGATAAAAATTACATAGAGATACAGACTGTTTCAAGAAAAGTAGCAGCAGCATTCAAGAAAATTAAAGGAGTCATGAACTGAGAAATCAAAATTCCATTGATCTTTGATATACATATAAGAGGTCATTGTACTTTAAAAAACATTTCATGATGTAATAGTGTGGCTAAAGACCGCCTCCGCAGAAGATCAACGCCTGCTTCTACATCAAACCAAACTATAAAGATGCTCCAAGACTACAAGACACTGTGCAGTGCCAAGTTGTGGAAAAACAGTATTTGCATTGCCTTCCTTCTGATCCCAACATTAGGAAAGAGTGAATGTATAACGTGGGGTTTGGGTTTTGTTTGTGTTATGTTCATGTTCTTGTTTTCATGTCTTTTATTCTGGAGTGTAGTCATGGTCCCTGTTTGTGTCATGCTTCCCTTGCCCTCATGCATTCCTGCTATTGGTTCCTTTGTTCATTGTGTCATGTTCTGATTGGTTGTCCTAGTCATGTGTCTTGTCTCTCATTAGTTGGTTCTTGTCATGTGACCTGTATTGTTTGCTATAAGTAGCCTCCATGTTGCCATTGTTCCTTGTGGTGTGTTGATGTTGTAACCTGCTGTCCGTGAGTCTAGTCTGTTCATGCTGTCTGTTCAAGTCAAGTCTTTGTTTGTTTGGATTATGTTTGTATTTTGGATCAATTTGTAAATAAAGCTGCACATGGGTTCTTACTACGCTCGCCGTCAGTAGACTATCATTACAGAATGAACTTTATTTTTAAGGAAGATCCTGACCGCGCAAGAACTTGGTCTTTAGTTCACTTCATTTTATCATGGATTCATTTAAAAAACAAGACACAATTTTCAGAAAAATTGAAACTGAAAGACAATGCTGTGCCAATTACATTGGATCCAACAGTAATGTCGCAACACACAAGTGTGAGTAACTATTTTTATTATGTATTGCTTTGCCTTTAAAACAGATCGTCTGACATGAGTATTTATTTGTTTTTAACCTAAATCACAGCAGCATCTTTCTGTGAAGGACGTAGCCTGTCAAACATACACCACTATTAGCCAGTCATAGCAGTGGGTGTTTACTTCCAAGTCTACAATCCACCACGCCTATTCAAACAGAGCGTTCTGGTGAGGGGGTTAAAAACAGGACAGAAAATAACCTATTACTTCTAAATTATGATGTTTTTTGATGTAAAAATCTTGATAACATTATAAGAGGACCTCAGAGAACAGTATAAAATAAAAAACGAAGGCAGTTCATGACCCCTTTAACAAAAAGAATGCAAGCTGCAGGATAAGTTTGAGAAAGAATGTTTTTGACCATTCAAGCCTGCAGAAAATCCAAGCTAGTAGAAATGTCATAATGTGGTTTTAAACAAAATTCTGATTCACTGTTGCAATGAACATCTGGTTTCATTCTCCCTCAAGGCCATTTCAGCCACTCACGGTTTAGATGCTTTTCTAAATGAATTTTCTCTGAATGCACCCATGTTCCTTCCTGAAAGCACAGCAGGGCGTTACATTATCAAAGATGATACAGTATGGCAACTGAAATGGAATAAACCGCTAATAAAAGCGGTTTTCACTGCCGGTAGGAGTCTTCAGCCTCTATGTGGTGAGGATAATCCCAAATTGCCAGAAGAGAGAAAGAAATGAAAGCAAACAGACTTTTATCCACTGTATATCTAACACACATTTAGATCACAGCAGATGTTCCCTGGAACCTGCAGCCGCCTTTTATATGCAAATGGCACATAAAGCGGCCCCAAAGCTTTCAGACCAAATATCAAAAATGGAAATCTAAATGATGTTGAGGCAATCACTTCCCATTAGAGCTGGAAAGGTAGAGGCAGAGACGGCCCGATATACCACTCCATATCAACACAAGCGCCCTTAATATCCTCATCTGCACGGGCGATGAGGGCACCTGGGATCTGTTCTTCTGATGCTGGACCCAAGAGAGGCTGTCATGGGACGGCACACTTGTGCACCACAGAGCATTTTCAGTAACATTTTAGTATAGGGACCAATTCTCACTATTAACTAGTTGCTTATTAGAATACCTATTAATAACATATTGGCTATTTATTAGTGCTTATAAAGCACATATTCTGCATCTCTAATTCTACCCAATACCTAAACTTAACAACGACTTTACTATTAATAAGCAGCAAATTAAGAGTTTATTGAGGCAAAAGTTGTAGGTATTGGTTTGTTAATAGTGAGAATTGGATCTTAAAATAAAGTGTCCTCCATTTTCAAGTCATTTATTTGCTATTTGCCCAGCTTAAACAGGGTGGACTGGCCACTGAAACACTCATGACAAGGCTCAGGTCACACCGTGCAGGACAATAACATACAGACAACACAGGCATGTGTAGTATATACAGACAGACCAATCTGGACATATAATAGCTCTATTAAAATGCCCGACAACAATGAAAGTGGCCTCAGGGTGTTCATTTTCCAGTCCATTTGTGATGTGATCTAGGAAAACCCAACACGGTGAAATTTTACTTTTTTTTAGGTTTTGTTACATGATGAAATGGCATACAATGCATGTGAAAGCTAGGTTAAAGCCCTTTCCAAAACTGTTTTTATTTTGTCCACAACTTGGACGTAACAAGTTATGGCGATCTGAAGTTGACTGATAGCTATGATTTTCAGGAATGGAATTTTGAGAAAAAAGGGTTTAAAGTCAGGCAATGAAAATAGAAACACCAGTCAAGTATCACAAGTAAAAGTCACTTTACTGTGGTAAAAGACTTATTTTAGTCACTGTACATGATGTAAAAGATACAAAATGACCCCAAGGACAACAGAACACTTGCAAACATTTGACCACTGTGTACATATCTGTTCATAAAACATCACAGATTACAGCGTGCAGACTCTCCAATTCTTCTCCTGTTCTATTCTGGACTTACTGCTGAACTTAATACATAACCAGATACAGTTCAGGGTTGTAACTTGTAGTTTTGTGTTCTAAACTTGTAGTTTTAGTTCATGCTGTCACCATTTGAACTAAATGAAAGTAAGGCATAGCGATATGAAAATGGTGCTGGGGGCCCTTTAAGAACGAGAGCTGTCTATCAGGAGCGCTATACTGTATCATTACACAAACAGACTAATCTTACCCTGAAGAGGACAGTTTTCCATTGTTTATCATAATGGGCATAGTCTCTGAACATTTGATCACCCCTTGTAGGTTTAGATAGCACGAATAGTGTACCTTGTAGTTCAAATTTAGAAAAGTGAGTGCAGTGCAACTGTTCACACACCTGTGCATATAACAGACTGTCATCAGACTCCTCCTCTTTAATAACTTCATCCGATCCTTCATCTCTGGATGTGAAATAGTCCATTATGACATCGTTTAGGGCACTGACATCACCAAGATTGAGCAGATTAAGACGAGCAAGATCAGCTACTTCAGACGGCGTTGTTCTCTTGCACTCCGCCATCTCACAATATTAAAAAATAAACAAATAAAAAAAGTCTGTGTGCCGTAGTTTACAGAGGACTGGCGGGAAATGTGCATTGATACACCTTTATTATATATGTTATGTGGTTTATTTTGATAGGTTAACTGTTTTTGTGGTGTTAAGAGAAAGCACCTCTGCAGCGTGTTCTTAACATAAGAGAAAGACAGTCTTTTCTGCTTGCTGCAATAAATCGCTATTTTTCTGCACTAAACAAGTGAATTCCAAGTTATTTTCAGAGATGATAGACAAGATGTTATAGAATAATAATTGAATGAAAACCTAATTTTGACCAAAAAAAAAAAAAAAAAAAAACTGACATTCGACCTATTTTTTTTGAAGTTCCTGAAAACGTCCCAGTGCGACATTCAGCAGGTTTTCCCAGATCGCATCACATTTATAGGGCTGTAGAGATGATCCAGTGCTTCAGTTTTGACTGACTGCAGACTGCAGTTAGGAAGATTGAACTGAATTCTCGCAGGGCACAATTTATTTGTTAAAATTCAAAGATCAGAGAACGGTGCATTGATATAATTAACATCTGTGGCCTTTAGAGTGTTAATCATGAGGCAAACTCCTCCTCCTCTGCTCTTGCTGGAGGTTAATGTTCTGTCTTGATGAGAGACGGAGAATCCTGACGGCGTTACGGCCGCGTTGGATCTGCAACAGAGGGAATGTGAATGCCAGCGCTGTGCTGCGTCCAAGTTTAATGATGATCAAATGTCCAGTAGAGTTTGTTGTGTGCATGAAAATGTGTACAAAAACAGAGAATTGTAATGAAAAAATAAATATTTAGTGCCGGGACAGATCTTGTCAGCAATGCCGTCACAGTGGCACACTGGATACACTACTGTGTACTAGTATGCATTTTTTGTACATCTGTGCATAATCTAATCAAGAATTGAAATTAGCTGCAGTGCCTGAGGGAAGAGTCATTTTAAGAACACCATTTTAGAAACACCAACATGTTTTAACATTTTATTAGACCAACATTTGGCTTGTTGTGGTTGGTTTGGTTTGTTTATAACAAAATCTCCTAGGTTGACAACATTTTAAAATGTCTGAATGGCGGATTAAAGAGGCGGCAGCCGATATTCCTATCTGTGTGCAGCTTGAATTCAACCGATGATCAATACGCTCCAGACGGCGAGCTTGTTTTGGTCGACGGCCTCCTTCTAAGCAAACTAATTCTAGCAGAACCAACGACAGAATAGAGGTCAGGCTCTGAGAGATGTGTGTCCATTTCACACACTGACATCACTGCATTCAAGAAAATATCTCAAAAACTGAACATCAGCCTCGCTTCACAAACAAACGCAGCAGGTGCTCAACATTTAGTCATCTTAATATCATCCAAAACCTGCATGACTAAAGCTGCATTCCAGATACCTTCCTACTTGAAAATAACGTCTTGAATGTTGGACCTTTGACTCAGACTGATTAACCCTGAAGCATCATTCAACCTCATTTCCAAAATGGTGGCAAACAACGAGCACAGCATGGAGCTGATTAATGTGGGACTTATGTATTCTGCAACATGCAAATTGTATAAACATGCAATATATAATAAATATACTAGAAGAATTGTTTGTGTATGAATGAATGCATGCATGCATATGTTTTCACCTATTTTCAATAACTTGTACACAGACAGCTATCTAATGTCTGGAACTGCATTCCACTATATTTTACATTAGATAGTTTAGAAGTGTTGAATGACTATAAACAGATTTTGGAAGAGCCTGAACGTTGCTTTAATTCACAATCTTGCCATAATTGGCGTAACATAAAACATTTTTGTGATGGCATTATCTTGTGGAACACACTGAGGACAGAAGCGGGACATTTCAACTCAGATATTCCCACCTCCGATTTAGTCTCGATTGCAGCATAATTCTGCAGAACAAAAAAAGATGTTGTGCAGAATGTGTAAGCTGCTCCTTTTCATGAAACAAACTGGGCAGTGGCTATAGGCTGCCAGAACTGGTTTTAACATAACCAGAGACAGATAACAACACTATATGTTGAAATGTACGCATAGATGGATAGTATTTAACCGCTACTGCGGAGAGGAAGACTTTCTCCACAGTACATTTTCTCGCTCCTTTGGTAACAGCAGTCTGGATGGTAGCGAGCACCAGCGAGTATCATCTGCCCTCTAGCAGACTTCCAGCAGACCCCATTCGACCCAGACAACACGAGCAGCGACTCGCTACACTCAAGAGCCGACAGACGGCCATCCATGACCTCATCCGTGTTTACGAGTCCTTAAACTCCCATCAGCCCCTCACGCCTCTCTCGCAGCAGCAGATGGCTCTCGGGTGACATCACTCTCCTCACGCACCAAAGAAAGATCCTACACATTTTGCTGATAAGTTCTGGCCAAAAACTGGCGAGAGCAGTACATATTTCACACTTGGAGGCGGGCTTAGCGGAGGTTAGCAGGGACAGCTGCGACGCTGCACGCCAGATGGTCAGACTACTGTGAGGTCAGCGGTCCTGACTTTGGGCCGAGACATGCGATCTCACCCACACACGGCAGGACAGGAAAAACACATTCAGCTCCATAATCACACAGGGGAAGAGCCTCACATGCTGTCCATTTATTTTGCTTAGTATTGTTGCTGTTGCAATTGTTACATATACTATATTGCCAAAAGTATTGGGTCACCCCCTTCTAATGAACAGGTCTGACTACTTTAGTAATTTCCATCAGTACAAAATCTTAATGTTTAAGCATATAATGATATTCTAGGGAATTGTGCGCTTCTAATTTTAAAGCAACAGTTTGGACAGGAGCCTTTTCTATTCTAACATGACAATGCCTCTGTGTATAAGGCAAGGTTCAAAAAGAAATGATTCATTCAGTCAATGTGGAAGAACTTGTCTGGTCTGCAGAAAGCCAAGTCCTAATCCAAGCTGAACACCTCTGGTGTGACTTTAAATGCAGATCTTGAGCCAAAAACTCATCACCAAACACCAATGACTTGTACACACACTATATGGACAAACGTATTGGGACACCCCCTTCTTTAGAACAGAAAAAGGCACTTCTAAAACTGTGGGAGTGCAACAAAAATGGAAACATAATTCATGTATTTAAAAATTGTATTTCCATCTCTGTTGCAACAGTTTTGAAAGTGTCTAAAATGACTGTACCCATATGTACAAGTCTTTGGTGATCAACGCCTCCCCTCCACCACACTGATTCAGTGCAGTAAAACCATCACGTGTGTCAGAGAAAGATGAAGGGATTATGGTACACAACCGGGTGACAAGAATCAACGGTCATGTGGACGGCCACATCTCTAGGACGGTTCAATGAAGATAAATGTGCTGTCCACTGTTAGCATATTTACTCTCGTGTGCATTAAGCGCTCTCACACAAGGAGAAATTCATCTAAACAATTAAGCCAAGCCAGCATTCAGTTCACAGACACCTCCAATCAACCTCTAATTAACAAAATTGACCAGACGCTCCTCTGGGTGTTTTCACTGCCTGAACCACATTTGTACCCAACATTTTCCCTGCCCAGAAAGGACAAGCACAGGGAGAGTGAGGATGAACACCGATCCTGTCGATCAGCCCTGACAGTTCATCAGTGAGAGGCAGGCGACGGCCCTCAAATCCCAGAGCGTCACTGACGAGGGATCGGTCTACGGTCATGGCAGTAAAGCCAGATCCCATTGATATAAACTTCATGGGATATTAATGCAGTCACAGAGGGTCATTATAAATGGCCCCGCGCTCAAAGACACTCTGGAAAACAACCGCTCACAATCGAAAACAAGTCAAGCCAGTTAATGCCCAATCAATACCAAACCATAGATTGATTCAAAATAAAAACACAATCATTTACTTGGTTCACTTTTCCTAGAGTGCCAGGATCTATATGCCACAATAACCTGAACACAAAGAGTGGTCGCTGGAGGAGCTTCATTTGGTGAAGATTAACCAAAGAAAATAAAAATAAATAAATAAAAGGTAAAAAGAAATACCAGTCAATGGTTGCCAATAGTTATTATCAAAAAAGAGAAAGTAAATGTTATCAAACATCTATAACTTAAATAATTCACTTGCATTTGAGACCAAATTTTGTGGCAGTTGATTAAATGCCTGTCATAAGCCACTGGCTAGTAATCTGTTAGACTGCACTCAGCAGTGATTCTCACATTTGTTTGCATTGTGTTGTGTCCAATGACTGCTTTAGAGAGTCTGCACTAAGTTCAATTATCAGGGTGTGGAACTAGAGCTGTTCTAAACCTACATAAAGCAGGAATAAAACAAATTGGACAGTTCACTTCATTCCTTCGCAGACAGTCGCATTTTTACACTGTTACCATTGATAATGGATTTGCAGTGCACAGAAAACTTTAGTGTGTAGGCACCCAAATAACTTTCGCTTAGCAAACAAAGACAGAATGCGAGAGAGTCTGAAATATTACATAGAACTGATGGCATCAGATAGTAATTAGGGGTTCAAGCACGCAGTGCTGAAACCCTATTGTAATTGTTAGGATTTTGATTACTATTCTTCTGCCCTAAAACTGATTGTGCAGACCAAACCGTAAGGCCTAGAAACTTCAAACTTGGCCAAATGATAGAGCTCAATTTGGGGAGAACCTATCAAAGTCTCAACCCAATTGTACAATAGGGGGCGCTACAGCGATCAAAACGCGAAACTGCTCATAACTCCTAAACCGCTTGTCGTAGACTCAAAAACTTTATATTATATTCGCGCTGCGAGGTCCGGTTTTTCCGCAAAATTTTCTATTAGATTTGCGCTGCGAGGTCCGGTTTTTCCGCAAAATTGAGTTATGTCCAAAACCTACTTTTGCGAACTAGTCCTAGGTTTTTCGCCCGATCGGAACCAAACCACTGCAGAAATATTCTCTGGACAGTGAATATCAATAATTATCAAAAAATGTTGCAATTGACTCACCGTCACATAGGGACGCAAAACATATTCATAAGGGGAGGGGCCATTTTTACTAAAATGGCTATAACTTATGAACGGAATGAGATATCTTCACCAAACTCAGTACATGTGTAAAAGCCCTATCTTTGGTCCAAAAAAAAAAAAATTGTGCAGCTCTGCCACTTGGTGGCGCTACAAAATGGAAAAAAAACATAAAATGAGCTTATAACAACGTAACCGTTGGTCCGATCTACTTGAAAATTGGTATGCGGTGTCTTTGTCCAATGTGCCATAAAGGTCTAGTGAGGACATTGGCGTATCTAAAAAAAACATGGCTGTCATTGGCCAGAGAAATTTAGGCACCTATTTGACAAGGTTAACGGAGGTCAATCAGAACGAAACTCAGTGGGCATGTTCGACTCATGGCCCTAAAGGTCTGTATGAATTTTTAAAGAAATTGGCCACTAGTTGGCGCTAACAAGTTTTATGGCTCTGTAATCACGTGGCGTTTCATACATCTACACAATATGCATATCATTTGATAGATCTCATAATGAGCAACTTTGCCTCAAGAACCATTGCTGTCAAATCAAATCGTTCATTAAATATTCACAAATGTGTTAAAAACCTACTTTTGCGAACTAGTCTAAGGTTTTTCACCTGATCGGAACCAAACCACTGCAGTAATATTCTCTGGACTCTCTAGATCAATAATTATCAAAAAAAAAAAAAAAAAAAAAAAAAAAAAAAAGTGTTGAATTTTGTCCTTTGGTTAGCTATAATGGGGTTATTTACAGGGATCAACGCTAAGGATTTTTTCTACTGGCCCGGTCGGTCGGGCCAGTGGTACAAATTTTTACTTGCCCTGCCAACATTTTCACTGGCCCTGCCACAAAAAATAAAATAGTTTGTTATCATTGTTTTTCATCTATGTTATCTTGTATTCTAATAAATAAGTTTATATGACACCAGTATTTTAGATATCAATTAAATTTTACAATTCTCTATTCCAATTTCAATACCACAGCAAAAATCACTAGCCAAAAATAAACAAATATAAAGTTTAAACATTATTAAAAAGACAAGTAACAGCCAGTAAATAAGAAAAAAATGAACAAATTACAATAGCACAAATAAACATAGGCCTATAGCACAAAGAGATATGAAATGATGCTTTTAGGTTATGTTTGTAGATGTTCAGGTACAGAAAAAAAAAAAAAAAAAAATCATAAAATAACATTTGAATATTCTTCACTCTGTGTTGCACCTTGATTTTTCATAGCAACTTGAAATTAGAGGCAGCCACTGCATTTTAATCATGGATTAATCCACAAAAAAATAAATAAATTTTAAAAAAGTGCGATGTTTGATTTATATTAGACTGTATAAGTTCAAAATCTGAAGCAAAAACAGAACGACCAGTCTTTAGCTTTGTGAAATTATGCTAACGTTACATAAAATATCGGCACTAAAACAGAAACAGCAGACGGGCTGAATGAGACAATTTCATTCTCTGACAGCAGGCGGCGCTCTTGGAACAGTGATACAGCTTTTCCTTGGTTACCACTATAAACACAGGAGCGCTGCGCATATTAACACCAATTTAATATGCAATATACGGAGACGATGAAAAGAAAATGCCATTTCTGAAAACAGTCAGTTCCCCTCAGAAACACGTTCATATAAAATTCAATATTTGGATTTTCTTCCTATATTTCATGCATTGTGAACAGAGATCTTGTTCTGCCTGCTAATGCTACAGTATTTTCTCCTTTTTGTGTCAGTCTTCTCTGGCATTTGTTAACGGCCGTTTACAGACTAATTATAATAATAACGTAATATTTCCACACAAATGACATTTGGGAAAATGATTGCAGTGCAGTTTGTGTGCAAGCACGGAACAGAAGATGCACTCAAATTAAACAAAATGTCCGGTCGATCGGTGCATCTGTACTCCACTGTATAAATTCAATATAGATTAATCATTGTTAAAAGTTACTTGCCAAGAGGGGTATTTTGACATACTTTTGTATGTATTTGCCTGTTCAGGCGGCTTGCGACTGTCTGTGCGTGTGCTACTCACACAGAACAGAACAAAGCGCGCAAGTACTGAAAGGAGTCGTCTTTTGTGCCCAAATGCTTTTTAATCGCTTGAATTTTTAAATCAACAAGGCTTAAAAACGCATGCAAATGATAAAATTTCGTGGCGACGCTGCAGTGGCCCGATCGGGCAAGTGACAAATCCGTCTACTGTCCCGAACGTCCTTCACACTGGCCTCATGCCATTGGGCAGTCCTTATTGTCGAGCCCTGATTTATCAAAGGGACATGGCCAAATATACCCAAAAGCCTATAAAAGCTAAACGCAAACTCAAAACTTTACAAAACTTGGTGAAAACGTGTCAGATGACTATTAACTAACATGCAAAGTTTCATAGAAATCGGACCATAGGTGGCGCTATAACAGTTAAAAAGGCCTCAAAAACAAGATTTCTATAGTAAATGACCTCAAACTGTAGAACGTTCATATATTCACACAAACACTAGATATTCATATCATATGATAGATCTCCTCATTCTGAACAACTTTGCCTCGGGGACTAATGCTGTCTATTAAATCAATCATTAAATATTCACAAATATGCTAAAAACCTACTTTTGCGAACTAGTTCTAGGTTTTTCGCTCCATCTTGATCAAACCACTGCAGTAATATTCTCTGGACTCTCTAGATCAATAATTATCAAAAAAATTGAATTTTGTCCTTTGGTTAGCTATAACGGGGTTATTTAGAAAAGGGGTGTGGCCACATATACCCAAAAGCCTATAAAACCTAAACGGAAACTCAAAACTTTACGAAACTTGGTGAAAACGTGTGACTGATGACTCTTAACAAGCAAGCAAACTTTCATGGAGATCCGACCATAGGTGGCGCTATAACAGTCATAACTGTTAAAAATCATCATATTTGTTAAATTACCTGCATTTGCCCAAAATGCTATTTTTAATCATTGATTTAGATGGTTACAGCCATGTTAACACAAAATCTTTTTCCTTATGTGCTTAAATGCTTGAACCCCAATAATTGCTGCTTGCAGCTATATTTATATATATTTTTTTCCTTGTCAAAATAATTTGGAATTATTTCTTATTTTAGCTGTTTACTCAAAATCAAGCTGTAAGTCCAAGAAGAAGGATCAGGGTATGACGATATATGTGATGAAATGGTATAAAGTGTCTATCGTTAAAGATTTTGCGCCATGTAAATGTATTCGCGTAGCAGAGTACTACTTAACCCTCTGGGGTCTGGGGGGGTTTTGGGGGCCTGGAGAAGTTTCGACATGCCCTGACATTTGTGTTTTTTTCAGTTGCTTATAAAAATATAAATGGCTAAAGTCTAATAACACTGTAAACAGCACAAACTGGGCTACAATAATAAGTTAGCAGCATTTATGTACATGATTGTGTTTTTGAGAAACCAAAGTTTATGCGTGGTTAGTGAAAAACTAAAATTTTGAAGTCAATTAAATAAGGCCATAAAACACATACAGAACATTTGTTTACAAGACTTTTAAGAACGGGATCTTGTAGCCTAGAGTTTTTACTTCAAAATTATGTGAAAATCAGCTTGTTTACTCACTCACAGAAAACAATATATTGATTTAAATTTTTAGACATGTTTTGTGATCAAAAGCCTGTATGCGAGGGAGTGGCAATGGCCTTGACTATTAACTCCCTGGGGTGGACGGTATCGCCGGCGATACCAGCTCGGTTTTTTTAAGATCAGTGCAAATAAGTGTTATACATCAATCGAAACTGTTAAGTGTCTACTTTTATTTGTGTACATTCACATTAACACAACTTTGTGCTTTTGGAAAAAAATGAAAACAAACAGGGTGCGCTCTCTGTCTTCTCAGTCTCCGCGAACTGCTTTTAGAAACGCGTCACTAAAATGAACTGTAACGCAGCAAATACTCAGCACACAGACATGGGAGTTATATCTATAGAAAGCTTGAAGTGTCTACTTTTAAATGAAGCAAGTCATGTCGAAAACAAATATTCTGTGATAAAGTAATGCGTATGAAACCAACACGATGTTCAGTCTTTCCCGTCTAACTCGTTATCTCTAATGCAATCCCGCCCCCTAGCGGCTCGCGCCGTTCATATGTAAATATCCACGTGAGACACGTGCGCATGGAAACGCCCAACATAAACAAAGCGTGGGGAGATCGTTCATCACGGCTACTGTTCGTTTCTGCAAGAAGACGCGCTGAGTAAAGGCTGGATTTCCCTCAAAAGAAGAACAAGATTTCATCCAGTAGAGGAGATCAATCTGATGAGTAAGTAATGTTTGTTTTTGCATTAGTTAACGTGTTATTGTGACAAACTTGAACAGATTTACTAGTTGTTCACAAACTACAACATGATGACTGCTACGCATCTAAGAATGTTTAGACTATGTTTATTATTAATATTCTGTTCACAAATAGATTTTAATAGCGTGCTAAACAATAATAATTAGTTTCTCAGATATACAATACCCTTTTTGATAGTACAAAATACATCCTTTTATTATACAAAGCATGCGTGAGTCTATGGCTACAGAATCATATCATAGGCTACTATAAAAATCATACATACTAGGCTATCTGACTACAAAATCATAGTTGGGTTTTCCCCAAACTATAATTCCTGACTACAATGTTTAAAATTGAGTAAAACATTTTGAATATGAAAGGCAATTCATTGTATTTAAATTTCTTACGGCGCGATGATGTTTTCATGCTCTATATAAAACAAAAGTAATATGAGTGCACACTGTAACATGATCAGTTCTACGAGTCTAAGTATGTTTAGAACATGTTTATTATTAATAGCCTACTCTGTTCAAAAATAGATTTTAATAACGTGCTAAACAATAATAATTAGTTTCTCAGATATAAAATGTCTTTTTTTTTGTTTTTTAACGATAGTACAAAGCATACGTGAGTCTACGGCTACAAAACCTATAGGTTTTGTAGCCATAGACTCACGTATGCTTTGTACCATCATAAATAAATAAATAAATAAATAAATAAATAAATAAATAAATAAATAAATAAATATGTATGTATGTATGTATGTATGTATGTATGTATGTATATACATACATATACACACACACACAGATGCTCTTGATATTAACATGCTCACAAATGTTTTTTTTTTTTTTTTTTTTTTTTTTTTTTTGTATTTTATTGAATCAGATACCTGCACCAAAGATGAATCCTGATGTCTCTTCAAACTGTTTTCCTCTGAGAGGGCTGTACCAACATCAGATGTTCAACTACACTGATATTCTATGGTAAAAAACTCCTTGACTAGTGATTATGTTGTTTTCTTCTTAAATCCATGGAAAGAAGCAGAAACACTTAAATAACACACGTAAATATCAGGTATGATTTACTTGTTTCACTTGTTGAACAGAATCTGTTGCAGGAATGACTCAAAGTCCGTTCACATCTCTGTGGTTAGATCAGTGTGCACAATAATGTGTCTTTGACCTTCATGTGTTGTAAATAAAATACAAATAATTGAAAAAAATTTTTTTTTTTTTTTGTTTTTTTTTGTTTTTTTAATCTCCTCACATTCTGTCTTACCTGCCTCAAAGTCACAGTCACACTGATGGGTCATTAGGGGCCATTAGGGGAGGGCCCTTTGTCTCTCAGGTGAGAATCACTTAATATTCAGGGCCATTGCCACTCCCTCGCATATCGGCTTTTAATCACAAAACATGTCTTTAAAAATTTAAATCAATATATTGTTTTCTGTGAATGAGTAAGCAGAATGATTTTCACATAATTTTGAAGTAAATATTCTAGCCTACAAGACTAATTACTCAAAAGTCTTATTCAGAACTATTTAGCGTGGGTTTTATGGCCTTATTTCAGCTACATTTTTTTTCCCCAAAACTTACTAACCACGCATTTTTTTTTTTTTCTAAAAGATGCAAACATCTATATCAATCTTGGTCACATAATATTGTAGCACAGTTTGTGCTGAATACAAAAAAAAAAAAAATTACAAGTTGGTCAATAGTATGTTTTAAGTAGCTGAAATAAATACAAATATCAGGGCATGTCAAAAACATCTCAAGGGCCCCAAAATCACCTCAGACCCCAGAGGGTTAAGTGATTTTCACCTGAAAGACAAAGGGCCCTCCCCTAATGGCCCATCAGTGTGACTGTGACTTTGAGGCAGTAAGAGAGAATGTGAGGAGATTTAAAAAAAATTTTTTTTTTTTTTTTTTTTTTTTTTTTATTATTTGTATTTTATTTACAACACAGTATAATCAAAACACACATAATGAAGGTCAAAGACACATTATTGTGCACACTGACCACAGAGATGTGAACAGACTTTGAGTCATTCCTGCAACAGATTCTGTTCAACAAGCGAAACAAGTAAATCATACCTGATATTTACTTGTTTTATTTAAGTGTTTCTGCTTCTTTCCATGGATTCAAGAAGAAAAACACAATCAGTAGTCAAGGAGCTTGTTTTACTATAGAATAGCAGTGTAGTTGAAAATCTGATGTTGGTACAGTGCTCTCAGAGGAAAAGAGTTTGAAGAGACATCAAGATCAGCAGGTATCTGATTCAAAATAAAAACCAAAAAAAAATAAAAATAATAATAATTGTGAGCATGTACTCTCATATTACTTTTATCAGAAGCATATGTGTGTGTGTGTATATATATATATTATATATATATATATATATATATATATATATATATATATATATATATATCGGTGTGTGTATGTTTTGTAGCCATAGACTCACGCATGCTTTGTACTATCGTAAAAACAAAAACATTTTATATCTGAGAAACTAATTATTATTATTGTTCAGCAAGTTATTAAAATCTATTTTTGAGCAGAGTAGGCTATTAATAATAAACGTTCTAAACATACTTAGACTCGTAGCATTCATCATGTTGCAGTGTACTCTCATATTACTTTTATTGTTTTATACAGAACATGAAAACATCATCGCGCTGTAAGAAATTTAAATACAATGAATTGCCCATCATATTCAAAATGTTTTACTCAATTTCAAACATTGTAGTCAGGAATTATAGTTTGGGAAAATAGCCATATAGCCATCCTGAACAACATGTATGATTTTACAGTTGCCTAAGATATGATTCTGCAGCCATAGACTCACGCATGCTTTTGTACTATAAAAGGATGTACTTTGTACTATAAAAAAAGGATATTTTATATCTGAGAAGTAATTGCTATCGTTTAGCACGCTATTAAAATATATTTGTGAACAGACTATTAATAATAAACATGGTCTAATTCTTAGATGCGTAGCATTCATCATGTTGTAGTTTGGGAAAAACCCAACTAGTAAATGTGTTCAAGTTTTTGTCACAATAACATTACTTACTCATCAGATTGATCTTCTCTTCTGGATGAAATATTGTTCTTCTTTTGAGGGAAATCCAGTCTTTACTCAGCGCGTCTTCTTGCAGAAACGAACAGTAGCCGCGATGAATGACCTCCTCGCGCTTTGTTTATGTTGGGCGTTTCCATGCGCACGTGTCTCACGTGAATATTTACATATGAACGGCGCGAGCCGCGAGGGGGCGGGATTGCATTAGAGATAATGAGTTAGACGAGAAAGAACTGAACATCATGTTGGTTTTCATACGGATTACTTTATCACAAAATATTTGTTTTCGACATGACTTTCATTTAAAAGTAGACACTTCAAGCTTTCTATAGATATAACTCCCATGTCTGTGTGCTGAGTATTTGCTGAGTTACAGTTCATTTTAGTGATGCGTTTCTAAAAGCAGTTCGCGGAGACGGAGAAGGCAGAGAGCGCACCCTGTTTTTTTTCTTTATTCTGTGTATACAAATAAAAGTAGACCCCTTACAGATTCGAATGGTGTATTGCTCTTATCTGTACGATAAAAAAATGGCAGAGTAATTCAAGCTCATTTCGGCCTTATCAGGAAAATCTGCCACAAAACGCGTATCCACGTTTGTCGACATCAGAGGGTTAAAGTTACTGACACATAAGATTGATAAAGAAACAAACACAAAGGAGAATGTAAAGAGTGGGACATGCTTGATGGTAAACGGCTTTAAGATCAGCAAACTGCAAAGAAGAACTCAGTCTTGGTCATATCACCCACCACTACAGGGTCTATTCAGAAATAACGTGCAAATGGTTTCCCTCAGGCCTTCTCTCAGCTCAGATTTGCTCATGCTAGTCATGTCCATGCAATTATTCACCATTTTCACAACACAAGAAGGTCAGTGACTTCTCATTTGCTTCGACTTAGACCTTTTGCTTTGCCGAATCAAACAGTGTGCAATGTAGGCAAATTGCTCTTGCGTCTATGAGTCACTGGAGGCTTTCAAAAGCATTTCGATCTTTCATTTGTATTTATCCGGCATGGCTGCACCAAAGAGGCCGAGGGTCCAGACATGCAGAATTAATCCACAACAAGTCCTGTCCTCTCAGGTCACCCATCCACACTGCTCTCCTTCAGCAGGTGGTCAGGGTAATGCATTCATTAAAATTGATGGCTAAAAAGCTGTTATGTGGCTTATGTTGCTGGTGAATAAAATATATATAATGGTAGATAGAGTAGCTTTTAAATGCTGCCTTGAAAAGCCTCATTCTCTACCGTCTTCTTCCACTGCAGTTCTAAACAAGCTTGTCTTTGGTTTCCGCTTCCCTCATAATGGCCTTCACTGCCACTTTAATTACCTGTCCTTCTGTTAAAGGAGTTAAGTGTTTTTTTTTTTTTTCCTTTTCATATGCATTTGTGAGTGAGAAAAATGTTATTTTGCCATTCAAGGACACTGATGTGGAACAAAGACAACTAGCGCTGGCCTGGAACAGCAGTGTTGTGACATGCGCTTGACTTCTTCTCAAACTCTCAAAGCAAAGGGACTCATTTAGAAAAGCAATAAGCACTAATTTTGATCAGGCACACATCCTGTGGTGTCAGACTGTGGGATGGAGGATGACGCACCTCTGATAGGTCTTTCACAAGAGCTCTTCGGTGTCTAATCTCATTTCTTGTTCTACAGAAACACCGCTCTAGATGTTTTACAAGCAGTGCTCTAATATAACCATGTTGTTTCATGACATTGTTTGTGGTACGGAATATTGGGTACATATATCCACCTCACTGTCTTCACGTACACTACAGTTCAAAAGTTTTAGATCAGTAAGACTTGTAATGTTTTTTAAAGAACTCTCTTATGCTCATCATGGCTGCATTCATTTGATCGAAAATACAGAAAAAAAAAAAAAACAGTACTCTTGCAAAATGTTATTACAATATAAAATATTGGTTTCTATTTTAATATACTTTAAAGTATAACTTATTTCTGTGATGCAAAGCTGAATTTCCATCAGCCATTATTCCAGTCTAAAGTGTCACATGATCCTTCAGAAATCATTCTAATATGCTGATTTTTTATCAGTGCTGAAAAGTGTTGTGCTGCTTAATATTTTTTGGAACCTGTGATACATTTTTTCAGGATTATTTGATGAATAAATTAAAAAGAGCATTTATTTATAATAGAAATCTTTTCTAACAATGTACACTACCGTTTAAAAGTTTGGGGTCAGTAAATTTTTATTCTTTCTTTTTTTTGAAAGAAATTAAACCTTTTATTCAGCAAGGATGTGTTAAATAGCAAAAATTTATACTGCTAGAAAAGATTCATATTTTGAATACATGCTGTTCTTTAACTTTTTATTCGTCAAAGAATGCTGACAAAAAGTTTCCAGTTTCCAGTATTGCAGTTTCCAAAAAAAAATATTTGGCAGCACAACTGTTGCTAACATTGATAATTATAATAATAAATCAGCATATAAGAATGATTTCTGAAGGATCATGTGACACTTTAGACTGGAATAATGGCTGCTTTGCATAACAGAAATAAATAATACATTAAAAGTATATTAAAATAGAAACCATTATTTTATATTGTAATACCATTTTGCAAGATTACGGTTTTTTTTCTGTATTTTTGATCAAATAAATGCAGCCTTGATGAGCATAAAAAAACATTACAAGACTTAATGATCTAAAACTTTTGAATGGTAGTGTACATCAGCGCTAAGCAATGTTGGGCAGGTCCTGCTTTCTGCAATAACCTCACACACCCACAGCATGTGAATATAAATTGATCAAAGCCACCAGTCCACGCTACAAACCAGGAATCTGACAGTTATTACGCTGAGGTGAAAGGTCAGAACGGCACACTGCTGCATTCACAGCGACTGACCGCCGCCAAGCTCTGATTGCTAGAGCAACGACCACACTGCTGTCTACCATTTCACATCAATTCAGATTTCTTTCCTCTTCATATTATGGTAGCACTAGGGCTGTGCAATTAATCAAAATACAGTTTCGATTTCGATTTTGGCCTCCAACAGTTATGAAAATACAATAATCGAGACAAAACGATTATAGTGCTCCATTCTAGTGGTGCACTTTCACTCCTCCATAAAAGCCTATTTTGCAAAATGGAACGTGCTTGATTTATTAAAGTTGATTAGATTTGTTCATGTTTTTAAAAGCATGAAAGAGAGCTTGCACTGTTCCTCAAGAGGATTCCTGTGTATGCGCTCAGAGACGGAGCAGAACACACACATGTAAAGTCATCTTTTACCTCAAGGTGTGCGCCTAAACGGTCAAATACACGCAAAAATGTATCAAAATGCAGCGCTTAGTGATTATTCACGTAAACCCTCGTCGTTATGTAATAAATGAACATAAACCGTTGAGAATGAAAGTGTGTGTAACAGTAAATTGGTTCCATCTGGCTCTTAAAGTGACAGCAGCCTAATATTCCTGCCGCCGACTGTGTGCTTAATATTAATAAAACAACAAAAGACAAAGACAAAATCACTCACTGCTCTTGACTGAAGGACTTTTGTAGCTTTTAGTTTAATTCTTAAAGTGAAGACTATGCTGATTTATTTTACATTAGATTATTCAATTTCTGTAGTAAGCTGTTAACTCTACACTTCAGACTTGCATTTAAAAAAGTTTTGGTCATATGGCCCACTCATAATCATGTTAAATAATCGTGATTACAACATTGACCAAAATAATCATGATTATAATTTTTTGTCATAATCGAGCAGCCCTAGGTAGCACAGAGACATGATCCAGGCGGGTCTGAGATATCAGACTCATCAGATGAAAACATCACTGAGACACACTGAAGACTGATATAGGTGATGTTTACACCCTAAAAGTACAGTAAGCACTCTTTTTGTCAAGAAAAAAACTAGATACTTTTGAGTGTGTAGCTGAAGAGTAGGCAAGCTTTGGGACATGAAACCACATCATAAATGTCATAAAATTGTCTTGAATCTACAAACCGCTTTGTCACGTATTTATGTGCACGGTCACTATAAACCAGCCTGTCAATCATCTAGCTACAGTTAAAATCCACACACTCCACATTTCATTTCCACTACTCCATGAGGTTAGATATTGATTATTTACCTGACCATCATTCTGACATCCGGCAATGTTTGTAGTTCTTTTTATTTGTGTTTGTAGTTCTGAAGTGAATCCTCTTCCGAAGCACAATGGGTTGTGGGTAATATAAGCCGTTCAAGTGAGCACAGATCTGCACTTCCAAAATCTACATCATCTACAATCTACTAATCAAATCATTTTCAACATATGCTTTGGGACTCACTTATTCTAATCTCACATACTATTTAAGATGGATATTATGCTCATCAGGATTACACAGGAGTCTGACGACAGAGACACCAGAGCTCAGCTGATGAAAACACCACACTTGCAACGTAGAAGAAATGACTTTAAAGATCTCATAAGTTCTTAAAAGAAGAGTACTGCTAGACATCATATTCCTGGTGCTGTAAGTCACAGCAGAGCATCACCCATCTAACAATCCACATCACCAGCAGACAGACGCAGAAACTAACGCCACGGCTAACTGAAATGCTGTCCTGAGAAAAACAGCAATGTTAGCAAAACGTGAATCAAGCTATTTCACTATTTCATTCTGTCATTAATTACTCATCCTCATGTCGTTCTAAACCCGTAAGACCTCTGTTCATCTTTGGAACACAAATTAAGATATTTTTAATAAAATCTGTGTTTTTTGACCTTCCATTGACAGCAAGGGTCCTACCATGGTCAAGACCCAGAAAGGTAGTAAGGACATAATTAAAATTGTCCATGTGACATCAGTGGTTCAACTGTAATTTTATGAAGCTACAAGGAAAACAAAAATAACGACTTTATTCAACAGTTTCTTCTCTTCTGTGTCAGTCTTCGACGCATGTTCACAACAGTAGCACGACGCACGCGTGCTCTCCTCTGCTCGTAAACAAGGCACAGCACACGCGTTACGCCAGCAGCAGCACACGCATGCTTCATGATACTCTCGTCAACGCACATGATTCACACTTTATTCAAGAAGACATTGAATAAAGTGTTTTTTTTTTTCTTCTTTGTGCACAAAAAGTATTCTCGTAGCTTCATAAAATTGCAGTTGAACCAGTGATGTCACATGGACCGTTTTAACGAAGTTCTTACTATGTTTCTGGACCTGTGAACATTTGTGTTGCTGTCTATGGAGGGTCAGAAAGCTCTCGGATTTCATCAAAAATATCTTAATTTGTGCTGAAGATGAACAAAGGTCTTACGGGTTTTGGAACAACATGAGGATGAGTAATTAATGACAGAATTTTCATTTTTGGGTGAACCAGAAGCTTGAGCCTACATGATGACAAAAAAAAAAAAAAAAAAGACACTTGTAAATTACATTCTTATATATATATATATATATATATACACACACACACACACACACACACAAAAATTTCTCTTTATTAATGTGTACAATAATTTTTGAAACCAATTATTAAAATAATTTGAATCCAAGGAGCTCTAAAATAACTCTCTCACCCACGCTTCAAGTGTTGACTGCACTGCTGTAAATCATTGACGAAAGTTAAATCCACAAATAAAACATCTAGGTAACAACTGCATCTGTCTGAAGAAAACTTCAGTGAGTGACTTCTTTTTTTCCTCAAAGCTTTTAAATGTACACTCATATCTCAAATGCATTTAATAATGTTTATTTAGTTCTAACAAGTTTTAAAGATATATGCATATATCTTCATGTATCAGCTAAATTAATCCATTAAATCCAGTACTGTGCACCACTATTTAAAAAACTTGTCAATTTATTTTGAAAAAATGTTTACAGTTTGTCAGCTGAGAATAAAACCAACACAGAGTGAAATGCAAACACCGACAATTATAGTCCACATTTCTCTAATAAGACACGGAACGAAGCAGCTTCCAAACTGCCCCTAAATCAACCATCTGAGTCCAGTATGAGCTGAGAATTCCTCACATCTTCCCTTCTGAAAACAGTCTCATCTGCGCAGCTGTTCACAACCATCAGTGAAGTACAGCTCACGCCTGGTCAGCTGATGCAAGTGTGCAACACCGTTTACCAGGCTTTTCATCCAGTTCCCTCAGTCGTCTTCTCCTGTTCTTCCTCTACATCTCCTCTCTCCAGGTGTGGCAAGAAGCACACAAGGCTCGTCATAGTGCTGAACAGTTCTCCCGGCATCGAGAAACAGCGGTAGCGGCACAAACAGGCAGCGATCGGCTCTGAATCTGTGATCGGAGGCGGCTGGAGCGTCACAGCAGACACACGCTTTCATTGGCCACCGCCGGCAGATGAGAAACGGTGCATAAACCGCGTCCAGCCACTCACAGCACTGACAGCACGGGCTATTTCATGAATGAACAGCCAGACAAATACGTCAAAACACTGTTAATCCCATGAAAACATGAAATTAAGTGCACAGATGTTATAGTTTGAACACCTTACAGACAAACAACTGTGAAACAACACATTTAATAATTTACATGCAACATATCACATGCATGTTAGAAATCTTTTTTTTTTGTTTTTGTTTTTTTTCCCACTGGAACAGCACACAAAAAGTTTGTGTGGAAAAAAATACTGCAAACTCCTCCCAATGCCATAATACAAGAAACACTTAAATATTTAAAGGAAATACTATGTTAATGATTGAGGTCAAACGTCCATCACTGCTGCCTTTTAAGACAAAGCCTGACCATCACAGAGGAGACTGCAGCTCGTTTGACTGGTCAATACTGCCACCTACAGATGGGTTAGGGTTAGGATACACCTATGATTCAGACTCTCAAAAGAGGATGATGTACATTCTTTAAAATAAACGCACAAAGTCTGTGTGTGTGTGTAATAAACTAATGACATAGGTACATATTACTGTTTGTCATATATTGATATCTTGATAAAGCGAAACTGTTATGTGTGTGTGTACAAAATTATTCATTTTCAGTATTCAATTCATCAAAAATATTCAATTTTTTTCATATTTTATGTTGCCTTCTTGTAAACTGCTTTAAATTACTTTTTCTTTTACATTAATCTACACTACATACAACAACGAAAAAGCAAAAAATAGATATGATGCTAATATACACTCACAGTGTGCTGTAATATCATGATCGGCTTGCCAAACGGTGATTCATCAATTCTGAATGGTTAAAATATTGGTGTTCTGTACGCTGTGAGCCCAGAGACTGTAGTGAACACAGTTTTTTTAAAAGCTTCGTTCTTAAAGGTGTGATATGAATAAATAGTGCTTATAAACAGCTGCTGAGATCTTTCTTGCTTAAAAGTACAGGAGATACGCCACGACTTAAGTGGATTCCTCGTAAGTGAAGTGGAATGACTATTTTATTCAAGCATCTTTATCACTGTGACTTTTTAATAAAGCAAATGGTACTGCTGCGAAGTTAGTCAATCAACAAAAGAGTTGAAATCAACCCTGATCACTGTCTTCATGCAGCAAATGCGATATTTCTCTGGCCTCAAGTCCTCAGCTCCAAGACGTCTTGAGCGAGAGGCGACTCATTTCTGATAATAGCACATGGCCTGAGCGTCACCAACACTGAAGATGTTCACTGACCACTGAAGTTAAAACAACTGCTGCAGATCCCTCCGTAGCTTTAGAATCACCATTAGTGTTCTATAGCAGAGTTATATTCAAATTCAGATCAGCTGTCGGATGGATCATTGTGCCTAACATCTCGTGTGTAAGTCATATGGAACAAAATAAAGCCAAGTGATAAGACGTTTTGTTTTTGGATAAACCAGAGGTTCTTAAACTTTTGTTCAGACCCCTCTTTAAATCCTTCCACCTCACCTCAGACTACCAAATAATTTCACAAAAATAAAAAGATGAAAGCTCAATGATATTTTAATTGGAAAAACTGCAATGAAAAACATGCTACTGTGTCGTGTTGCTGTGTCTGACAGGAAGGACAAATGCATTGGTCTCTTTGTCCAGTGCAGCGGCACAACACGATGCAACAACGTGCTGAATCTGGTGTAGATGCGCGTTTGTGTTTCTGTTAAAAAGGAGTGGTGGGTTCACAAAAAAAGCTTGTGATGCCGTCCGCTAAAGCAGTGCGAGTCAACGGTCTGAAGAACAAAGATTCAGAGGAATCTGCATTCAGTGCAGAGATCCCACCATTATTCACTCACTCAAATGCTGTTGTCACGGCTGTTTTCTGTGATTTTTCTGTTTGTTTGTTTTGCTGATCTCTGGCGCCCTCCTGTGGTCGCACACAGAACTACTGGGATAAAGTTTTTTTAATTAAAAAAAATTCTCTCTTAAAATACCTGTCACAATAATCAAAACAGTCCTGAACTAGATTCAAGGAAACCAAACCAGCACTTTAATGTAATAATTTTTTGTTTGTTTGTTTGTTTGTTTGTTTTTTGGATTCACTAATAAAAAAAGATTTAACATTAGCATTTAACATTAGAGAGCTGCTTTACTGCAGAAAATCAAACTCTAGTCTAATTAAATTATACGCTATTTTTCATGTTTAATACAATAAAGCTGCTTGCTTTAAAGCAATATATTGTATAAAGTGCTTTATAAATATGTGATCTGACATGACTTGATTTCTTTTTACCTCAAAGCAAAGAACAAAACAGAAATTTGCTGTGAGTATATCAGGCCTTCACACATGACAGCATTTGACAGTCTGAAGTTTTGTAAGACGTTCCCACAGCCTACAGGTTCCCCTTTGTTTGCACTCCAACACGTTCTCATAAGAGTGTCTTCTTCTATTGGGTTGCTGGAGGGCTCCATTACAGTCTTGAGCTACAGCATCACATTGGTCAAACCGTATTATTGCAGGTCCTTACATCAGGTTACATTAGTCAGACGACTGTGTGAATTTAGATTTACAAATGCAGTAAATGCAAAAAAACTGTAACTATGAGTAGCAATACAGGCAGTAATTAAAACGTTTATAATCCAGTAATTAAGACTAAAGTCAATAACACTGAATTAATCAGTGTAGTTTGGTCTGACACCCATCTAGAAGGAGTTCAAACTAACCAACAACTAACAACAGTATTGCTGACAAACACAGTTCAGGCTGTCACTAACAGTAGTGTGAATGTGTTGTGTTATTTTAGCATCATGTAGTGTGAACATGACACTGAGAACTGCCGATGTCTGAAACCCTAAAGCGAGGCAAGGAAAGCGTGCATGTGTTTACACGAGTACCTGTGATCTTATAGCCGCTGGCAGCCAGCTGTCCGGCCATGTATTCCCCATCAGAGCTGTTGTGAGAGCAGCCCCACGTCCTCACCCAGATCTTCTGAGTGCCAGGAATCACACTGAAAACAAGACAGAAAGAGCTCTCATCTATACAGGGCTGCTGTATTCTGACACATATGGGTCTAATAAAAGACACAAAGCATGAAAACAATGGAGGAAAGTCTGAATCTACACTGTCATGTTCAAGTCATCTGGTCTGATTACAATGTTAGAGATCACAGTGTCAAACATTTACTTCCAAGCTTTATCCACTACATGGCAATATTCAACGAGTGAACTGTGCTGGCCACAATAACATGCTTTTACATTGAAATGTTTATTTTATACTTGTTTCTGTCATAATGTGTTTGTTTGGGTTCATTCAGCCTTTAAATTGATTCTAACAATGTAATAATTATGGCACCGATCAAAAATGTACCTCCTTAATTTTTGGTTAATAATGAAGGGGCTCTTAAAGGTAAGGTCTCGTTTAATGTCGAGTAAGGGGTCTCCATTGCGAGTAAATCACTCGCATTTGCGACTGAATCTTCAAACTGCGCGACTAAATGATGTCTAATATTAGCCAATGGGTACTTGCCAATATGTGAGTTGGAGGTTAAGTATAAGTTTAGCACAGATATATTTTCACTCGCCGAACACTCTGAGCGCTTCAGAGTTTCTCTCTCCGTCAAGCGATCTGTGATATTTCTTAGCACACCTGTGTTTGACGTACACGTTACCGTGATCTCTAGTGTAACGGCGCACGACTCGCCGTCGCTTTGGTGAGAGCAGAGACAGTCTTACATGCAGAATTGGCGCGCTACATGGAAACAATATTCTTTGTTGTATTTTCCTGTCAAAATAACGCTTTGGATTTTTTCAGCTTTTAAGAACTGCCGGGTTTTCCGGTAGTGGGCGGAACTAATGCGCAAACGGCAATCTCATTGGCTGGTTCTCACCTATTATCATCACTGTTTTGTTTTCAGCAAATCAATTCAATTGAACGCACACAACCTGATTAATATTCATGAATCCAGCAGCTCGTTAATCCTTAGTGTGTTTTATACTGTTCTTATCAGAATTCGTATTATTATTATTATTATTGTTATTATTATTACCGTCTTATCAGTATTATTGTTAGTTTTTTCCCATTTTTTTAACAGAAACACTGAATGACCAAAAAAAAAAACACCACCCCAGTCCTAAATTCAGTTAAAATGTCATGCATTTATACATGGTTACCAAGTTTTAATTCAAATTACTAAAGTTCTATCATTAAATAATACTTGATTATCATAATGTCATATTATAATGCTTGGCTGACTAATGTTAAGAGTGTACTTTCAGATATTTAAAAAGCTGTACCATTTTACAAACATATATATACAGTATATAACCTATACAGTATATTACTGAGTACATAGGCCTAGTATATCAGTCTGGTGAGTAAACTAAAAAAAAAATTTACTAGCTAATGGCGATTCAATTGCCAAGGTGTCCGTAGAGGGTTGGGGGTCACATGACCAGAGTTTGAGAGCAGGACTCTGGCATTATGGGTCAGAACTAACCAAGATGCAGAGGAAGGACACAGACTGTTCTCAAGTCTAAGAGAATGAACTCGCGGGGGGATTTTTGTTTTTGTTTTTGTCATCTAGTCAGGCTCCCTGAAAGAATGAACTCAAGGACACAGAACCTTTAAAGGTCCCATGACATGCTGCTTTTTGGATGCTTTTATATAGGATGAAGTTGCCAGATGAAGTTGCAATTCAGCGGCTACAGCAGGATGTCTCCGAATGGTTATTTTAAAATATTGTGTCTGGATACGGTACTTTATTATCATTATTATTATAGTTATTATGTAGCTAATGCTAGCCTACGTTGTTGGCTTTTCAT
Source organism: Spinibarbus caldwelli (assembly GCA_039654775.1). Classification (NCBI taxonomy): domain Eukaryota; kingdom Metazoa; phylum Chordata; class Actinopteri; order Cypriniformes; family Cyprinidae; genus Spinibarbus; species Spinibarbus caldwelli. The sequence continues at coordinate 79,559 of CM077227.1, read as the reverse complement.
GTTGCTCTGATTTGCTATCGTTCCAAAGCTGTATTAGCATCTATATCAGTAATCTTTGTAGTTTAGAGCAGTGGTTGTGAACTGGTTTGGCCTTGGGACCCACGTTTTCCCATGGTCATCAAGCCGCGACCCACTTATATATATATATATATATATATATATATATAAAATTTGTTAAAAAATAAAAACAAAGCAAATTTATTTAACAAAAATTAAGACTGTAAAGAATATAACTAATACTGAATAAACAGCCTATAAGGTAAGGCTATTAAATAGCAGTCCCAAACTAGTTTTTGTTAATACAATTAAGTTGGTATGAGACACCACAGTCATTTAAGCATATACAAAATAACACAAAGTGGAAATAACATGATATTTTTGGGTTATGGAAACAACCGTTACCATGAATAACATGAACTGTTAATAACACGTGAAAACTGCTCCTGAATAGAATGAATATCATACCTTCATGCAAATCCTTCCCAGCTAACACACGCAGTACCAGTTATGTGATTTATCGGTACTGTACTTTTATTTCACGCGTTGCATGTTCGTAGTTTCTGCGCTTTAGTGAAGTGATATACAGCGCGGCGCCGTGCGCGCTACAAACACTGTATAACATCTGACAGGACAGGATAGTTCGCTTTTCTGAGGTGAGACTTTTTTTTTTTCATAGCAAGTTACGAAAATAACGATAGAATAATGACACTGACAATAAATCTGTCTACATCTCATCTGACCACAGCTACTGAATCTGGACAGCGCGTTTTTCTCAGGAATTATTACTGCATCTGACAGAAGTGTCAACAGCTTTCATGCACGTCTTTTAAAATAAAAGTCTTGCATCAGGAAAAAAAAAAAAAAAAAAACATTTATAATTACGTTTTTTTGTTGTTGATGTTATTTTCTGTGTATGTGTTTGTGTATGGCCGTACACTCCACGACCCACTCAGAACGGTCCCGCGACCCACCAGTTGAGAACCACTGGTTTAGAGAAGACTGTACTCTGGATCATTTTTTTTAATGACAAAGTTGCCCATGTCCACGTATATTGAAGTCATGTATAACCCATGATTTACTCCTGAAGATTTACCTCTACTCAACACCTGCTTGTCCACTCCGTCATAAATAAATAAATATATATTTGAATAAATTATCAGCTATAGTCACTAACCAGCGCCACTATATTAGTCAGACCTCTGCCATTATTACATCTACCTTTTTGGATAGGTGCCGTTGTGGAAAATGTGCTACCATTTGTACATCCAAACACTGATCAGCTGCCATGCTTCGCTCGTTTGCAAGCCATGATGTCTCTCGAGGAAAAAAAATATTGCGCTCGCCTCGCACGGTAGTAGCTTATTTTCTCATGGGCGGGCCAAATTCTCTGGGTGGGCAAAGCAGAGAAAGGGGAGGTAACCTTTCCCCGTATGACGACATAAAGGTAAGATTCCAGATTGGGCCATCTGAGCTTTCATTTTCTCAAAGGCGAAGCAGGATACCCAGTGCTCGGTTTACACCTATTGCCATTTCTAGCCACTGGGGGACCATAGGCAGGCTAGGGGAACTCATATTAATGTTAAAAAACCTCATGAAGTGAAATTTTCATGCCATGGGACCTTTAATGTGTGTCTTTGTAAGAATGAGATGTGCTGTGACCTCGACCAGCACGTTAAGTAACGAGACAGAACCACCCAATGATCAATAAATAACACATCACAGGTCTTACAACCTATTAAAACATTTACTTACATTATCATTTTATATTATTTTACCATGCGTATTTCTGTAAATCATGAGTATGTATATTTAATGTAAATTATACTGTGCAAATGTTAAGATTCTTTTTAATATGCCAATAAAATGTTCTGCAGGTTTTTTTCCCAGTCTTTATCACTACATTAAAATTACGCCAAAGAAAACAAAGATTTACTTTCACAGGTCACAGCTCGTATTTGCGAGCTTGCAGCAGAAAGTTTAAAGCTTTCAGACTTCTGTAGTACATCTGTCTGCAACGTCTTCTGTGATTTCTAATGATTGTATTATCTGCATTTGATGCATTATCAATATCAAGAACACATTCAGGTACTTTCACGCGTCCTCTGTACTTATTATTGGAACTGAACTTCGACGGCTGAACACATACAGCAGGTATAAAACATCTGCACACCTCTGTTACGACTACAGCTTTCAGAGATGTGAAAAAAAAAAATACAAATTAAATGTCAGATCTTTTTTCTATATTTAAATTAAAAATAAAACCAATACAATTCATGTAAGAAATAAACAAACTTTTGAAGAAAAATAAATAAATAAATAAAACCCTGAAATTCCTTGCTTGCATAAAGGCATACATTCTTCTAGTTTTCACATATTAGGCCTAGTACTTGTAGTTTTCAGTATGTACGTTGTTTAGAGGACAACATTTGGCAAAAAATAAATAAATAAATAAATAATAAATACAGGGAATTAAAATTGGCCTTTTCATTTAATTCACTAAATAATGCAGAAACACTATTGGTTGATTCAGTGGTTGAGAGCAGTCATTTTGTCTATGCACCGCTGTAGCTCCACAACACTTAGGTGTGATCTCAGTCAGCACTTAAGAATCTGTCTTATGGCTGGTTTCCACCGAGCGGTACAGGTCAGTACAGTACGATTCGGGACCGAACACCCGGATCCAGCTTGCGTTTCCACTGCCAACATCAGGCGTGGTGTATGCTGAAAAGTAGCGTTCGACGATAAAGCGCAACAATAAGCACTACTCTGCCTCTTTTTGTTAAATGTCAGTTTTAATGAACAATAATAGCCATTATAAAGTATAAGTACAAAGTATAAGAGGCTTATATAAGAGGAAATAAAGACAAAAGCAAACAATTCAGTCAAACGTATGCTACAGGTCAGCGCTGTGCTACAGTACAGTTCAAAATAAATATATAAAGTTAAACATAACTTTGTGCTCAGACAAAACAATATGAACAGGAACAAATAATAGATTCACGAGACCACGAATGGCAGTTAAATACACCCAATACGAATTGTATCTCATGTTTATTCATACAGAGACATCACAGCCAGCGTGAAATGTCGGAAGGACTATCCGAGCGAAGGCTGCTCTCAGCGGATACATGAGCACTGAGCGCCCGCTGATCGCCTGGAGCTCCGAAATCGGCATATCAAATATTCAAATCGGTGCTCTTTATAAATAAACCGCAGATTTGATTTTTAAACAACTACATTCTCGCCTGAAAAACTCTTAAAACTACATTTCATGACAGAATAATAGTAATGTTTAGAAAATTACCCGGGTTTTTGGGCAATGACATTTCACAAGTCCACAAGAACAGACAAGACCACATATTGAGAAACGGCTATTGTCTGTGTGACAATATAAAATTATAAAATACATGGTTATATATTTGTGTTTGCACACTCTGATGTAAGGCCAACACGCATGGACAGCGGGAAGGACGCTTTATCCTCTTATAGCACGCACAAGTGACGACTCTAGTCAACCAATCAGCGTTCTGCAGTGAGTTTAGCTCCACCCTTTTGGTACATTTTGCTGTGCTGGGTACCCCAATGGAAGGGTACCAAAAAAGTGATGGTATGGTTCGCTATTTTGGTACCATTCACAACTTCTGACAATGGAAACAGAAATAATTGCATACTGTACTGTACTGAACCGCTCGGTGGAAACGAGCCATTAGACTTTGCAGAAAGCAGCTTTTAGCTTCTTTACAAAAAAGCTTCTACTCTTAGACAAGTCCTAGATTTTTTGACTCACAAAGTCAAAATTTAGAATATTCTTAAGAGCATTTCTGATAAATTTTAAGTTTTATGCCCCAGTCATCACTTAAGTGATTCCGATTAACCCAGAATAAATATCAGCAATTTCATAGGATTTTCTTATCATATTCTTGGTCGCATTTTATTGCTAAAGCCACGGCCTGCTGAAGAGGTACCAATCAGGAGAAAGGTACAAAAAAAATGCATTTGCAAAGCATTAGATGTGACAATGGGGTATAACAATGACATACCAAGGAAAAGGACAGACTTTTATACCCACTGTAGTACAAGAACAAGGATACAAGATTAAATAAAAAAAAAAAATAAAAAAAATAGCCATTCAGACCAAAATACCCTGATTCTGCATGTAGTCCAACAGCAATTCACACTTTGTATTCATTTTTACATGGACAATGTGATATTTTCTCAGTGATTTTATTGGATTTTTCTAGGGCTGTCGCGATTCGTCGATTTTATTAGACTATTCGATTTTTAAAAATCCTCAGCTTCATTTTGCTCGCGTCAACTAACCGGCCAAATACCGGAAGTGGTGCATTTCACGGATGAGAAGCCATAAAACACATTATTAGACTGTTTTCCAATGCTGCATGATATATTAAACTCATTTAAAAATCATAATTAAGCATAACTGTGAATTCACAAACGCTACGATTTAATTAAATAATTTTATTCCATGGTCTGTCTGAATACTGGATTCTGATTGGCTGGCAGGTATGCAGTATAACCGTTTAATGCACAGGTAGTTCCAAGTCAGTTTAATCACCGTTCTATATTAATGCGCTGCTTTAATTGATGCACACTAACCAACACACATCACTCACACACACACACGCACTGAGAGAGAGAGAGAGAGAGAGAGAGATTGTGCTGCACACACACAAACTTACAACGCTTCTCTGGAATTTTTATTAATAAAACAAAAGATAGATACTAGATCGCTACATTATATTCCCCAGCAACGAGGTGATAAAAATCGCTGTTATTGAAGTAAATTTTTTGTAGAGAGAGACGCACAGACACAGCAAGCAGGTAAACTGTCCTCTCTCTCTCTCGATCGATCGATCAATAATTAATTGAAATACATGCTAGAATTCATTCAAACAAATGTAGTCTTACCGCACTATTTCATCTCTGTGTCTGATTTGAAGCTGGCAGAATGCTAGCACTAACAAGCCGTAACTGACGAAAATAACTCATTTTTACCCATTCGGTCAAATATTGCACTGCAAAGAGCAAGACAAGTTTTAACTCGTCTATTACTTGGCAAATGACCATGGAATAAGCGGGATATTTAACAAGGATTAGATCGCACAGTAATGTGTAAAAACAATCGTCAGGCCTTTGGCGCCCCCTGCAGGTCTTTGTTGTAATGCGTAATCTACATTAGCTCTATTGTTTATAATACATTATGTATTTTAACAGTTTTGTTCAATAAAACCATATGGTTTCTTGCTTTTGATACTTTATTTGAACTAATTATTATTACATCATTGCTATTATAGCCTATATTTATTTTAAGTCATTTTAAAGGCTTTTGTTCACTTACATTTTTATTACCACAAAAAATGTATTATAATTATAGGGCTCTATGAAATCCGTTTTATTTCCAAATTCAGTTTTTTCCATTTTCATTTTTCTATACTCTGTTTCATTGGTTAAATTAAGTTTTATTAATCAAAAAGTCTAATTAATTGAGTTTTACAGTTTTATCTTTACATTTACATTTATGCATTTAGCAGACGCTTTTATCCAAAGCGACTTACATAGCATTCAAGTTACAGTTTTTACATTTGATTAGCTCTTGCTTTCCCTGGGAATCGAACCCATGATCTTGGCGTTGCTAGCGCCATGCTCTACTATTTGAGCTACAGGAAAGCAGGAATCTTTATCAAATTCTGTTTTCCATTATTATCTGGATTCCACTTTAATGGTTCCATTAAATTGTAATAATCAAAAGCATCTCCAATTAATTAATTTTATAAAAAAATTCATTTTAAAAAAAAAAATAAATAAAAATTTATTATTTCTTTTTTTTCAGAAATACTGCACATTTACATTTTTCTCCTAAATAAATTTTGGTAAATAATATTTCTGGTAAATACTCCTTTAAAAAGTTTTTTTTGATTATAAAATTTTATTATTAGTAGACTAGAACACGTGGATATGTTGTCATTCTTGCACTATAATACTGAACTTTGATTTCAGTGATTTGGACACTTGCTTCTTGCACTCTATGCTGCACTTTACTTTTGCTTTAAAAAAGGATTTCATAGAAATTTGGATTTCATTTGGTGTAATAAAATAGTTTAATAAAGTATTCTTAAGTAAAATTGTTGATTTTTTTTGGAAAATTAATCGTTTAGATTAATTGATAAATTAGTCGAAAGATTAATTGGAATAAAAATAGTCGTTAGTGGCAGCCCTAGATTTTTCACATTTGCATCCTGCTGTTCATGGGTGTCGTGCTGAATATCTGTGCATACAGGGCTATTATTACCCTTTGAAAATGTCATGAAGGAAAATTATTGGATACACCTTACAGCTTCACAATTAGTAAAAAAATTATAATCAATTAGTCATGACTAATCATTAAATTATAAATGCAATGGCCAATCAGAGGCGTTTAAATTACTGGCCTCACAGAAATCAGCTCAATATCTCACTGACTGACTTCTGCTCTCTCATTATTCTGAGCGCTGAACTGGCTTTCTGTATGTATGCAGATCATCACCTGTGACTAATGTTGTCAAAAATATTGATATTTCAATACATATCAATACTGAAATATCGAAATACCAGTACCAGCTGTGCTTTCTCTCCGAGAGCGAGTTCACGCACACCACGATTCATTTGTATATTTGTTCTATTGTATTTATTTGTGCCACTGGTTGTAATTTGTTTATCTCTTCTTATTTTATTACCAACTTCAGTTGTCTTTGATAATGTTTGACAAAGTTTGAACTTTGTACAAATTAGGCTAGTAGTTTTTTCTGTATTATTAAAGGGGTCATCGGATGCAAAATTCACTTTACAAGTTGATTGAACATACATGTGTGTTGGAAGTGTGTGTACACATCCATCCTATAATGATAAAAATCCGCCAAGTGTTTTTTTTTTTTTTTTTTTTTTTAAATCCCCTCTCTCAAATCAGGCTGTTCTGAGATTTCTGTCAGAATGATGTAGTTCTGCACAGGCCCCTCCCACGATAGTTGATTGACAAGGCCATCTTACCTTAGACCCGCCCTGAGTGAGCTGAGAGCTGTCTGTCTCCGGTGCAGGGGAAGACAAGAGTGTCTCTGATTAAGTGATTGAGGTGTTTTGTTGTTGGATGTAATAATGAATATAGCATGATTTACTCCAGACATCTGAGCCGCTGAAGACGCAGAGGATTAACGCTACTTTAGTTTTGAAGTGAATGCGCCGATATGTGCTAGTTAGCAAGTTTCGCGGCTGAAGTTTAGTATGCTCCATAGATGTATACCTAGATGCCTCATTATGGATTGTTTATATGGCCCTCGATATGTAAGCCATCCGCCATTTTTGGAACGGTCTGTGAATCTTTGAGCGTATTGACTGTGTGCATCTACAACAGCAACTCATACGCTTGTAATATTCATCGATTATTATGGTGAATGAACATCAACGTATCTGGAGCGGTCGAATAGGGAATCTACACACATCTATGGTCTGCTCGTCACTCCACGGTAGAGAGGGGCGGAGTCAGCAGAGCTCATCAGCATTTAAAGCAACATGGACTAGAACAGCGTGCTGAAAACAGAGCTGATTTTGACAGGGTAAAGAAGGTGTTTTTACACTACCATTGAAAAATTTTAACCAAAGTATGTTATAGACTTTTCATTAAGACCGTAAAGAATCATATCAACTTGTGTAAAACTTGTGGGTATCCGATGACCCCTTTAAAATTGGAATTGTGAACTGGGAAGTTTCAGTGGTATCTAAATTTAGGTGGCTTATTTATTAGAATGCACTTATCTTGGTCGAAACAATGAAAACAACTATTCCTTTTATTCTATAACTATTTTATTCCTTTTTTATAAAGAGCAGTGTTACAACAGACTGTACGCCCTTAATGCTGTCGAAATTTTTCCCTGTGGTATCGAAAATGGTATCAGATAGATTTTTTTTTTACAGTACCATATTGAAGTTAGTAATTCCAGTATCGAGACAACACTACAGAAGTTTTCTGTCCAAATGACTTTTTAGGCCACTTTTAAGGCAGAATGTGAAAGTGCACGTTCCCATTGATTATGTTAGACACATTATCTTGAGAGAATTCTCGGTCACAGAACAGCTGAAGGCTAGCTGTTTAAGCAGAATTTCAACATCTGCATAAAAACAGCTGTATAGAACCCAGCAATGAATGTGTGTAACAGCGCTTGATCACAGCAGCACCTGTGAAACCCTGACCGCACCTGACCGCTGGGTTAGTGTCTGACCTGTCTGTCTGCAGCTCTTCTTCTGCGGGCTGGAGCTTGTGTTTGCGTGGACGAGGCACGATGTTCCTCCGGGCAAACTGTCTCTCGTGAGGCGTGGGGTCCTGAGACGTCACCATGTCCTCAATATCATCCACCGGAGAGTCACAAGCAGACAGCATGATCTGAGAAAACATCAAACACTGCAGAGTAAAGCTTTATTAATGATCCTCATCACACAGTGCTGCTCAAATCAACACATAAGTGTCTGTTAGCACAGTGTTACTGCAGTACTCGAGGTGACAGTGAGGGGATGGGAACAAAACAAGATTTACAGTTTTTAATAATACCCCAAAATATTGACTGGGGACTAATGTCGTGGACTAATGGATAGAGAGTCAGCCTTGTAACCCAAAGGTTGTGGGTTTGAGTCTCGGGTCCGGCAGGGATTGTAGGTGGGGCGAGTGAATAACCAGCACTCTCTCCACCTTCAATACCACGACTGAGCACCGAACCCCCGACTGCTCCCCGAGCACCCCAGCACTGCTCCGGGTGTGTGTGTGTTCACTGTGTGTGTGTGTTCACTGTGTGTGTGTGTGTGTGTGTGTGTCTGTGTTCACTGTGTGTCTGTGTTCACTGTGTGTGTGTCTGTGTTCACTGTGTGTCTGTGTTCGTGTTCACTGTGTGTTCACTGTGTGTGTGTGTGTGTGTTCACTGTGTGTGTGTCTGTGTTCACTATGTGTGTGTGTGTTCACTGTGTGTGTGTGTGTGTGTGTGTGTGTGTGTGTTCACTGTGTGTGTGTTCACTGTGTGTGTGTGTGTGTGTGTGTGTGTTAAATGCAGAGCACAAATTCTGAGTATGGGTCACCATATTTGGCCACACTTCACCTCCTTTCATTTCCTTTTCCTGAAATAATAAAACTCCAGAATAACACTCAAAGAGAGAATGTATTTCCGACAGCTATGCCTCCTGTAATCCAATCACATTACCCATCACTGTGGTCAGAAGAACTGCTCTAATGTGTATTTGATGCTCATTGTATTAAATCACGTGTAAACAGATCCATTTATTACCCGTGTGATGTTTTCTTTATAACAGTTCACCATGACTTCATAAGTCTGATTCAGAAAAACACGACTAGACAGCAATACACACAATACACGAGCACCAGAGCAGAAAAGCTTTAAAGTTTATCAGCATCAAGAGAAAAGAAGCAATGTTTAATAACTCTGCTGAGTGTCTCAGGCGCCACAATCCACGTGTTTGCCTTAAACAAACTCTCTATAAACATTTAAGAGCGCGAACTTACCGGAAAGACGGAAAATACAACCGCACCAAGAAACGCTGACAAATCTGCGGCAGTCTGAAGGAAAATAGCGAGTTCTTCTTCTCTTTAATCGCTTATGTTCGCGTTGTTTTCCTCTCAGAGCGCCATGTTGGAAAGTTTCCCCTTTAACCTCGACGAGATACGGCAAGCGAGAGCGGACAAACCTCACACACTTCCCTTGGCGTTATTATATTATATTATATTATATTATATTATATTATATTATATTATATTATATTATATTATATTATATTATATTATATTATAATTAATATGTAAATATATTCCAGGATACATAAATTCGTTTCCAAACGTAGTAGCTATAATCTTTATTACATGTTAATTAGCTCACTTTCCTTAAAAAAGGAACCCAATGCATTAAATGTGGGAGCAAAAAAAAAAAAAAAAAAGATCTTTTGAATTACATTTATCTTTATTTGTACCATCTGATATATTATACAACATTATTTAAGATTCTATATTTAGTCATAGACAGGGCCGTAGCTGGGGTCTGCGGGGCCCCGTTTGAAATTGTTTAATTGTATGCTTGTTCTATTTAGTTATTTGTGCTATTTACACAATATTTAAGTTTTTTTCAAGTTTGTAGGTGTCCAGGTACATAAACCGAATAATCAAATGTAAAATAGCACCGCAGAGTCTTCACTGTAAAAATGAAATATACAGCCAAACCAAAATTTATTCAGACACATTTCTCACATTATCACAGTGTATTCACTATAGTTTAGAAAATGATAATAAAATATGACAAGAACTCAGAGTTAAACTGTGTCAGAACAAATTCATCTTGATAATGTCAGATAACTTTGACAGAAAGGTATGTAATGGATTACAATCAACCAAAAATCCAGAAAACTGTTAGTATGACAATATTTACTCAACTATCAGTACTTCGTTGACCAATTACCAAACAATGCTTAATTTTGTTCAGTCTGTGGTGTAAAAAGGTATCATTAGCAATTAAAGAAAAACACTTAAGCAAAACATGCTCAGGTCAAATTGTCTAAATAATTTTTGGTTCCAATTTTTTTTTATCAATTTTACTTGTAGTCCACTGTATGAAGATTTTTTGGGTATGTCACAGTTTACTTTATTTTGCTATACTCGCTTACATAAATGAACTACAGTGTCCTGCACCCACTAGTAAAAAAAAATAAAAAAACAAAAAATATTATATCTGCTGTCTGAATAATTTTTGGTTTGTGGATTAATTCTTGTTAAAACTACAAAGTAATTCAGTCAAGAGCAGTGAGTGATTTTTTCTTTTCTTTCATTTTCTTGTATTATCATTAAGGACACCGACAGCAGTTAGTAAATTAGGTGCGGTCACTTTAAGAGACAATGCACCCATTATAATGATGCACATCTAATTTCTTTCCCCACTGTTTACTTTCACTTTAGAAATAACCGGTAGTTTTTTCGAGGATGCTCTCCAAGACCGGTATTTTGACATAATTTTGTATGTATATGTCGGGACAAGAGTAAGAAGAGGCAAATTCGGTGTTGAAACACTTTGCGTCTCTCTGCGTGCGCCCTGTGCGCACAGAACACCGCGCGCGGGTGCTGAATTGTGCTCTTTCATATCATTTTCTGTTTGCATGTGTAAACTAAGATGTGCATTTGTTCGTTCAGGTGCAGGAGGACGCGAAGGAGAGCTGGGTTCGGTGTTTCTGTCTGTGAGACGCGGCTCTCTGCGTGCGCACCGAACACAGCGCGCGAGTATCAGTTCAGCTTTTCCGCGTCTTGTGTTTGAATGCTTTAAACTCTTTTGAATGTTTAAGTTGGCAAGGTTTAAAAACACGCGCAAACGGTAAGCTTTCGTGACGACGCGCAGCAGTGGCCCATCAACTGTCCTGAGCGTCTTTTTAGGCTGGCCTCAGCCAGTCGGTTGAGATCGCCGGGGGCCCCCCCTCAGCCGTGGGCCCCTAGAATCGTCACCACCTTTCACCCCACTAGCGACACCGCGGTCAAGCCAGCCGCAGTTCAGGAAAACACGGTCAAACCAGCCGCGATTGAAATTATAGTGCGCGCGTATTACTATGATTACGGTAATTTCGGGAACAACACAGAGGGAAAGCGCTTTCAGAGCGCTTTTCATTCTAGACGCCCAGAATTGAGATATGATGACATTTTTCCTTTTTTTTTTTTTTTTTTGTACATCTGCTTTAATATGCGTTTTCTTTATTGGTCTCTGACGTTTCTGTATTAGGCCTACTATATTCTTATACTTCATTGCAAGATTCGTAGAAAAGGAGATATGGGACATTAATCGATTTAGAGGGGTATTAACACCCCGTTTTCTTATAGGGGACGTCCCATACTTTATGCACACCTCATATGAAACCATTTTATTGCAGTGTTTTCAAGATATGGCACATTATTCGATTTAGAGGGGTATAAAGACCCCATTTCTAATAAGTACAAGAAATGAATGGTCAGTTCTTATACGGGATGTCCCATACTTTATGCACATCTCATATTAAACCATTTTACTTCATCGTTTTCAAGATATGGGACATTATTCGATTTAGAGGGATATTAAGACCCCATTTCTAATAAGTACAAGTAATGAATAGTCAGTTCTTATAGAGGACATCCCATACTGTATGCACACCTCATATGAAACCATTTTACTGCAGCGTTTTCAAGATATGGGACATTATTCTTTTCAGAAGGGTATAAAGACCCCATTTCTAATAAGTACAAGTAATGAATAGTCAGTTCTTATACGGAACGTCCCATACTATATGCACAACTCATATGAAACCATTTTACTGCAGCGTTTTCAAGACATGGGACATTATTCGATTTAGAGGGGTATAAAGACCCCATTTCTAATAAGTACAAGAAATGAATGGTCAGTTCTTATACGGGACGTCCCATGCTATATGTACACCTCATATGAAACCATTTTACTGCAGCGTTTTCAAGATATGCGACATTATTCGGTTTAGAAGGATATTAAGACCCCATTTCTAATAAGTACAAGAAATGAATGGTCAGTTCTTATACGGGTCATCCCATACTTTATGCACACCACATATGAAACCATTTTACTGCAGTGTATTGAAGATATGGGACATTATTCGATTTAGAGGGATATTAAGACCCCATTTCTAATAAGTACAAGAAATGAATGGTCAGTTCTTATACGGGACGTCCAATGCTATATGCACACCTCATATGAAACCATTTTACTGCAGCGTTTTCAAGATATGGGACATTATTCGATTTAGAGGGGTATAAAGACCCCATTTCTAATAAGTACAAGAAAAGAATGGTCAGTTCTTATAGGGGACGTCCCATACTTTATGCACACCTCATATGAAACCATATAACTGCAGCGTTTTCAAGATATGGGACATTATTCGATTTAGAGGGATATTAAGACCCCATTTCTAATAAGTACAAGAAAAGAATGGTCAGTTCTTATAGGGGACGTCCCATACTTTATGCACACCTCATATGAAACCATTTTACTGCAGCGTTTTCAAGATATGGGACATTATTCGATTTAGAGGGGTATAAAGACCTGATTTCTAATAAGTACAAAAAATGAATGGTCAGTTCTTATATGTGAAATCCCACACTATATGCACACCTCATATGAAACCATATAACTGCAGCGTTTTTGAGATATTGGACATTATTACACTTTAGAGGACTCTAAAGACCCCATTTCTAATAAGTACAAGAAATGAATGGTCAGTTCTTTTATAGGACATCCCATACTATATGCACTCGTCGTATGAAACCATTTTACTGCAGCATTTTTGAGATATGGGACATTATTCAATTTAGAGGGGTATAAAGACCCCATTTCTAATAAGTACAAGAAATGAATTGTCAGTTCTTATAGAGGACATCCCACACTATATCCACTCCTCATATGATACCATTTTACTGCAGCATTTTTGAAATATGGGACATTATTACACTTTAGAGGACTCTAAAAACCCCATTTATAATAAGTACAAGAAATGAATGGTCAGTTCTTATACGAGACATCCCATACTATATGCACACCTCATATGAAACAATTTTACTGCAGCGTTTTCAAGATATGCGACATTATTCGTTTCAGAAGGGTATAAAGAACCTATTTCTAATAAGTACAAGAAATGAATGGTCAGTTCTTATACGGGTCGTCCCATACTTTATGCACACCACATATGAAACCATTTTACTGCAGCGTTTTCAAGATATGGGACATTATTCGATTTAGAGGACTCTAAAGACCCCATTTCTAATAAGTACAATAAATGAATGGTCAGTTCTTATAGGGGACGTCCCATACTTTATGCACACCTCATATGAAACCATTTTACTGCAGCGTTTTCAGGATATGGCACATCATTCAATTTAAAGGGGTATAAAGACCCCATTTCTAATAAGTACAAGAAATGAATGGTCAGTCCTTATACGGGTCGTCCCATACTTTATGCACACCACATATGAAACCATTTTACTGCAGTGTTTTCAAGATATGGGACATTATTTGATTTAGAGGGATATTAAAACCCCATTTCTAATAAGTACAAGAAATGAATGGTCAGTTCTTATAGGGGACGTCCCATACTGTATGCACACCTCATATGAAACCATTTTACTGCAGTGTTTTCAAGATATGGGACATTATTCGATTTAGTGGGGTATAAAGACCCCATTTCTAATAAGTACAAAAAATGAATGGTCAGTTCTTATATGTGACATCCCACACTATATGCATACCTCATATGAAACCATATAACTGCAGCGTTTTTGAGATATGGGACATTATTACACTTTAGAGGACTCTAAAGACCCCATTTCTAATAAGTACAAGAAATGAATGGTCAGTTCTTATATAGGACATCCCATACTATATGCACTCGTCGTATGAAACCATTTTACTGCAGCATTTTTGAGATATGGGACATTGTTCGATTTAGAGGGGTATAAAGACCCCATTTCTAATAAGTACAAGAAATGAATTGTCAGTTCTTATAGAGGACATCCCACACTATATCCACTCCTCATATGATACCATTTTACTGCAGTGTTTTCAAGATATGGGACATTATTACATTTTGAGGACTATAAAGACCCCATTTCTAATAAGTAGAAGAAATTAATGGTCAGCTCTTATACGGGACGTCCCATACTATATGCACACCTCATATGAAACCATATAACTGCAGCGTTTTCAAGATATAGAACATTACTCGAATTAGAGGCATATAAAGACCCCATTACCAATAAGTAGAACAAAATAATGGTCTGTTTCCATAAGGGACATCCCATACAGTATGCATACCTCATATGAGTCCATTTTACTGCAGCATTTTTTAAATATATGTTATTTTTATACTTTATACACGTATAAAGACATCATTTTGTAATAATTAGAAAAACTGAATTGTCAGTTTCTATAGGGGACGTCCCATACAGTATATATAACTCATATCAGTCAATTTTACTGCAGCGTTTTTGAGATATATCACATTATTTGACTTCAGAGAACATCAGGTTACCAACAGGTGATAAAAATGGAGTAATAAACCTTGGGAGAAACCAGGCTCAGTCGGGGGGCCAGTTTTCCTCTGGCCAACAGCAAACAGAGATTGATTTTGATTCAGGCAGCATTACTACGTCATAAGTCAGACTGGGATCGCAACAGTCAAAATATTTAATCCAGTTCCATCTAATTGAAGATCCTATTCATCACGTTTGTATGGGAGGGTTTTTTGGGAATCTGTGTCACTGGTTGTCGTGTCAATGAGGCCTTCACACAGGGGATGATCTAGTTGACACAATCTCTGCTGACACTTCAGGGCTGCATTGTTGTCGTGTCTACACTCAGGTCCTCCATCTGATCTGGATACGGCCCGGATCCAGCCGACCACGGTAATCCTTGGAATAACAATCAAAAATACTAATATCAGCGTAGATGGCATTCTTCTTCTGATGTAACGAGTACATCTGGTGTTATAGGAAGTGTTCCTGGTTCTGGCTGACCTAATTTATGCATTTACATTTACGCATTTAGCAGACGCTTTTATCCAAAGCAACTTACAGTGCATTCAGGCTATACATTTTTTATCAGCATGTGTGTTCCCTGGGAATTGAACCCATGACCTTTTGCGCTGCTAACCCAATGCTCTATCACTGAACCACAGAAACACCTCTAAAGTTAGGCTGCATAAATTGTTATGCAGCCTAACAATCCTTTTTATCAATTTAAATTGATAATGTGTTATGTGTATGCCAGGTTAAAGATATGTGTTTTTAGTCTAGATTTAAAGTGACAGAGTCTGTCTGATTCCTGAACAATGCTAGGAAGATTGTTCCAGAGTTTAGGTGCCAAATAGGAGAAGGATATTGTAACAAATTAGCTCAAAAAGGGAACTGTATATAAATAATTACAATTAATTATGATTAATTACAATTATTTATATCGGCTGACAGTAATAACTGTCGCAGAGTTAAATTGCCATAAACTGATCTGTTCATCCAGCGAACATTCAGTGTAAATTCATATCAATTCTAAGAAAGGATATTTCCGTGGCCACAGAAAATATCTTCCTATTAATGCATTAGAGCATGTAGCAAGGGTCAAAATCGTAAAGGGACATTAATATGCAAGGCAGAATCAGAAACTCATGTAATTTGTGCACAAGAATTTTATTAACTAAACGCTAACATACATATCAAATCTAAACAAACAACGAATAACATACACTCAAACATACAATCGCTCATACATGGGGAAAGGGTTAATGAGAGTTGATGGGTGAAACCATCAGGAAAACCAGAGAATGCAGTTATGGAAAAAGTCATTTAACCACCTGAGTAAAACCATCAGCGCCGTTTATAACGGGGTCTATAACTTATATTAAACCTCTGTTTCGTTTAGTTAAATGCACTATACTTGCACTTCCTTTGTGTCCGGAATGCGGTCTCGTTGAAAAGTCTTGATGGTTTCAAGGTTTTTGGATTCGCGATCACGTTCTTCCGGGTTGAAGAGTGATGAATTCCAAAGATGTTCTGAGGTAGAAATGACTTCCAGGTAGAGAGTGGAAAAAGAGTTAAGAAAGGAATCTGCTGATGTCCGAGGAGCTTTGATTGAATGGAAAGACTAGGCCATCAGCCTGGCACGATAACTTAAGGGTCCAGAAGAGTTCCAGCTCACATCTTGCTCATCCTCTTAGGGTCTAACAGATCCTAGACTGGGTCTTTGTGGTCAAGAGTCATCCCCAGGCTGGGGAGCTCACCCATGACTCTATGTTAGGGGCCGACCGGGCTCGCCCGCAGAAGATAGCAGAAAAGCTTTTTCTTGCAGCAGAAGTTTTAGAAGTGAGGTTTTCAGAAGAAGAGGGCCGGACCTGTGAATGAGACCTTTATCTGGTATAGAGGTCACACTCTGAGGAGTCAAAGAGCCAATGGGCTCCCTTCTCTTTGGAGGGAAGGTTTTACGAATCTTTGTCTCTGAGCATGGCAATTTGCATGGGGTTGCTATTAAAGAACTATTAAAGATTCTTAGAACACTAATATGTTGCATAGGTATCAACATGTAATATACACTGTCATTTAAATCATCCGAAGACGAATTGATAGAGATCAAACATGATATAAGTGAGGTAATATTAACTAGTGATCTATCATAAACATGCATAAAACAGGATACAGTACAAAAAGACAATATACACGAACAGTAACAAAATACACAATGACCTGAGGATATGTGTGTTCATTCAAAGAAAGGTTTTTCAATTAATTAATTAGAGAAGAGTCCATTTTTATGTGCATGACATGTCTCTTTCCTAAGGGAAAATGAGGTCTGCCCGCATTCCTTTGACCAATAAAACTAGTGTTATCAGATAAGTTGCCATGGCACCGGGGGGGCCTGGAGTCATCAGAGACATACCGGCACTCAGAATGTGTGTGGTGTGAGGGGTCTTTGGTTAGAAATTAATCTAGTAACTAATTTGATTTTTTAAATCTGATGAACAAATGTGTGTCTGATTGGTCCAAATGCTACAATCTAGTGCCTGTGGTAAAATGGACTCAAAAGAGGTATGCATACTGGAAAAGAAAGGAAAGGAAAGGAAAGGAAAGGAAAGGACGTGACGTGTGGCCAAGTATGGTGACCCATACTCAGAATTTGTGATCTGCGTTTAACCCATCCAAGTGCACACACACAGCAGTGAGTAGTGAACACACACACACACACACACACACACACACACACACACACACTGTGAACACACACCCGGAGCAGTGGGCAGCCATTTACGCTGCGGTGCCCGGGGAGCAGTTGGGGGTTTGGTGCCTTGCTCAAGTGTCTCACCTCAGTCGTGGTGTTGAGGGTGGAGAGAGCGCTGGACATTCACTTACCCCTCCTACAATTCCTGCCAGACCTGAGACTCGAACCCATGACCTTTGGGTTACAAGTCTGACTCCCTGTGCGTATGGGACATCCCCTGACCTTTCATTTCTTGTACTTATTAGAAATGGGGTCTTTAGCGTCATCTAAAGTGTAATAATGTCCCATATCTTGAAAACGCTGCCGTAAAATTGTTTCATATGAGGTGTGCATATAGTGTGGGACGTCCTATATAAGAACTGACCAATCTTTTCTTGTACTTATTAGAAATGGGGTTTTATACCCCTCTAAATCGAATAATGTCCCATATCTTGAAAACGCTGCAGTAAAATGGTTTCATATGAGGTGTGCATAAAGTATGGGACGACCCGTATAAGGACTGACCATTCATTTCTTGTACTTATTAGAAATGGGGTCTTTATACCCCTCTAAATCGAATAATGTCCCATGTCTTGAAAATGCTGCAGTAAAATGGTTTCATATGAGGTGTGCATATAGTATGGGACATCCCGTATGAGAACTGACCATTCATTTCTTGTACTTAATAGAAATGGGCTCTTTATACCCCTCTAAATCGAATAATGTCCCATGTCTTGAAAACGCTGCAGTAAAATGGTTTCATATGAGGTGTTCATATTGTATGGGACGTCCCCTATAAGAACTGATCACTCATTTCTTGTACTTATTAGAAATGGGGTTTTATATCCCTCTAAATCGAATAATGTACCATATCTTGAAAACGCTGCTGTAAAATGGTTTCATATGAGGTGTGCATATAGCATGGGCCGTCCCGTATAAGAACTGACCATTCATTTCTTGTACTTATTAGAAATGGGGTCTTAATATCCCTCTAAATCGAATAATGTCCCATATCTTCAATACACTGCAGTAAAATGGTTTCATATGTGGTGTGCATAAAGTATGGGAAGACCCGTATAAGGACTGACCATTCATTTCTTGTACTTATTAGAAATGGGGTCCTTATACCCCTTTAAATTGAATGATGTGCCATATCCTGAAAACGCTGCAGTAAAATGGTTTCATATGAGGTGTGCATAAAGTATGGGACGTCCCCTATAAGAACTGACCATTCATTTATTGTACTTATTAGAAATGGGGTCTTTAGGGTCCTCTAAATTGTAATAATGTCCTGTATCTCAAAAATGCTGCAGTAAAATGGTTTCAAATGAGGTGTGCATATAGTATGGGACATCCTATATAAGAACTGATCATTTATTTCTTGTACTTATTAGTAATTGGGGTTTTAAACCCCTCTAAATCGAATAATGTACCATATCTTGAAAACGCTGCATTAAAATGGTTTCAAATGAGGTGTTCATATAGTATGGGACGTCCCCTATAAGAATTGACCATTCATTTCTTGTACTTTTTAGAAATCGTGTCTTCATACCCCTCTAAATTGAATAATATTCCATATCTTGAAAACGCTGCAGTAAAATGGTTTCAAATGAGGTGTGCATAAAGTATGGGATGTCCCGTATAAGAACTGACCATTCATTTCTTGTACTTATTAGAAATGGGGTCTTAATATCCCTCTAAATCGAATAATGTCCCATATCTTGAAAACGCTGCAGTAAAATGGTTTCATATGTGGTGTGCATAAAGTATGGTACGACCCGTATAAGGACTGACCATTCATTTCTTGTACTTATTAGAAATGGGGTCTTTAGAGTCCTCTAAACCGAATAATGTCGCATATCTTGAAAACGCTGCAGTAAAATGGTTTCATATGAGGTGTGCATAAAGTATGGGACGTCCCCTATAAGAATTGACCATTCATTTCTTGTACTTATTAGAAATGGGGTCTTTAGAGTCCTCTAAATTGTAATAATGTCCTGTATCTCAAAAATGCTGCAGTAAAATGGTTTCAAATAAGGTGTGCATATAGTATGGGACATCCTATATAAGAACTGATCATTTATTTCTTGTACTTATTAGAAATGGGGTCTTTAGAGTCCTCTAAAGAGTAATAATGTCCCATATCTCAAAAACGCTGCAGTAAAATGGTTTCATATGAGGTGTGCATAAAATATGCGATGTCCCGTATAAGAACTGACCATTCATTTCTTGTACTTTTTAAAAATGGTGTCTTTATACCTCTCTTAATCAAATAATGTTCCATATCTTGAAAACGCTGCAGTAAAATGGTTTCATATAAGGTGTGCATATAGCATGGGACGTCCCGTATAAGAACTGACCATTCATTTTTTGTACTTATTAGAAATGGGGTCTTAATATCCCTCTAAATCGAATAATGGCCCATATCTTCAAAACACTGCAGTAAAATGGTTTCATATGTGGTGTGCATAAACTATGGGACGACCCGTATAAAAACTGACCACTCATTTCTTGTACTTATTAGAAATGCGGTTTTATACCCCTCTAAATCAAATAATGTACCATATCTTGAAAATGCTGCAGTAAAATGGTTTCATATGAGGTGTGCATAAAGTATGGGATGTCCCCTATAAGAACTGACCTTTCATTTCTTGTACTTATTAGAAATGGGGTCTTAATATCCCTCTAAATCAAATAATGTCCCATATCTAGAAAACACTGCAGTAAAATGGTTTCATATGTGGTGTGCATAAAGTATGGGACGACCCGTATAAGAACTGACCATTCATTTCTTGTACTTATTAGAAATGGGCTCTTTATACCCCTTTAAATTGAATGATGTGCCATATCCTGAAAACACTGCAGTAAAATGGTTTCATATGAGGTGTGCATAAAGTATGGGACGTCCCCTATAAGAACTGACCATTCATTTCTTGTACTTATTAGAAATGGGGTCTTAATATCCCTCTAAATCGAATAATGTCCCATATCTTCAATACACTGCAGTAAAATGGTTTCATATGTGGTGTGCATAAAGTATGGGATGACCCGTATAAGAACTGACCATTCATTTCTTGTACTTATTAGAAATGGGGTCTTAATATCCTTCTAAACCGAATAATGTCGCATATCTTGAAAACGCTGCAGTCAAATGGTTTCATATGAGGTGTACATATAGCATGGGACGTCCCGTATAAGGACTGACCATTCATTTCTTGTACTTATTAGAAATGGGGTCTTTATACCCCTCTAAATCGAATAATGTCCCATGTCTTGAAAACGCTGCAGTAAAATGGTTTCATATGAGTTGTGCATATAGTATGGGACGTACCGTATAAGAACTGACTATTCATTACTTGTACTTATTAGAAATGGGGTCTTTATACCCTTCTGAAAAGAATAATGTCCCATATCTTGAAAACGCTGCAGTAAAATGGTTTCATATGAGGTGTGCATACAGTATGGGATGTCCTCTATAAGAACTGACTATTCATTACTTGTACTTATTAGAAATGGGGTCTTAATATCCCTCTAAATCGAATAATGTCCCATATCTTGAAAATGATGAAGTAAAATGGTTTAATATGAGATGTGCATAAAGTATGGGACGACCCGTATAAGGACTGACCATTCATTTCTTGTACTTATTAGAAATGGGGTCTTTATACCTCTCTAAATCGAATAATGTGCCATATCTTGAAAACGCTGCAATAAAATGGTTTCATATGAGGTGTGCATAAAGTATGGGACGTCCCCTATAAGAAAACGGGGTGTTAATACCCCTCTAAATCGATTAATGTCCCATATCTCCTTTTCTACGAATCTTGCAATGAAGTATAAGAATATAGTAGGCCTAATACAGAAACGTCAGAGACCAATAAAGAAAACGCATATTAAAGCAGATGTACAAAAAAAAAAAAAAAAAAAAAAAAAAAAGGAAAAATGTCATCATATCTCAATTCTGGGCGTCTAGAATGAAAAGCGCTCTGAAAGCGCTTTCCCTCTGTGTTGTTCCCGAAATTACCGTAATCATAGTAATACGCGCGCACTATAATTTCAATCGCGGCTGGTTTGACCGTGTTTTCCTGAACTGCGGCTGGCTTGACCGCGGTCTAGCGACGGCCCTGGTCATAGACCTGCAGTCTAGCATGGATTGACTAAACCTTCAGTCAATGAGCGCAACAACACCAAAACTGATTGATTGATTAATTGAAGTTACCTTTTCATTTCATTAAAATGTTTTTTCCCATTGTTACATTAAAAACAAACAGCTGAACAGCTGAAAAACAGTGAAATGAAGATGATTTTATCATTCAGAATGATTTTCACAGATCTGACAGATGTTTTCTTCACACTGACTGTCAGTGCTGGATGTAGGGTAGTGTTTTTCACAAAATAAACACTATATAAAGTCAAGAAAATCTTTCTTGTATCTATGGACTACGTTGACAAGAGTGATGTAGAAATATTCACTTTGACACTCACACTGGTGATGTACCGGAGAGAAAACGGATTTCACAGTAAGTGATTTAATTTTCAGCAGTAACAAAAAAAAAGTGTTTTAAAGCTTGTTGTTTTGTAAAACATCAGTTTTCCATTAACTTGGTTGAATAAAAATATTTAGACTTTATATTTAAAAATTACCTCAAGCATCAGGTACCTAGTTAGCTAGCCAGTTAGCATCAGCTAACAATATTTTTTCAAATAGGCTATTATAATTTTGTAAAATTTGTAATTCTTTTTAATTTTGAGCTAAAAGTGTCTTTACTCTGATTTTGCTGTAACTGTATACAGCAAATTGCTTTGTCAGACTGGTACCCTTGGTACAAATTTAATTTTTGTTTAAAATCTAATAAATGAAAACACTGGACATTTTGCATACTTGATTTTTAATTTATGTCATTGTCACTAAAACTATGAAAACTATTCTGGACACATTTAACTTTTGTTTCTCAAAAAAATAAAATAAAAAATACACAGTCCTTAAGGTGGCCGTTTTCCCCCACTCTACCCTACCTGAGATCTTATAAAACATGCTCTCTCAACAAAAGCTAACATGACTGATATGTGACTGAAAGTACCAGTATGTACAGGATTTACAGTTCTCACATATATGAGCCTAAAGAGCTTCTGCAGATACCTGTGGCTGTCAGATTAATTTTACCGTCCTTCACTAAAGCAATAAATGACCAACTAGCACAATTACACTGTGAAAATGTCTCAAAATAGTTGTGATAATGTTTTTGCTTATAAACCTTGCATAAATCATGACTGCAATTTGTTAAAATGTTTTTCATTCAATTAATTTCTTTACATACTTTCTTTATATACTTTCTTGACATTAATTCTCAAAAGTGGGCAGTAATTACAACAGAATCATGTGTTTACCAGTAATATAAAGAAAGTTGGACCCTGCTGAAAATACTCGGCTCAGGCTGGTCTGGTTTGCTGGTTTTAGAGGTTTCAGAGACTGAACACAGATTGAATCCACTGAAAACAGCTTAAGTAAACTAAAAATGCAAATCTAAATCACCTGGTATATTCAAGTAAGAGTTCAAGTATAAAAGCGAACAACTGCGCATTTGCACTTTGCCAGTGTCCATGCTTATGAATCAGGCTCATCAAGTGCTCATTAAGTGCTCAAGTAGGAACATCTGTAAATTATTAACAGAAAATTGTTTTAATGAAGCAGATAAGTGAAGCATTTCATATTGAAGGATGACACACTGAATGTTTCATAGGCTTATATGGTTAACAAAAAGTATGTCCTTGTTGAAGTAAAAAAAAAAAAAAAAAAAAAAAAAAAAAAGCCCCATAAATTAAATATCGCCCCTTAAATAAGGTCTTTTGTGATACTGATACCAAAGGCAGGTGGTAAAGAGAAAGTCTGTTAATAAATAAAAATTAATGTGTTAATGTGTGACAAATGAGCTGTTAGTGTTCAGCTCATAACATCACGGAGGTGATGTAGAAGAGCAAGGCATTCGCTGCTGAAGTGCGTCTGGAGGATGGTGAAGTGTAAGACTGACTGCATCGAAAGGCCTCTGTCTCTGGCCTTTCAAAAGCTCGGTAGTGTTGTTGGTAGATATCCATACGTGTTTCTTTTATTACCTTTATTTGTAGCTGCTGCCCTTGGAGCCGGTTTTATCTTTCTTCAGTAGAGGGAGGCAAATGATATTGAAGACCAGTTCACGCCCGTCAATGGACCTGCCAAGCTGGAGAGGGCGATTGTGGTGGAAAATTTCCCACCGTCTGAAGAGTTTTCTCAGTTACGGCTCACGTCTGACGGCACGTATGCCTCTTTGATCATCACAGGCTTGCGTGAAGAAAATATATTAACTGAAGCAGCTTTTAACGACATTGTAGAGTTAGACGAGTGAAAAATATAGCAGGAAACACTTTTGAAAATCTTTGTGCCAAAACAAATGGAAACTGTATGTCAAATCCAATTTTAGACATTACAAATTACAATGCTACTGAAATAGTTTCTGCAGCCATAACATATCTGATGAATAATGGCGCGTTTTTGGGAACAAATATCGGCGATGTACAGCTAAAGCCGGATAGCTCAGAGATATCCAGTGCAAAAGCGGTCAGGCTTTTTTATTTCCTAGACGAGGAGAAGACAACGGAAAACTCTGAGTGGCTCAATGGCTTTCTAAAACTCCTGTCAAACTACACACAACAGAACACGGTAAGTAAAAATAAATAAATAATGATTGTGAGTTATATCTACAGGTATATACATACAGATGCCGAATAGTGTGTTTAAATGTACCTCATTTGATATTTATCAGTTCATCTCTAATAAGTCAATCACCAATAGTTATTTACGTAGCAGTTCTAAAATACTGAGATGAGTGCACCGAACACAAATACATTTGCTTGTTTTTGTCACTAGGTGTCTTTATCCCTGCAGCATGTCTCTGTCCGCAGGTTAGGCTGTCAGGACGAAGGTGTGGCTGGCTGCGTTCGGCGGCGTCTCCGCCGGTTTGGCCGTGCTGGCCAGCTTTGGACTGCTGCTGTTCTGCGGGATGCCGTTCGCCATGACGGTGGCCACAGCCCCGTTTCTGATTCTCGGTCAATAACATTCATTCATTTCATCACCTATTGGCGTCTCACAGCTGATGCTGACAGGCTCACAGTCTTTGCTTTTCTCCAGGTGTTGGTGTTGACGACATGTTCATAATGATCTCTTGTTGGCAGAAGACTGAAGTTGATAAAGCAGTTGAGGTTCACTTAGCAGAAATGTATAAGGAGGTCGGCGTGGGCCGATGTGCTGGCGTTCTACATCGGCCTCCTGACGCTGTTCCGCTCGGTTCAGTCTTTCTGCATGTACACCAGCACCGCTATTCTGTTCTGCTACATCAAAGTCAAGTCAAAGTCAAAGTCAAAGTCTGCTTTATTGTCAATTCTGCCACATGTACAGCACATACATACAGAGAATTGAAATTGCGTGACTCTCAGACCCATGGTGCATACAGTTAACAATAAAACACTAACAGTAGACGTAGAATGCAAATAAATACAGTTTAAAATATAAAAACAAACTATACAGATATACAAATAAGGACATTGTAGAAAAGAGTTAGATTAAGTGGCATAAGGCACATGGCAGATGAAATGCAAATCGGTTAAATAAACAAAACTAAACAAAACTGTGCAGATATGAGTGTAGTGCAAAAAGAGCTTAACAAAACGAAAACTGTGCAGATATAAAGAGTGTAGTGCAAAAATAGCTTATCAGGCTGTTTAAAGTGACAGAAGAGGTAGTTGAGTGGGGTCAGTTCAATACTGACTGAGGTAGTGGGCAGTCCAGTGGTGCACTAAGTGACTGGTGCGGTGGTCACAGTGTGTAAGAGGGGGGGTCAGAGTTCAGTGGTGCGTGGGGCAAAAGAGGGGAGGGGGGGCAAGGTCGGGAGGGAGTTCAGCTTCCTGACAGCCTGATGAAAGAAGCTGTCCTTCAGTCTACTGGTCCTGGCCTGGAGACTCCGCAGTCTCCTCCCTGATGGCAGCAGACTGAAGAAGCTGTGTGTCGGGTGGGTGGGATCACCCGCAATGCAGAGGGCTTTGCGGGTGAGACGGGTGTTGTAGATGTCCTGGAGGGAGGGGAGAGAGACACCAACAATCCTCTCAGCTGCTCTCACTATGCGTTGGAGTGTCTTGCGGCAGGACGCATTGCAGGCGCCATACCACACAGTGATGCAGCTAGTAAGGATGCTCTCGATGGTGCCTCTGTAGAAGGTGCACATGATGGGGGCCGGGGCTCTGGCTCTCCTCAGTTTGCGGAGGAAGTAGAGACGCTGTTGTGCTTTCTTGGCCAGTGCTGCGGTGTTGTCAGTCCAGGAGAGGTCCTCTGTGATGTGCACACCCAGGAACTTGGTGCTGCTCACTCTTTCCACGGTCGCACCGTTTATGGTCAGAGGAGCATGCTGAGTGTGCACTCTCCTGAAGTCAACAACAATCTCCTTCGTCTTCTCCACATTCAGAGAGAGATTGTTGTCACTGCACCACCCGGCCAGGCGGCTCACCTCGCACCTGTAGTTTGTCTCATCTCTGTTACTAATGAGACCCACCACAGTTGTGTCGTCCGCAAACTTAATGAAGAGGTTGGAGCTGTGTGACGGTGTGCAGTCATGGGTCAGCAGAGTGAAGAGGAGGGGGCTCAGCACACATCCTTGAGGGGCCCCTGTGTTAAGTGTGATGGTGCTGGATGTGTTACTGCCGACCCGTACTGCCTGAGGTCTCCCAGTCAGGAAGTCCAACAGCCAGTTGCACAGCGAGGTGTTGAGCCCCAGCTGGACCAGTTTGTGAATGAGCTGTTGAGGGATGATTGTGTTGAATGCTGAACTGAAGTCTATGAACAGCATTCTGACGTATGAGTCTTTTTTGTCCAGATGTGTGAGTGCTGAGTGGAGGGCAATGGCGATGGCATCATCGGTCGAGCGGTTGGACCGATATGCAAACTGGAAGGGGTCCAGGGAGGGGGGGGAGGGCAGACTTGATGTGGTGCATGACTAGCCGTTCAAAGCACTTCATGAGGATAGGAGTAAGTGCGACTGGACGGTAGTCATTGAAGCAGGATGGAGATGGCTTCTTCGGGACTGGAATAATGGTGGTAGCCTTGAAGCATGTTGGGACAACAGCCTGACTCAGCGAGATGTTGAAAATGTCTGTGAAGACATCAGTGAGTTCCGCTGCACAGTCTCTCAGTACACGACCAGGAATGTTGTCAGGACCCGGAGCTTTGCGTGCATTGATCCTGCTGAGGGATCTCCTCACGCTGTCCGGGGACAGCGTCATCACCTGGTCGCCGGGAGGAGGTGGGGTCTTCTCTGCAGTGGTGCTGTTTTGTGCCTCAAAGCGAGCGAAGAAGGCGTTCAGCTCGTTCAGCAGGGGGATGGTGCTGTCACAGGTGCGCGGTGGGGGCTTATAGTCCGTGATGGTCTGAATCCCCTGCCACAGGCTCCGAGTGTCCCCGCTGTCGCTGAAGCCCCGCCGTCCGTACATCTTCAATATCACTTTCTTCGGCGCGTGTCTCGCGTTCAACGGGAGACGAGAGAAAGGCAACAGACACTGGCTGACCTGCATGAGAGTCCCAGAAGCCAGTGGTGATGGTAAAGGGTGTTGTGTTGGTGGAGCTTACAATAAAAACACACGTAAGGAGTTTGAAATGCCAATGGATTCGTTCTTTAAAAACTATTACGGCCCTTTTCTGACAAGAGTGTGGGTTAAGGTGCTCGTGTGTCTGATCTACGCCGGGTATTTGGCAGTCAGTATCTACGGGTGCTTCCAAATACAGGAAGGTCTAGATCTGAAACATTTCGCGGCAGATGGCTCATACGTTGGCGATTACTATGACAATGAAGACGAATTCTTCTCTGATTTTGGTCCTAATGTCATGTTAGTTATAAAGGATGAGCATTTCCAGTACTGGAGCCCAACTGCTCGTAAAAGTCTTGACTTGTGTTTGGAAAATTTTCAAAATCTGACAATGGCAGATTCAGACATTCCACCTATTTCTTGGCTTCATGTATATGTGCAGTTTGGACTGAATGCTGGTTTTGATGTGAACAGTGAAACACAATTCAAAAGCCATTTAACTCCATTTCTTAACCAGTCTGGTTTTAGTCAAGATGTCAGTTTCACTAACAATCAAATTCATGCGTCACATATGTTCGTTCAGACGGTGAACATCCGCACAGCAATCGATGAGAAGAACATGCTGGATGTGTTTAGAGAAACCGCAGTCGAATGTGGAAAGTTGCAGACGCCTGTGGATCTGATTGCGGACCACCCCGCGTTCATCTATTATGACCAATACGCCGTCATCATCACTAATACCATACAAAATATAGTAGTTGCTACATGTGCCATGTTAATCATTTCACTCCTGCTGATCCCGAACCCTCTCTGCTCTCTCTGGGTCCCATCGCATCTGTCATTGTGGGAGTGGCCGGTTTCATGGCATTATGGGATGTTAGTTTAGACTCCATGTCTATGATTAATCTTGTCATCTGTATCGGGTTTTCTGTGGACTTCTCTGCTCACATATCCTACTCTTTTGTGTCAAGTGAAAAAACGTCAGCGAATAAGAAAGCCACGGATGCCATCACTAAACTGGGCTATCCGATCGTCCAGGGAGCCATGTCCACTATCGCAGGCGTGGTGGTGCTCGCGGCTGCTGAAAGCTACATCTTCAGGACCTTATTCAAAATCATGTTTAGTCATTCTGTTTGGGGCTGTCCATGGCATCGTATTCATACCTGTGTTCCTGACCTTCCTCGGCACTTGTGGCCAGACGTGTAGTGACAGCCATGAAGAGAATAAAGAAGATCTGCGCAGTGACACAAATGAACCACAAGCAGAAACAGACATGAGCAATTCACACACCAGGAGAGCGGAAGCTCATGCAAATCCCGACTGTTACTGAGCTGGTCGTCAGGAGTTCACGTGTTCATACTATGTTTTCACAACTCGTTTGGTTTGCGTTATTGCTGCTGTGTAAGTGATCTGTCCATTAATGAAATTCAATTGATAAAGAGCTTTATATTTTATCTGAGAAAGTAAAATAAACAATGGATTTGTTAATGGTAGTTCATAGGTCAGGTATCAACAACTAATAATGAACAATGTTTTTTACAGAACCTATTCATGCATTAGCATGTGTAGAAAATACTTACATTAACCTTTATCAATAAACGCTTATAAAAACATTGGTTCATTGTTAATTCATGATTCCTAATGCATTAACTAATGTTATTGAACTGAACCTCTGTTATAAACAGCAGACTCAGACTGAGACCCGGGAAAACAATAGATGTTTATTAATGGTTCAGCAGAGCATATGGTGACTGTATATGGTGAGCAGAATATCCAGTAAGTCAGATGACGGTAGATGAGATGATGATTATAGATCTTTGTCTTGACAGGAGTATTAGCAGTAGAGATCAAGGGCACACCCCTCACACAGGTAGAGTAGAAGACTTCTGGAAGAGAGCGCTGGAGCAGACAGACTGGGGAACACAGGAGACACGCCGTTGGAGAGAACACTGGAGGTAAGTACACAAGGAGGTAAGTAGCAGGTAGGTCGCTGTGATAGCATCATTCACTATGCGTAAACGAGACCGGACGTTAGACTGTGGTGAGGTGCGTGCTTATATGGTTTGTGGTAATGAGGTGTTGAGTGTGTGCAGGTGTGCTCCATTAGTATTCAGGTGAGGATGTGCGATGTGATTGGCTGGCGTGGGAGCCTGGTCGATCTGTGACATTACCCCCCTCTCCACGGCCCGCTCCAGAGGGCCGAGGACCCCGACGGCGTGGTGGTCTACCTCTTCCCCTGGGAGCTGGTCGATCTGGGTAGGTTGAGTGGAATTCCTCGAGTAGGGTTGGGTCTAGAACGTCATTCCTGGGGACCCAATATCTCTCCTCCGGACCATAGCCCTCCCAGTCAACAAGGTATTCCAGCTGACCACCACGGCGCCGGGAATCCAGGATCTGCTTAACCTCGTATACGGCGCCATCTTCCAGAATCAGTGGAAGAGGGGGTTTCTCACTTGGACCAGGCTCTGTGGAGGGAGAGACAGGAGGGTGGTAAGGTTTTAACAGTGATACATGAAATGTGGGATGGATCTTATATTGTGGAGGAAGTTGTAGCTGGAAGGTGACCGGGTTGATTTGCTTCAAGATCGTGAAGGGGCCAACATATCTGGGACTTAATTTTTTACAGGGCAGGCGCAGTCTGATGTCCCTTGTTGACAGCCAGACCCTCTGTCCCGGTTGGTACTGGGGGGCTTCGGACCTACGAAGGTCTGCTGTCATCTTGCGCCTGCGCACTGCTCGCTGAAGATGATGGTGAGAATTGTCCCAGACCCTCTCGGAACCAGTAATCCACTGCTAGTATCTCTGATGGTTCCCCAGACCAGGGGAACAAGGGTGGCTGGTAACCGAGTACACACTGGAAGGGAGTGAGTCCAGTAGAAGGTTGACGTAGGGAATTCTGGGCGTACTCGGCCCAGCCAATAAACTGGTTCCAAGAGTCCTGGTGGTCATGGCAGAAGGTTCGTAGGAAGCGGCCGATTTCTTGGATCTTCCTCTCCGTTTGCCCGTTCGTTTGGGGATGGTATCCTGATGACAGACTCACGGTCACACCTAGGAGTTTGAAGAATCCCCTCCAGACCCGGGAGATAAATTGTGGCCCCCGATCCCACACTATGTCTTCCGGTAGGCCGAAATATCTGAAGACGAAGTTGAACAATAATTTGGCTGTTTCCAGGGCTGTGGGCAGGCCTCTGAGAGGAAGGAGTCGACAAGACTTTGAAAATCGGTCCACAATCACCAGAATGCATGTGTTACCGTCTGAATCTGGCAGGTCGGTGATGAAATCTACTCCCAGGTGTGACCATGGACGATTTGGAACGGGTAACGGGAGGAGCTTGCCTGCTGGTAAGTGGCGAGGACTTTTGGAAATGGCACACTCTGCACAACCCTGGACGAACCTTCTCACGTCCCTTGCCATGTTGGGCCACCAGTAGCGGTTCTTCAATAGCGAGAGGGTGCTGTTGGCCCCGGGGTGGCCAGTGCCCAGTGAAGTGTGTACAGAGTGGATTAGGTGATTGCATTGTAATCGAGGGACATACTGCATTCCTGGTGGGCAGCCCGGCGGAATGGCCGTGGAAGCATTGGAGGAGGTGGCAGAGTCGCTACTCCATTGGATGGGACAGACAATGAGTTTATCGGAAATGATGGATTCTGGTTCTTCTTTGGTTTCCTGTGGAGTATGTAGATGTGATAAGGCATCGGCTTTAGTGTTCTTGGATCCTGGACGGTAAGAGATGGTGAAGTTGAACCGGGTAAAGAAGAGTGCCCAACGGGCCTGGCGAGGGTTTAATCGTTTGGCTTCGCGCAAGTATTGTAAGTTCTTGTGGTCAGTTAGGACGGTAAATGGATGTTGTGAACCCTCCAACCAATGCCTCCACTCTTCGAGGGCTAGCTTGATGGCCAGAAGTTCCCTGTTGCCGATGTCATAGTTTCTTTCCGCCGGGCTGAGCTTACGGGAAAAGAAGGCACATGGGTGAAGTTTGGCTGGGGTCCCCTGCTGCTGGGATAAAACAACCCCCGTGGTCGAGGCATCTACCTCCACAATGAAGGGTTTCGTGGGATCAGGATGGATGAGGATTGGAGCACGGGTAAAGGCGTCCTTCAGGCGTTCGAATGCTTCCGTGGCGGCAGATGTCCAGGACAGAGACTTGGGCTTGTTACGTAGGAGGTTGGTTAGATGACTGGTAATGGTACTGTAGCTCTGAATGAATCGTCTGTAGAAGTTGGAGAAGCCGAGGAATCTTTGAAGTTCTTTAATGGTGGAAGGGACTGGCCAGGACCTGATGGCTTCCACCTTCCCCTCGTCCATACGGATGCCACCACTATCAATGTTGTATCCTAGGAAATGTACTGACGGTTGATGGAATGAACACTTCTCAGCCTTGAGGAACAGATGAAACTTGCGTAGGCGTTGTAGGACCTCCGCAACGTGGAGGCGATGTTCGGTCAAGCTCCGAGAGTAGATGAGGATGTCATCGATGTAAACCAAGACGAACCGGTGTAAATACTCCCGGAGCACCTCATGCATGAAGTCCTGGAATACGGAGGGGGCGTTGACAAGACCATACGGCATGACAAGATATTCATAGTGGCCAGTAGGTGTTACGAAAGCTGTCTTCCACTCGTCCCCCTCGCGTATCCGGATGAGGTTATACGCGCTGCAGAGGTCCAGCTTGGTGAAGATGGTGGCTCCGCGGAGATGTTCCAGGGCTGCTGGGACGAGAGGAAGGGGGTATCGGAACTTGATGGTGATTTTGTTAAGTGCCCGGTAGTCAATGCAAGGCCGCAAGCCTCCGTCCTTCTTTGCCACGAAGAAGAAGCTTGAAGCAGCAGGGGATGTCGAAGGGCGAATGTAGCCTTGCTGAAGAGCCTCTTTGATGTACTCCTCCATGGCCTTCTATTCCGGTAGAGACAGCGGGTAGATCTTTCCTTTGGGCACTGGCTCACCTGGTACCAGTTCAATCGCGCAGTCCCATGGCCGGTGAGGAGGTAATTGGGAGGCCCTCTTCGGGCAGAAGACATCTCTGAAGGGGGCATAACAGGAGGGTATAGAGACAGACTGTTTCTCTAGAGGGCTTTCTATGGAGGTGGAGTTTACCGATAGGGATTGGATCTGACGAGGAGCTGGGTGAGGTAGACGTGGGAAACATGTTGGGAAACACTGGTTGCCCCACTTCAGGATTTCTCCCGTGCGCCAGGAAATCTGGGGATCATGTTGCGCAAACCATGGAAGTCCGAGGATTATATCTGTTGTAGATCCCTCCAGAACCAGCAGATGGAGTTGTTCCTCATGTAGTTCACCCACACGTAGCTGAACGGGACCCGCACTGAGTCTTACATGGCGGCGGCTGATGGGTTTTCCAGTTATCGATTGGACTTGATAGATGGTTTGGTTGGTAACGGTTGGGAGGTTGAGCTGGCGGCAGAGGCTCCCTGAAATGAAGTTTCCGGCGGACCCTGTGTCGAGTAGGGCGTGAACTGGAATGGATACAGTGGAGGCAGTAAGTATTACAACAGTAGATAGGGGGTTCATTCTGGATATAGAGGGTCGAATAGCACTCACCGGGAGTCGAGGAGGTCGAATGGGGCATGATGATCTTAGGTGCCCACTATTTCCACAATATAAACATAAGCCATGGGTAAGTCGCCTCTGCCGCTCTGTGTACGATAAACGGATACTATCTGTTTGCATGGGTTCGTGAACTGGTTCTGGAGGGCGGTTTGCTTCTTGGGGGCGCTGTTGAGGAGTGCAACGGGTAAGTTGGGCTGATTCCTCAAAACATGATTGCATGCGGGTTGAACAACGAATGGATAGTTGGATTAAATTCTCCAGTCCACTAGAATCATCATATCCTGCGAGTTGCAACCGCAACCTAGGTTCGAGTCCCTGACGATAAGTGGTGAGTAGTGATCGTTCGTTCCATCCGCTAGCCGCAGCGAGGGTGCGGAACTGGAGGGCGTAGTCATGGATGGATTTGTTTCCCTGTCGGAGATGGTAGAGTTGATCACTGATGGATGGATCGGCTGTTGAGTGGCCAAAAACTTCACGAAAGTGAGTGATGAAATTATGGAAAGACTGAGTGACTGGACCTGATTGTGACCAGATAGTTTCAGCCCACTGTAGAGCTTTACCTGTCAGGAGGGATATGATGAAGGCGATCTTTGATCTCTCAGTGGGGTACAGCTGCGGTTGCATCTCTAGGGCTAAGGAGCATTGTAAGAGAAACCCGTTGCACTCCCCCGCCACACCTGAGAAGGGCGCTGGTCGGGCCATGGGACTGGCGATCAGGGGTGCAGAAGGAGTGATGGTGTTTGTCGTGGAGGTGATCGGTGGTGCTGGCGGTGGAGGCGGCGAAGGAAGAAGAACTCGTCGGAGATTGTCCACGAGCTCCTGGAAGGGGTCGGTATTGCTCATGCTGTCCTTAGTGTTCGGTCCGGTCTTCTGTTATAAACAGCAGACTCAGACGGAGACCCGGGAAAACAATAGATGTTTATTAATGGTTCAGCAGAGCATATGGTGACTGTATATGGTGAGCAGAATATCCAGTAAGTCATGTAGATGAGGTAGATGAGATGATGATTATAGATCTTTGTCTTGACAGGAGTATTAGCAGTAGAGATCAAGGGCACACCCCTCACACAGGTAGAGTAGCAGACTTCTGGAAGAGAGCGCTGGAGCAGACAGACTGGGGAACACAGGAGACACGACGTTGGAGAGAACACTGGAGGTAAGTACACAAGGAGGTAAGTAGCAGGTAGGTCGCTGTGATAGCATCATTCACTATGCGTAAACGAGACCGGACGTTAGACTGTGGTGAGGTGCGTGCTTATATGGTTTGTGGTAATGAGGTGTTGAGTGTGTGCAGGTGTGCTCCATTAGTATTCAGGTGAGGATGTGCGATGTGATTGGCTGGCGTGGGAGCCTGGTCGATCTGTGACAACCTCATTGTTAAGCATAACTGATGTTATGATGGCAAAGCTCTTTTTATAGTTCAGCTTTATTTGACACTTTGATTTGAACATGCAAGAAAATGCTATATCAAATAGCAGTCATTCTCTTATGATATATGAATACACTGCACGTCACATTTTTGTACAGTATGTGTTTAGTCATTTTCTTATTCTTTTCAGCAGTATGAAATTATTTAGCAAACAATTTCCTTTTCATGTGATTTTCTTTTTTTTTTTTCAAAGCAGTTATATTAAGTGTTCATTTTAACAATTAATGCAAACACAACTGTATGTATAATCTAGTTACTTTGGTTACTTTATTTTAACTACAATATTGAATGCTGGAATTTTTATGTTTGGCATTTAAAGAATTTCATCTCAAAGTAATTGTGTAGAGTTGCTACTGAATTGAATGAGTGAATGAGCAGTTTAGACACGATTGGGTAAAACAGCTCCATTGTTCTCTTGTATGTAAGCTGTGCAGACACAATAATTCCAGTATACGTTACCTCACAAATTTCCTTTCTCATTTTTGCAAAAAAATAAAGTTATATGCATTGCGGTTCATCTATTTATTTTGCAACCTGAAGTTGTCTGCATAAAATAAAAAATTATTGTTTTTATTGCAAAATTTGCTAGAGAAAATCTGATTAGATGTATTTGGTTACTTGTTGATGATGATTCAGTCATCATATAGTGGCCTAATTCACTGATCACATCCAGCACCCAATATGATATTACTTAGACTGATTTCACTTTATTATAGGCCTGGAACACTAATTGCATAAAATCCTGTCCTGCTTTGATATTTGAAATTTTTTTTCAGTCATTATGCAGAAGTTATTTGAACAGGATCATGTAGACTCACAGACATCTAGAGTCTGCATATGAATCTTAACAATGGTGACAATCGACAAAATATTCAGATAAACAGATCAACTCTGAAAATCACAAAACAGTCACAAAAAAGTTTTTTTTGTTGTTGATTGTCACCATTGTTGAGATTCATGCGCTGCTGCTTGATGATTGTGTGAGTCAAACAGACACAGCTCAAAACACTTCCTGTATAATGAATGAAAAAATTCTGAATATCTAACAGTCATAACAGCACAAGATTGCTGGAAACAATGCAAATCTAACAGCTAAAATACCCAGACAACAGACTCCTGATGACACCAGTGAACCAAACCACTAAATGATAATTAAACCATCATTAGTAAGTCAAGTCACCTTTATTTATATAGCGCTTTTAACAATACAGATTGTGTCAAAGCACTTAACAGTATCAAATTGGAGGATAGAGTGTCAGTAATGTATAATAATAAGATTAAACACTCAATTTTCAGTTAAAGGCATTTCATTATTGAATTCAGAGATGTCATTGTCTAGCTCAGTTTAGTTTAAATAGTATATATGAAATCAAATTGACGATAATCGTTAGAAATTAAGTGTCCCCAACTGAGCAAGCCAGAGGCGACAGCGGCAAGGAACCAAAACTCCCTCTGTGACAGAATGGAGAAAAAAAACCTTGGGAGAAACCAGGCTCAGTCGGGGCGCCAGTTCTCCTCTGGCCAGGATATTATTATTTATTTTTTTACTTATTGTATTAATTAAATTTTAAATGTATAAATGTATTATATTTCTATTTTTATATTGTTGCAATTTCTAACAATAATAGTATTATGTAGTTAGGTATTTTATTATATTATAGTTATTTTGTTTAATTTTAAGTTTTATTGTATTTAAGTCGAGGTCTTCACTGGGGATATGTCCCCGGGGCTCATCCAGGTGTCCGGCCTCCGCCGACGGTCAGGGTCGCAGACATCATCTCCCGGCGCCATCTGATCCGGACACGGACTGAGAAACAGAATAATAAAGAAACAGACAAATATTAGTGTAGATGCCATTCTTCTTACGATGTAACGAGTACATTGTGTGTTATGAGGAGTGTTCCCGGTTCCAGTTAATCTAATTAATGCAGCCTAACAATCCTTTAACAGATTTGAATAATAGAAGTGTATTAGTGTGTTATGTGTAAGCCAGGTTAAAGAAATGTGTCTTTAATCTAGATTTAAACTGACAGAGTGTGTCTGCCTCCCGAACAGTGTTAGGTAGATTGTTCCAGAGTTTGGGCGCTAAATAGGAAAAGGATCTGCCGCCCGCAGTCGATTTTGATATTCTAGGTATTATCAAATGGCCAGAGTTTTGAGAACGCAGCAGACGTGGAGGATTATAATGTGATAAGAGCTCGCTCAAGTACTGAGGAGCTAAGCCATTCAGGGCTTTATAAGTAATTAACAAGATTTTAAAATCTATCCGATGTTTGATAGGGAGCCAGTGCAGTGTTGACAGAACCGGGCTAATATGGTCATACTTCCTGGTTCTAGTAAGGACTCTAGCTGCTGCATTTTGGACCAACTGTAGTTTATTGATCAAGCGTGCAGAACAACCACCCAGTAAAGCATTACAATAGTCTAACCTTGAGGTCATAAACGCATGAATTAGCATTTCTGCATTTGACGTTGAGAGCATAGGTCGCAATTTAGATATGTTTTTGAGATGGAAAAACGCAGTTTTACAGATACTAGAAACATGGCTTTCAAATGAAAGATTGCTATCAAACAGCACACCTAGGTTCCTAACTGATGAAGAAGAATTGACAGAGCAGCCGTCACGTGTTAGATAGTGTTCTAGGTTATTACATGTGGGGTTTTTAGGTCCGATAATTAACACCTCTGTTTTTTCAGAATTTAGCAGTAAGAAGTTACTCGTCATCCAGTATTTTATATCGACTATACATTCCGTTAGTTTCTCAATTTGGTGTGTTTCACCGGGCCGTGAAGAAATATAGAGCTGAGTATCATCAGTATAACAGTGAAAGCTAACACCATGTCTCCTGATAATATCTCCCAAGGGTAACATGTAAAGCGTGAAAAGTAACGGCCCTAGTACTGAGCCTTGAGGTACTCCATACTGCACTTGTGATCGATATGATACCTCTTCATTTACTGCTACGAACTGATGGCGGTCAGATAAGTACGATTTGAACCATGCTAAGGCACTTCCACTAATGCCAACTAAGTTTTCTAGTCTATTCAAAAGAATGTTGTGGTCGATAGTGTCGAACGCAGCGCTAAGATCCAGTAGAACTAATAAAGAGATACAACCACGATCAGATGATAGAAGCAGGTCATTTGTAACTCTAATGAGAGCAGTCTCAGTACTATGATACGGTCTAAATCCTGACTGGAATTCCTCACAGATACCATTTTTCTCTAAGAAGGAATATAATTGTGAGGATACTACCTTTTCTAGTATCTTTGACAGAAAAGGGAGATTTGAGATCGGTCTGTAATTAACTAGATCTTTGGGGTCAAGTTGTGGTTTTTTAATGAGAGGCTTAATAACAGCCAATTTGAAGGTTTTGGGGACATATCCTAATGACAATGATGAATTAATAATAGCCAAAAGAGGATCTATGACTTCTGGAAGCAGCTCTTTTAGTAGTTTAGATGGAATAGGGTCTAACATACATGTTGTTGGTTTAGATGATTTAACAAGTTTATACAATTCTTCCTCTCCTATAATAGAGAATGAGTGGAATTGTTCCTCAGAGGATCTATAGTGCACTATCTGATGCGACACTGTAGCTGACGGCTGCATGGTTACAATTTTATCTCTAATAGTATCGATCTTGGAAATAAAGTAGTTCATAAAGTCATTACAGCTGTGCTCTTGGGAAATGTCAACACCTGTTGATGCTTTATTTTTCGTTAAATTAGTGACTGTATTGAATAAATACCGGGGGTTATGTTTGTTTTCTTCTAGAAGAGACGAAAAGTAATCAGATCTAGCCGTTTTTAATGCTTTTCTGTAAGATAGGGTACTTTCCCGCCAAGCTATACGAAATACCTCTAGTTTTGTTTTCCTCCAGCTGCGCTCCATTTTCCGGGCTGCTCTCTTTAGGGTGTGAGTGTGCTCATTATACCACGGAGTCAAACTGTTTTCTTTGATCTTCCTTAAGCATAAAGGAGCAACTGTATCTAAAGTGCTAGAAAAGAGAGAGTCCATAGTTTCTGTTACATCATCAAGTTTTTCTGCGCTGTTGGATATGCTGAGGAATTGAGATAAATCAGGAAGATTACTTACAAAGCAGTCTTTTGTGGTAGAAGTGATGATTCTACCATACTTGTAACAAGGAGTAGAATTTACAGTTTTAGCTATATGGAGTTTACACAAGACTAGATAATGATCTGAGATATCATCGCTTTGCTGCAGAATTTCAACACCACTAACATCAATTCCATGTGACAGTATTAAATCTAGAGTATGATTTTGACAATGAGTAGGTCCTGAAACATGTTGTCTAACCCCAATAGAGTTCAGAATGTCTATGAATGCTGATCCTAATGCATCTTTTTCATTATCGACATGGATATTAAAATCACCAACAATTAAGACTTTATCTGCAGCTAGTACTAACTTAGATAGAAAATCAGAAAATTCTTTAATAAAGTCTGTGTGGTGCCCTGGTGGCCTGTACACAGTAGCCAATACAAACGTCACAGGGGATTTATCACTAACACGTGTTTCTCTAGATAATGTTATACGCAGCACCATAACTTCAAACGAGTTATACTTAAAGCCTGCCCTCTGAGAAATACAGAGAATATTGCTATAAATTGTAGCAACACCTCCCCCTTTACCTTTTGGACGTGGCTCATTTTTATAGCAGTAATCTTGGGGGGTAGACTCATTTAAAGTAATGTATTCATCTGGTTTTAGCCATGTTTCTGTCAAACAAAGCACATCTAGCTTATGGTCAGTGATCATATCATTTACAAATAGTGCTTTTGTAGAAAGGGACCTGATATTCAGTTAGCCAAGTTTTATCAGTTGTTTCTCTGTATTGTAAACATTTTTTATTTGTTGAACATCAATTAAATTGTTACTATTACTTTGGTTTTGACGTTTTCTGTATTTTCTAGTACGGGGAACAGACACAGTCTCTATAGTGTGATATCTAGGTGAAGGAGTCTCTATGTGCTGAGAATTAACTGACTTCTGTGACGTGAGGTGGCTAGCAGACGGTCGGTTTAGCCAGTCTGTCTGCTCCCTGACCTGGGCCCTAGTTAGTCAAGTACGAACTCTAAGACTATGTGCCATATTTCTAGAGAGAAGAGCGGCACCACCCCAGGAGGGATGAACACCATCTCTTTTCAACAGGTCAGGTCTGCCCCAAAAACTCTTCCAATTGTCTATGAAACCTACGTTATTCTGCGGGCACCACTTAGACATCCAGCCATTGAGTGACGACAGTCTGCTATGAATCTCATCGCCACGGTAAGCAGGGAGGGGACCAGAGCATATTACAGTGTCTGACATCGTACTTGCAAGTTCACACACCTCTTTAACATTATTTTTAGTGATCTCCGACTGGCGAAGTCGAACATCATTAGCGCCGACGTGGATAACAATCTTACTGAATTTACGTTTAGCATTAGCCAGCACTTTTAAATTTGCCAAGATGTCAGGCGCTCTGGCTCCCGGTAAACATTGGACTATGGTGGCTGGTGTCTCTATTTTCACGTTCCGTACAATAGAATCGCCAATTACTAGAGCACTTTCATCAGGTTTCTCAGTGGGTGCGTCACCGAGTGGGGAGAACCTGTTTGATGTTTTGATCGGAACGGAAGAGCGTTGTTTTGACCCACGACTATGCCGCCTTACAGTCACCCAGTTGCCCTGCTGCACGGGCACAACCGGAACCGAACAATGTACAGGAGTCCCTGAGCTAGTCGCATCCAAAGCAGTATCTACAGCCCTCACATTCTTATTATCCTCAAATAAAGTTTGGATGCGTGTCTCTAGTTCTAAAATCTTCTCTGTCAGCCTAACTATTTCCCTGCATTTATCACATGTGAATCCCTCGTCGCCGACAGAGAGAGATAAACTGTACATGTGACATGAAGCGCAAACAACAAGAGAAGGAGAAGCCATTACTCACCGTGATTGATGAATGATACCAACTTAATTTACCACTGTTGTTTGATGAACTTGTGAAAAACGGAGCGAGAGAGAAATGAAAACGAAACGAGAAAAAAGAAAACAATAATAGGCGCGAATAGAAACGTGAATGGAACCGCGAGTAACAAGCTAACCGGCTAACGAATGCTAAAGCGCTGCACGCGCGCTGCACTCGCGGTTTTAAAAGCAAACGATCAAATTAGTTAGATTAGTTTGATAGATAATACCAAAAATATGGTGGAAATTAAGTTATATATTATCACTTTAAACAACAGAGAGTGAAAGTAAGGTAAAGATTCAATAAAAAAGCGGAGCTACAATTGCAAACCTCTCAGCAGCACAACAGACAGGAACAGACTGAAGCAATCAATCAGAAAACCTAGTAACCAAGTAAGTAACCAAGTTCACTTGATCAGATTTTTCTCTTGCAAATTTTGCTGTAACAAATGTTCTTTAGAAACACAATTACCCAAGAGCCCAACTAAAACAAACACTTATCTCCACAGTGGTGACTTCAAACTTTAAAAAAATATATATATTTGGTTGAAAGTGAATTTTTTTGGTTTCAGCTGACTATAGAAATTTGATTTGGTCAAACTTATTTTTTCACTTATTACACCGATTACTTGTAACAAGTTGATGTAATTTGTTTAAGTTGGTCCAACGACACATTTTATTCAGTGTAGTTTTACTTCCATTTAACTAAACATTTTACTTTAGTTCAATGACAAGACAGAAAAAAATAAAATTATTAAGCTGGATCAAGTATAAAATGTTCTTTAGAGTAACGACAAGGCAAATGCACTTTTTTTCAGTGCACTTTACACATGACTTAATTGGCTCTGATCAAATTATGAATGAATAATACTGCATTTCCCTCTTCGCAATTAAAAGACTGCATTGTTGATTGTTAAATGGGAGACCTTCTCTGATTATCCTGTATTCTTACAATTTAAGCCATGCAGTCCCCAGCCGGGTTGGATAAGGATGAGTAGCAAATAGTGCACATAAATGGCTGTTAAGATATTCTCACTTGAAACAGAGTGGAGGCTTGGACCCCGAAACCATATTTGTCATGTTGCAACTTAACAAGAACATTCCCAAACCCACGGCATGCTTTCGGTCTGCTAAAACTCAGTGGGCTTCAGGGAGGCAACTTTAACCGCTGGTGTCACTGTTGGACAGTGTCACTTTAAACAACATTAGCAATACTTGCATTGTTTCATGTTTGTGTACTGTGGTTTATGCAATTCCTTCCTTCCAGAAAATGGACATGATTGATATAGTATGTATATTTATATAAAATAAATAAACAAATACAATGTATACACCACAGCTGTCAACACAGAAATGAAAACCTAATATTTTACACAGACTAAGCTGCAGTGATTTACTTTTTAACAGTTAGTAGGCTACTAAAAACTGTTCCTCATAAATCTTACTGGCTTCTATTAATCTGAATATCAGAAGCTGTAAACACTGCAGACAGACTGTTTATTGCAGACAAAGTATTTATACAGGTAGCTGTTAATTTACAGTATAACCAACTCTCCAGCCATGTGTTCTGAGGAAAATGACTAATGCAACATGCCATATCTGAGACATACAATGCAGAACTGTTTCTGAGTAATCTTATCTGCTTGGGTCTTATCTGAGTTTGAAAAAGATACTGTAAAACAATTCACACCTTTCCCCAGTAAGATCAGTGTCAAGTCAAGTCGAGCTTTATTGTCATTCTGCTACATGTGTGGACATATAGTGGAACGAAATGTCGTGTCTCGCAGGACCACGGTGCTACATACTAGTTAAACATAAGATAAACATACAACAATGCAAGTATAGGAAAAAAAACAATAGAGCTATACAACAGTTAACTATCTGACTATACATATACTAAAAATACTATAACTGCTATACCTAGTTGTCCACACATACACAAACTGAGACTGTACAAAAACTTTACATAAATACTGTACATGAAATTGTGCGAAAGAGATATATGTACATGAAATTGTGCAGAAAAAATATATATTTTGTACATTATTGTGCAGAAGAGAGATTTTGTGGGAGACAGTGCATAGTGCAAAAAGATTTTGTAGTGCAATGCTCAAGTAAACGTATTATTTTGTAGTGCAATGTTCAAGTAGACATATATTTTCTTAAGAGTCTTTGTGGCAGGGAGTGTTTGTAGAAAGTGTCTAGTGTGCATATAGTGGGATGAGTGCGTTACTACAGGTGGTTTGTATAGCCCACTCACCTGTGTGTAGCACATTCAGAATTGCACTTAGTAAAATTGTCAACAGTTTTTAATGAGTTGGGGGGTGGGAGGGCTGAGGTGTTCATGGTTTCAGAGGGGTACAGGGGGATTGGAGTTAAGAGCTCTCACAGCCTGGGGAAAAAAGCTGTTGAGCAATCTGACAGAGCGAG
This sequence comes from Spinibarbus caldwelli, assembly GCA_039654775.1. Taxonomy (NCBI): domain Eukaryota; kingdom Metazoa; phylum Chordata; class Actinopteri; order Cypriniformes; family Cyprinidae; genus Spinibarbus; species Spinibarbus caldwelli. Next base: position 36,741 of record CM077227.1, on the reverse strand, counting down.
CTCTGATGCTCCGGTACCTTCTACCTGATGGCAGGAGCTGGAAGAGGTTGTGAGAGGGGTGGGTGGAGTCCTTCACGATGCTGGTGGCCTTGTTGGAGCATCGTGAAAGGAAAATGTCCAGGATGGAGGGGAGAGGGGCACCGATGATCTTTGCGGCAGTGTTCACTGTCCGTTGTAGGGTCTTGCGGTCAGCAGCACTGCAGTTCCCATACCAGACAGTGATGCAGGTGGTCAGCACACTCTCAATGGTGCCCCTGTAAAAAGTGGTGAGGATGGGTGGAGGGAGACTTGCCCTTTTCAGCCGGCGGAGAAAGTGGAGGCGCTGTTGTCCCTTCTTGTTGAGTGACGTGACGTTGGTGGTCCAGGTGAGATCCTCTGTGATGTGCACTCCCAGGAATTTAGTGCTGGCGACTCTCTCCACGGTTAAGCCGTCGATGGTCAGCGGGGGGTGGTCAACAGAGTTTCTCCTGAAGTCCATCACAACCTCTTTCGTCTTACCCACATTGAGGGACAGGTTGTTAGCACCACACCATTCAGCCAGCTGTGCCACTTCCTCTCTGTAGTGCGTTTCATCGTTGTTGCTGATGAGGCCTACCACAGTTGTGTCATCAGCAAACTTGATGATGTGGTTGGAGCTGGACTTGGCAGTGCAGTCGTGGGTCAGCAGCGTGAAGAGCAGCGGGCTGAGCACACAGCCTTGTGGGGCACCTGTGCTCAGTGTGGTAGTGCTGGAGGTGTTGCGGCCGACACGGACTGACTGAGGTCTTGCAGTTAAAAAGTCCAGGATCCAATTACAGAGGGAGGTGTTAAGGCCCAGCAGGTTTAGTTTGTGGATGAGCTGTTGTGGGATTATTGTGTTGAATGCTGAGCTGAAGTCAATGAACAGCATTCTAACATAAGAGTCTTTCTGTTCCAGATGGGTAAGAGCTAGGTGGAGAGTGGTGGATATTGCATCGTCCGTGGAACGGTTTGGACGGTATGCAAACTGGAGTGGGTCCAGCGTGTTTGGGAGACTGGACTTGATGTGCTGCATGACTAACCTCTCAAAGCACTTCATCATGATTGGGGTCAGTGCTATGGGACGATAGTCATTAAGACAGGAAACAGGTGACTTCTTTGGTACTGGAATTATGGAGGTGGATTTGAGACACGTGGGGACGACTGCCTGGCTCAGCGAGATGTTGAAGATGTCTGTTAGGACATCCGTCAGCTGTGCAGCACAGTCTTTCAGTACACGTCCAGGTATGTTGTCAGGGCCCGCAGCCTTTCGTGGGTTAATCCTGGATAGGTTCTTCCTTACGTCGACTGGAGAGAGACAGAGTACCTGGTCGTTTGGAGATGTGAGTAGTTTCTGTGCAGGTGTGTCGTTCTGTATCTCAAATCGTGAGTAGAAGTGGTTGAGTGCCTCTGGTAAAGATGTGTCATCGTCACTGGCCTGTGGCAGGGGCTTGTAGTCAGTGATGGTCTGAATGGCTTGCCATAGGGTCCGAGTGTCTCTGCTGTCTGTGAAGTGATTGTTGATTTTTTTAGCATACTGATGTTTTGCCTTCTTGATGCCATGAGACAGATTGGTTCTTGCTGTTTTGAGGGCTGCTTTATCTCCTGATCTGAATGCTTCATCTCTGGTTTTTAGCAGCCCACGAACCTCTGCTGTCATCCATGGCTTCTGGTTGGCACGTGTGGTGATGGTTTTGGTGACTGTCACATCATCTATGCACTTTTTGATGTAAGCAGTCACAGTTTCGGTGTACTCCTGCAGGTCTGTGTGGTTGTTGTAGGTGGCCGCCTCTTTAAACATGTTCCAGTCTGTGTCCTGGAAGCAGTCTTGCAGTGCTGAGGTGGCATTGTCTGGCCATACTGTGATCTGCTTTTGAACCGGTTTGGTGAGTTTTAGAAGTGGTCTGTATGCTGGGATTAGCATAACAGAGATGTGGTCCGAGTACCCGAGGTGGGGGCGGGGTTCGGCTTTGTATGCGTTCTTTACTGTTGTGTAAACAAAGTCCAGCGTGTTGTTTCCCCTTGTTGCAAAGTTCACATGTTGGTAGAACTTTGGCAAAACTGTCTTTAGGTTTGTGTGGTTGAAGTCACCGGCTATGATGAAAAAGCCGTCGGGGTTATTTGTTTGTTGTTCGCTGATGGCGCTGTACAGCTCGCGAAGCGCGTCCTTTGCGTTTGCACACGGAGGAATGTAAACCGCGACAATAACAATGGCTGTGAACTCCCGCGGCAGATAGAACGGTCGACACTTCACAAACATAATCTCCACCAGTGATGAACAGTGTTTTGTCACTACCGCAGCATTGTTACACCATTCTTTGTTGATATACACACACAAGCCACCCCCGCGAGTCTTACCAGACAGTGATGAATCTCTGTCCGCGCGGTAGCAAGTTAGTCCATGCAGCTGAATGGCGGAGTCCGGGATGTTGTCGTTTAGCCATGTTTCAGTGAAAACAAACACACAACAATCCCTTGCCTCATGCTGTGTAGATCGACTGAGTTGAATTAAGTCCAGTTTGTTTTCCAGAGAGCGAACGTTTGAGAGCATGAGTGTTGGAAGAGCCGGTCTTGTGGGGTTAGCTCTCAGCCTAGCTCGTATACCTCCGCGCTTACCGCGCTTCCGTCCTCTCTCACACCGCTTGCGACGCCGCCTTGTGCGGGTAGCGTCAGTCGGCGAGGCCGCGGTCTCGAGGTCCGGCTCCAGCAGTAAACAAAGGCCTCGTAGCTTCTCAGTAGCCGCCGGCGAGAGTTTGAGTTTGTATGTCTTGTCGATATCCAAAAGGCTTTGGCGATCGTATATGTATCTCGGAGTGATCTCCCGATGAATTAACGGTAAATCGACACTATTTGGAGACGAACAGACGACATTAAAAGACATAAAAGCACCGTCTTTGGGACCTGGAGAGGCCGCTGCGTATGACCGCACCGCCATCAGTGCTGAGGTAAGCTGTATGTCACACACTATAAAGATACAATAGCGCTGCTGTGTGTTTGCTCTGTTAATCTCCCTCTGGACCAGAGGTGCCTTTTTATTCTCGGTGGAAAATAAAATGTGTGGTTGGAGTATTTGACTTAGATGATGCTGACACCAAATGAACTGCTCCTAAATGGAAGTGTTAGATTTAATTCTTCCATTCAAAGTATTCCATCTAACAGTATTAGCTATTATTAGCATTTTCTGTAAAGATGCTTTGGAACAATGAAAAGTGCAATAAACTTGATATGAATTGAACTGAAATTTACTTATTGTTTTATAGAATAGTTTTGTCTATATTATTATACTAAATGTATGTAGTATGTATGTATTTTTTATTCTGAATACTAATATAAACATTAATTTTACTTAAAATATACTTTGCTTACGAACAACAAAAAAAAAAAATACTTCAAAAGTTATAATAAAATATGCTTTACACGAAAACACAGCATGGTCTTCTAATCTAATCTTCTGTGCAAATGTTCACAGTCTGAATGAACAGTTATATACGTGATTTTGAGAAAGAAATACAGTGTAAAGCAGGGGTGCCCAACCCTGCTCCTGGCAATCGACTGTCCTGCAAAGTTTAGCTCCAACTCTAATCAAACACACCTGCCTTTAATTTTCAAGTGATCCTGAAGACCTTAATTAGTTGCTTCAGGTGTGTTTGATTAGAGTTGGAGCTGAACTTTGCATTACAGTCGATCGCCAGGAGCAGGGTTGGGCACCCCTGGTGTAAAGGATCTTTTGTTATATATTCTCATCATGATTCCCCTTCTTGCTTGCTGCTGCTTTGAATCCAGTGCTGTGCCTTTAGCAGCTTCCCTCGTTCTTTCTCTCTATATAAATCTTCTTTTTTGTATTTCAAAAAGGACTAATTTTCAACTAAAGCCAGACAATACACTTTAACTAACTAACTAACTAACTAAAAAGTTTGCAACAGACAATTTGAATACATATAGTACAATATGCATTGCACAATTTGATATGCAGACCCGGTGTCATTTAACATTATGTAGTTAAACTCCAAGGTTACTTAATTATTATTGTCAGCAGATATGCAACCTGAGTTTGTTGCAGCCTGGAATTAAACTGCTGGATTTGTCTGGCCAGAGGAGAACTGCCCCCAAACTGAGCCTGGTTTCTCCCAAGGTTTTTTTTTTTTTTTTTTCTGTCACCGATGGAGTTTTGGTTCCTTGCCACTGTCGCCTTTGGCTTGCTTAGTTGGGGACACTTAATTTCCAGCGATATCGTTGACTTGTTTGCACAGATCCTATTTGAACTGAACTGAGCTGGACGATTACATCACTGAATCAATGATGAACTAACTTTAACTGAAAATTGAGTGTTTACTGTTGTCCTTTTGCATTAGCACATTATTTTCCTATTTAATACTGTAAAGCTGCTTTGACACAATCTGTATTGTTAAAAGCACTATATAAATAAAGGAGAGTTGACTTGACTTATGAGACTTTTCTGAACTGGATTAACCAGTGGAACAATCAGCAGTATTAAAGCAAATGCAAAATGAATATGCAAATGAAATTATTTTAATCCTAAATCTTCATCCTAACAAAATTAAAATGCTAAATCAAATCTTCAAAATGATCAAACAATAAATGCAATTTTCTTAATGGCAGCTCAAATGATGAATCAAATGTGTGTTAAATCAAGTCCTCAAATGGACTTCTCAAAAGGCAAATCAAATTGTAAAACTGATGCTGCAAATGCCTTCACATATTGCATAAAACTAACAAGCTTTAATTGGAATACAGCCTTGGTCATTTCAGGGAAAATTGTGAATTTCATTAAAAAAAGAGTAGCTCACAAGATTCATTTGTTCATGAATTTGACAACATTGGTTGCTGGATGTTTGTGGGTGTTTCTCAAACGGACGAACACATCCTAGTGAGGATCATCCTTGCTAATTCAAGGCTAGAGTCCTGCTCAGCATTAAACACAAGAATCAGACGCTCCAGTAATTGCACATGGCTACGTCATAAATGTTTCCATTCCCGCAGTTATGGCATATAAATACTATTAAAATTATAATTTGAATAATACTTTATTTTAAAAATCTTTATATTAACGGACTTTCTATTAAAACAATACAGGTAATGACAAACATCTATGTCTCCAAGTGGTTTACATTACATGCAGTAATGTGATTCATTTACCACAAAACAAAACATAACATCATCATCTACAAAGTCTTTTTTGTGTGTGTGTGTGTGTCTTGCATTGCATAATAAAATTGAACATGCTCAGTACCGATTCATTTTCAATTATTTTTTTAATTTTTTTGTTAATCTGTGGATTCATCAGCTACAGCTTATTGCTTCAGCAGCAGATGCCATCCTGGCAAATGTGATGTTGCACAGCTAATAACAACAAAGGTAGTTAGAATTATAGTGGAGGATAGTTAAAAGCTAACACGACAGTATATAAAGACCTCTGGAGCACCAAAACAAGTTGGTAAATTATGGATCCTTAGATGACATGCAAGCAGCCCAGGGTAAAAAAGCATAAACACAGCGTCTGGCTATACCACTGGTTACTTCCACAATTTGAAATCTTGGCTGAAGGCTAATTTCCCCATAAGCCCTGCCCATAGGCCTTGATTGACACCTCACGGGGCATCTAATTTGAATGTGATTTATCATTTGTGTCATACCAAAAATTTGATTCATTATATATTAATTTAAGAATTGTTTCATTTCATTGTTTCATTTGAGCATTTTATGTATTATTGTAATGTTCTATATTCCAATCCATCCTGTGCACATCCATCACAGAGCTCAAGGCCAGTCTAACATTTTCTCTCACTGGTTATCTTGGTGTTGTGCAATATCTTTGCAATTACTATTAGGCCATTATTTCACAACTTTTATTATATACACTTTGGAAAAAACACTGAGGTTGTGACCTCTGGATGTTCATATGAATGCATGTAACACAGCCAGCATTCTCAGCTCCTCAGAGCGAATCTCAGGGGCTGTGGTTTATATATGAGTGAATACACTAGAGAGATGCACTGACCATTGCAAGATAATTGTAACTTGAATGATATTACTGTAGTATCATTCTGTTGGTTTATTATTTGCTGTAGGCCTACAGTATATGCAAAGCTGAATTCATTAGATGAGGATGTCCTGCTCAGAGTCAGTGTGCTTGAATGTTGATTTCCTTGATTAACTTTTGTGTGCCTACTACACCATTAATAACTCTTTTGCAATACAAAATACATACCACTTTTTATTTTCTCAGTCATCCATGTTTATTTAATTATATAAACTGTCATTAACTTTAGGCATTGCTGCCCACTGAAAATTGATATATTTACATACCACAACACAAATCTCTACTGATTGGTTAAAAGTGTTGTATGGTGTGTAGTCTGTGTAAATAAAAAAAAGTATTCAGTTCAGTTATGTTCTTTTCTTATAAATATTGTTTTGAAATATACTGTAGTTGCAGGGTCCAAGCACCAATGGCTCATGTAAATGATTCAGTGATACAACTGCTATGTATCTTTTCAAATTGTATGTAATTAATATGTGTCTTTCAGTGCCTCTTTAAAGAAATTTCGTCTCATTTTAATTGGACAACAATATATTCAGTCATGTCTAATAATATTGAATATTTGTCTGACTGACAAATATTCAATATTATTAGAATATACAACAAACAATCTATAAATCTATAAAACATGAGATATTGTAAGGGAATTGTGGATCTACAAACGAATAACTATGCTTTTTTTTTTTTTTTTTTTTACATGTGAAGTTATTGAACCATCTACACTGATGCCAAACTATGAGACTCAAATGGATTTCTTATATATTTCCATTGGACAACACTGGTATTACAGCCTTTAGAAACTATGCGTTTTCTTTTTTCTATTCCCACACCCCCCCTCCACCCGTCCACATTGCCCTGGTTTCCATGCGTATTTTGTTTAGATTGAACATTCTGTTACATTGGCCAATCAGTCATTAATGGCCACAAATCAATCAGCCCATATCTGCTTAATATTTAAATGAATCAAAATATTTTTTACAGCTTGATAACTTTTGTGAGTAATATCTCAAGGTAGTGCATGCAAGTTCCAAAAAAAAAAAAAGGTTTCCAAAAACTTGTGAAAAAGTAGTGGAAATATTTTGTGCAGAAATTACCACATGAACGTGTGATTTGAAGACACTAAATGATTCAGAGAAAAGATGAATTTTGATTCACCATCAGTACCAACCCTACCTAGTGAGTGATATAAGCGGTTGTATAGGGCCCCTGTGGCCAAGGGGCCCTATGCCAGGGGTTCAGTCATGCTTGATAATAACCAGTTTATTAAAGTTTGCTTGTGTCAGTCATGTTCAATGGTGTTTGAAAATCAGTCTGCTGCAGAGAAGACAAAAAGAGGAAAGGATTTAAAAGCACAATAAGGCTATTGATTAATTGTTGAAATGGTAGTTGCTGCACCATATCTTATCAGCTTAATTCGGTTTAATTTGCTCTGTGCCAATGCAGCAACAGTGTCAGTGTGGTGCATGGTGTTATCATGGGCAAAATATGTGAATAATTCTGGATACCTTATTATCTGAATTGTTTTGATTTTTCTAATGCATATTAGCTTCTTTTCCATCAACCAGTTAAATGTGACAACACTACATGTTTGGTGTGCAAAAAAAAAAAAAAAACGATTTTTGCACTCAAAAGTAAAATAAAGTGCAACCAGAAATTGTATTGTGCTATCTCAGGCTGTCACGAATCCAGTCTTTGAACTTCAGTTCACTCACCACTAGAGGTCACTCGCTCACCACATTGACTCTTGCTCTACACCAGTGGTTCCCAACCACGTTCCTGGAGGCCCCCCAACACTGCACATTTTGCATCTCTCCTTTGTCTGACAAACCCATTTCAGGTCTTGGAGTCTCTACTAATGAGCTGATGATCTGAATCAGGTGTGTTTGATTTAGGAGACATGGAAAACATGCAGTGTTAGGGGGCCTCCAGAATCGTGGTTGGGAATCACTGCTCTACACTGTTGCATGTCACCCCAGACTACAATTCCCAGCATCCATTGCACTAATGACACGCGCCAGCTGATTGCACTGATCACACAGCTGATTCCCATCACACGCCTTACTTAAGCCATGGACTCCCTCAGTCAGCTTGCTGAGTATTGTCTCGTGTGTAAGAATATGTAATGATTACATATCCAGAAGTCAGACCAATGTCCGGCTCTGGTTGTGCACTGTCCTTACTACTTCCCTGACCGCTTCCAGTCCTGTTTTGATCAGGCCCAGGTCCCAAAAACAGTCCACCATTTATATTATGTATATGTGTGTGTATATACTACTTATTGAATTGTTTATTTATTAAATTATTTATTTACTTATAGGCATTAAATGTGAATCTGTGTGTCTTTTCTTGTGAAATGATGAACTATGTATATAGTTACTTCCGTGATCCATTTATTAGGGGTATATCAACTAGGTGTGTGAGATGTAGGGTTGTGAGCTTCAGGTTTAGAAATTATAGATGGGACTGAGATCCCTAGGTTTAGAAATTGTGTGATTACCCCACTGAGGGCTAAGTTTTAGTGTTAGGTTAGGGTTAGGTATATTAGGAATTAGGGTTAGGGTTAGGGTTAGGATCAGAAAGAATCCAAGAGCTGAAGCAGCGTCCAGCTCTGGTAATGCACAGTCCTTCAATACTCCTTCTGGCCGCTCTCTCGCCCCAGCCAGGGCCCGCCCCCACGGCCTAGGCCCATCACTCCACCACCAATATATTTGGTCTTTTTATTGAACCACAGATAGTGAGATTTTTAAATTTATAAACGAGTATTATTTTTAATTATAAGTGTTATTTATTAAGGTTTTTATAGGTATTATTTATTAATCCCTCCTTTCTACTGAGGGTTAGTTTTTAGATATTTATTAATACTTATGGATAATACTTCTTAATGTAATTTATTAGGGGTAGAATGAGTAAGGTTAGGATGGATGGGGGTAAAAATGTGTGTCTGGGGGTGGAAGGGGTAGGGTTAGGGATGGTGGGGTTGTGTCCATAAGGGATAGAATGGGTAGGGTTAGGTATGGTGGGGTTGTGTCCATAAGGGTTAGGATGGGTAGGAATTAAAAATCTCCAAAGGTCAGACTAGTCTGACCTTGGTTGTGCGCTGGCCTACATTTCCACTGCCCGCTTTAGCGTCCGCTTGAATTCAGCCCCTCATCCCAGTGTCCACCACAACTCATCATATTTTGTCTGTGTATTTCGGATGTTTCCTCTTTTAGTTTTAACTTGACAAATTAATTGATTAAAGGTATTTTGTTCTAGGGGTACTTAGTTTTAAATTTTTAAATTAATTATTTAGGGGTATTTTAGTCTAGGGGTAAAAACTTTTAGGGGTAAAGCATAGAAGGGGTATTTTCCTTAGGGATAGTGACCTTAGGTTTAGGGTCATGTGTGGGTCAAGTTTAGATAATTGTGCCCAGGTCACTCAGGGGTAGGTTTAGGTGTCAGTCAAATGTGTTTTAAATTAGTTTTAAATTTAAAAATTAATTAATTAATTAGGGGTATTTTAGTCTAGGGGTAAAAACTTTTAGGTGTAAGGTATAGCAGGGGTATTTTCCTTAGGGATAGTGACCTTAGGTTTAGGGTCATGTGTGGGTCAAGTTTAGATAATTGTGCCCAGGTCACTCAGGGGTAGGTTTAGGTGTCAGTCAGATGTGTTTTAAATTGACAAATTAATTGATTGAAGGTATTTTATTCTATGGGTATTTAGTTTTAAATTTATAAATTAATTAGTTAATTAATTAGGGTTATTTTAGTCTAGGGGTAAAAACTTTTAGGTGTAAGGTATAGTAGGGGTATTTTCCTTAGGGATAGTGACCTTAGGTTTAGGGTCATGTGTGGGTCAAGTTTAGATAATTATACCCAGGTCAGGTTAGGGTTAGGGTTAGGGTTAGGTTAGGATCAGAAAGAATCCAAGAGCTGAAGCAGCGTCCAGCTCTGGTGATGCACAGTCCTTCAATACTCCTTCTGGCCGCTCTCTCGCCCCAGCCGGGGCCCGCCCCCACGGCCTAGGCCCATCACTCCACCACCAATATATTTGGTCTTTTTATTGAACCACAGATAGTGAGATTTTTAAATGTATAAACGAGTATTATTGTTAATTATAAGTGTTATTTATTAAGGTTTTTATAGGTATTATTTATTAATCCCTCCTTTCTACTGAGGGTTAGTTTTTAGATATTTATTAATACTTATGTATAATACTTCTTAATGTAATTTATTAGGGGTAGAATGAGTAGGGTTAGGATGGATGGGGGTAAAAATGTGTGTCTGGGGGTAGAAGAGGTAGGGTTAGGGATAGTGGGGTTGTGTCCATGAGGGGTAGAATGGGTAGGGTTAGGTATGGTGGGGTTGTGTCCATAAGGGGTAGAATAGGTAGGGTTAGGTATGGTGGGGTTGTGTCCATAAGGGGTAGAATGGGTAGGTTTTAGGTGTGGTGGGGTTGTGTTCATAAGGGGTAAAATGGGTAGGTTTTAGGTATGGTGGGGTTGTGTCCATACGGGGTAAACTGGGTAGGTTTTAGGTGTGGTGGGGTTGTGTTCATAAGGGGTAAAATGGGTAGGTTTTAGGTATGGTGGGGTTGTGTCCATAAGGGGTAAAATGGGTACGTTTTAGGTGTGGTGGGGTTGTGTTCATAAGGGGTAAAATGGGTAGGTTTTAGGTATGGTGGGGTTGTGTCCATAAGGGGTAAAATGGGTAGGTTTTAGGTATGGTGGGTTAGGGTTAGGGTTAGGGTTAGGGTTAGGGTTAGGGTTAGGGTTAGGGTTAGGGTTAGGGTTAGGTTAGGTTAGGGTTAGGGTTAGGTTAGGGTTAGAGTTAGAGTTAGGGTTAGGTTAGGGTTAGGGTTAGGGTTAGGGTTAGGGTTAGGGTTAGGGTTAGGTTAGGGTTAGGGTTAGGGTTAGGGTTAGGGTTAGGGTTAGGGTTAGTTAGGGTTAGGGTTAGGGTTAGTTAGGGTTAGGGTTAGGGTTAGGGTTAGGGTTAGGTTAGGGTTAGGGTTAGTTAGGGTTAGGGTTAGGGTTAGGTTAGGGTTAGGGTTAGGGTTAGGGGTTAGGGTTAGGGTTAGGGTTAGGGTTAGGGTTAGGTTAGGGTTAGGTATATAGATAAAAACGACTTTCACCCTCATTAGTATCCACCCTCATTAGAATATTGCATCTGATTGGCCAAAGCTTACCTGGGCACATCTGGAGAACCGTAGGCCCGAATTCCATGTAAGTGGTATCATCGGATCCGGGAAGCTGTCATCTTTCAGGTGGCGAAAGGCTCTAATGAAAGTATATAGATAAAAATGAGTTTAATCCTGATTAATTCCACTCTCATTAGCATTATCCATCTGATTGGCCAAAGCTTACTTGGGCGTATCTCGTGAAGCGCAGGTCTAAGGTGCATGTAAGTGGTATCGTTGGACACAGGAAGCTGTCATCTTTCAGGTGGCGATAGGTTCGGATGAATGGAGGAAGGTGTGTTGCGTTTAAATCCAGTGTGACCGTTATTATGTCCAGATAGACAGAGTCTGGTAAGTATTAGAAGTACAGGTCAGAGGTCACAGTCCACTTCAATCTAATGTTTAAAATGATTTGAATGATCTATAAGCATTTGTGAGATCATTTTATGAAATCATTTCATTAACTCATTCTACGTGCTTATTTTTCACAGATGGAGTGTGTTGTTAGCTATCCAGGTCAAAGGTCACAGTCCGCTTCAATCTAATGTTTAAAATGATTTGAATGATCTATAAGGATTTGTGAGATAATTATATGAAATTATTTCATTAACTCATTCTACGTACTTATTTTTCATAGACGGAGTGTGGTTTTAGATATCAAAGGTCACAGAACAGTTCGCTTCCAGCTTCCAGCATAGTGTGAATTTCTGTTAAATGTTTTGAATTCTTAGAACTTTTGAACACATGCTATTTACATTGTCATCCAGTATTATTAGGCCCTGTTTATTTCCTCGAGTAGATATATAGATAGAAGATAGATATAGAGTTTTCAATCTTAGAAGGATAAGGGACGACGAGCAGGATCATACATTTGTATTAGAGAGAGCGTCTTTTGAGTTCGTTTGATTCTGTCTGTGACCGACTGTTTATATATGTATAATGAATATAATAGTTACTTGTTTTAATAATGTATCATTGTATTTTTATCCAGGAGTACATCGTATAGGTCGTTGTGGCCTAAATGATTGTTGTGCTGCAACATATACGTCTTTCTATACATTCTATATGCATATCTTATGATGATGATGTTGATGATGATGAAAATGTGTATGATTTATCATTGTATTTTAATGCAGGGGTATATGACGTAGGTCTGTGTTGCCCAGGTGTGTGTGAGGTAGGTTTAGGTGGGTTTTTTTTTTTTTTCCCGGATTAGTAATGGTTAAGTGTTTGGGTAAGAGATGAAAACCACGAAAGATGTTCTTTGCATAGTTTGTGTGTCTGGCTGGTTGTGTTTTGTGTTTTGTGTAGCATCTTTTGAGTTTTTTTTTTAAATTTTGTCTGTGCCCAACTGTTTATATTTTTTGTATTGCACACGTATGTACCTCTGTATGTATATATATATAAAAAGAATATGGTTGTTGCCCTTAAAATATTTAAAAATTTCTTGTCCTATGCCTCCATCTCGTGGACACATTTAGTATTATAGCTTTGGTAGATATATATATATATATATATATATATATATATATATAAAATGAATATAATTGTTACTTGTTTTAATAATGTATCATTGTATTTTTATCCAGGAGTACTTCGTATAGGTCGTTGTGGCCTAAATGATTGTTGTGCTGCAAACATATACGTCTTTCTACACGTTATATATGTATATCTGATGATGATGATGATGAAAATGTGAATGATTTATGATTGTATTTTATGGTAAATGCAAAGGTAAAAGTCGACGACGAACGCTGATGGCATTAAGCCTTAAGTTTTAGGTCCAAATGAAAGTATAGATCTGTAGTTTCTTATATTTGCCCCTGTGAGGGCTAAGTTTAGGTGTAAATTCAGATATAGGGCCATAGTTTCTTATATTTGCCCCTGTGAGGGCTAAGTTTAGGTGTAAATTCAGATATAGGGCCATAGTTTCTAATATTTGCCCCTGTGAGGGCTAAGTTTAGGTGTAAATTCAGATATAGGGCCATAGTTTCTCTTATTTGCCCCTGTGAGGGCTAAGTTTAGGTGTAAATTCAGATATAGGGCCATAGTTTCTTATATTTGCCCCTGTGAGGGCTAAGTTTAGGTGTAAATTCAGATATAGGGCCATAGTTTCTAATATTTGCCCCTGTGAGGGCTAAGTTTAGGTGAAAATTCAGATATAGGGCCATAGTTTCTTATACTTGCCCCTGTGAGGGCTAAGTTTAGGTGTAAATTCAGATATAGGGCCATAGTTTCTTATACTTGCCCCTGTGAGGGCTAAGTTAGGGTTAGGGTTAGGGTTAGGGTTAGGGTTAGGTTAGGTTAGGGATTATATATCCAGAAGTCAGAACAATGTCCGGCTCCGGCTGTGCACTGTCCTCACTACTTCCCTGCCCGCTCCCAGTCCTGCTTTGATCAGGCCCAGGTCCCAGAAACAGTCCACCATTTATATATGTATATACTATTTGATTTTGTATTATTTATTTATTTATTTATGTATTTATTATTTATTTATTTAATTATGTGTTGAATATGAGTCTGTGTGTCTTTTTCTTCTGGATGATAAACTTTATATTTGGCTGTTTCCTTGTTCCTTCTATTAGGGGTACATCAGCTAGGGGTGCGAGCCATAGGGCTGTGAGCCTTAGGTCTAGCATTTGTGGGGCTAAAATCCCCAGGGCTAGAAATTATGTGGTTACCCCACTGAGGGCTAAGTTTTAGTGTTGCTGTTGTGTGGGGCCTAGGTTTCAAAATTGTGTGGTTATTCCACTGAGGGTTAAGTTTTAGTGTTGTTGTTGTGTAAGGCCTAGGTTTAAAAATTGTATAGTTACCCCACTGAGGGCTAAGTTTTAGTGTTGTTGTTGTGTGAGGCCTAGGTTTAGAAAGTTTTTGTTAGGGCTATATCAGCTAGGGGTGTGAGCTATAGGGCTGTGAGTCTTAGGTTTAGAATTTGTGGGGTTAAAATCCCTAGGGCTAGAAACCATGTGGCTACCCCACTGAGGGCTAAGTTTTAGTGTTGTTGTTGTGTGAGGCCTAGGTTTAGAAATTGTGTGATTACCCCACTGAGGGCTAAGTTTTAGTGTTGTTGTTGTGTGAGGCCTAGGTTTAGAAATTGTGTGATTACCCCACTGAGGGCTAAGTTTTGGTGTTGGGTTAGGGTTAGGGTTAGGGTTAGACTGGGTTAGGGTTAGGGTTAGGTATATAGATAAAAACGACTTTCACCCTCATTAGTATCCACCCTCATTAGAATATTGCATCTGATTGGCCAAAGCTTACCTGGGCACATCTGGAGAACCGTAGGCCCGAATTCCATGTAAGTGGTATCATCGGATCCGGGAAGCTGTCATCTTTCAGGTGGCGAAAGGCTCTAATGAAAGTATATAGATAAAAATGAGTTTAATCCTGATTAATTCCACTCTCATTAGCATTATCCATCTGATTGGCCAAAGCTTACTTGGGCGTATCTCGTGAAGCGCAGGTCTAAGGTGCATGTAAGTGGTATCGTTGGACACAGGAAGCTGTCATCTTTCAGGTGGCGATAGGTTCGGATGAATGGAGGAAGGTGTGTTGCGTTTAAATCCAGTGTGACCGTTATTATGTCCAGATAGACAGAGTCTGGTAAGTATTAGAAGTACAGGTCAGAGGTCACAGTCCACTTCAATCTAATGTTTAAAATGATTTGAATGATCTATAAGCATTTGTGAGATCATTTTATGAAATCATTTCATTAACTCATTCTACGTGCTTATTTTTCACAGATGGAGTGTGTTGTTAGCTATCCAGGTCAAAGGTCACAGTCCGCTTCAATCTAATGTTTAAAATGATTTGAATGATCTATAAGGATTTGTGAGATAATTATATGAAATTATTTCATTAACTCATTCTACGTACTTATTTTTCATAGACGGAGTGTGGTTTTAGATATCAAAGGTCACAGAACAGTTCGCTTCCAGCTTCCAGCATAGTGTGAATTTCTGTTAAATGTTTTGAATTCTTAGAACTTTTGAACACATGCTATTTACATTGTCATCCAGTATTATTAGGCCCTGTTTATTTCCTCGAGTAGATATATAGATAGAAGATAGATATAGAGTTTTCAATCTTAGAAGGATAAGGGACGACGAGCAGGATCATACATTTGTATTAGAGAGAGCGTCTTTTGAGTTCGTTTGATTCTGTCTGTGACCGACTGTTTATATATGTATAATGAATATAATAGTTACTTGTTTTAATAATGTATCATTGTATTTTTATCCAGGAGTACATCGTATAGGTCGTTGTGGCCTAAATGATTGTTGTGCTGCAACATATACGTCTTTCTATACATTCTATATGCATATCTTATGATGATGATGTTGATGATGATGAAAATGTGTATGATTTATCATTGTATTTTAATGCAGGGGTATATGACGTAGGTCTGTGTTGCCCAGGTGTGTGTGAGGTAGGTTTAGGTGGGTTTTTTTTTTTTTTCCCGGATTAGTAATGGTTAAGTGTTTGGGTAAGAGATGAAAACCACGAAAGATGTTCTTTGCATAGTTTGTGTGTCTGGCTGGTTGTGTTTTGTGTTTTGTGTAGCATCTTTTGAGTTTTTTTTTTTAAATTTTGTCTGTGCCCAACTGTTTATATTTTTTGTATTGCACACGTATGTACCTCTGTATGTATATATATATAAAAAGAATATGGTTGTTGCCCTTAAAATATTTAAAAATTTCTTGTCCTATGCCTCCATCTCGTGGACACATTTAGTATTATAGCTTTGGTAGATATATATATATATATATATATATATATATATATATATATATAAAATGAATATAATTGTTACTTGTTTTAATAATGTATCATTGTATTTTTATCCAGGAGTACTTCGTATAGGTCGTTGTGGCCTAAATGATTGTTGTGCTGCAAACATATACGTCTTTCTACACGTTATATATGTATATCTGATGATGATGATGATGAAAATGTGAATGATTTATGATTGTATTTTATGGTAAATGCAAAGGTAAAAGTCGACAACGAACGCTGATGGCATTAAGCCTTAAGTTTTAGGTCCAAATGAAAGTATAGATCTGTAGTTTCTTATATTTGCCCCTGTGAGGGCTAAGTTTAGGTGTAAATTCAGATATAGGGCCATAGTTTCTTATATTTGCCCCTGTGAGGGCTAAGTTTAGGTGTAAATTCAGATATAGGGCCATAGTTTCTAATATTTGCCCCTGTGAGGGCTAAGTTTAGGTGTAAATTCAGATAAAGGGCCATAGTTTCTCTTATTTGCCCCTGTGAGGGCTAAGTTTAGGTGTAAATTCAGATATAGGGCCATAGTTTCTAATATTTGCCCCTGTGAGGGCTAAGTTTAGGTGTAAATTCAGATATAGGGCCATAGTTTCTCTTATTTGCCCCTGTGAGGGCTAAGTTTAGGTGTAAATTCAGATATAGGGCCATAGTTTCTTATATTTGCCCCTGTGAGGGCTAAGTTTAGGTGTAAATTCAGATATAGGGCCATAGTTTCTAATATTTGCCCCTGTGAGGGCTAAGTTTAGGTGTAAATTCAGATATAGGGCCATAGTTTCTCTTATTTGCCCCTGTGAGGGCTAAGTTTAGGTGTAAATTCAGATATAGGGCCATAGTTTCTCATACTTGCCCCTGTGAGGGCTAAGTTTAGGTGTAAATTCAGATATAGGGCCATAGTTTCTTATACTTGCCCCTGTGAGGGCTAAGTTTAGGTGTAAATTCAGATATAGGGCCATAGTTTCTCTTATTTGCCCCTGTGAGGGCTAAGTTTAGGTGCAAATT
This sequence comes from Spinibarbus caldwelli, assembly GCA_039654775.1. Lineage (NCBI taxonomy): Eukaryota > Metazoa > Chordata > Actinopteri > Cypriniformes > Cyprinidae > Spinibarbus > Spinibarbus caldwelli. The sequence goes on along the minus strand of CM077227.1, from coordinate 19,750 downwards.
CAGATATAGGGCCATAGTTTGTTATACTTGCCCCTGTGAGGGCTAAGTTTAGGTGTAAATTCAGATATAGGGCCATAGTTTCTCTTATTTGCCCCTGTGAGGGCTAAGTTTAGGTGTAAATTCAGATATAGGGCCATAGTTTCTTATATTTGCCCCTGTGAGGGCTAAGTTTAGGTGCAAATTCAGATATAGGGCCATAGTTTGTTATACTTGCCCCTGTGAGGGCTAAGTTTAGGTGTAAATTCAGATATAGGGCCATAGTTTGTTATACTTGCCCCTGTGAGGGCTAAGTTTAGGTGTAAATTCAGATATAGGGCCATAGTTTCTCATATTTGCCCCGTGAGGGCTAAGTTTAGGTGTAAATTCAGATATAGGGCCATAGTTTCTCATATTTGCCCCTGTTAGGGACTTTACACTCAAGAATCGAAACAGGGTCCAATTCCGGTTGTGCGCAGTCCTTCTACTTCCACTGACCACTTTCAGCTCTGCTTTGGTCCAGCCTGCCACACAGAATTTTTTGCACCGAACTCCTTGGTTTTTATGTCTTACTTTTATACGTTTCACAAAATATAAGGTATAATATCCACTATATTTTATATGTTTATTTTTTTATGGTACATATAATTAAAATACATATATTTTTCTCTCACGTATGTCACCACGGACCACGTCAAGGGTTAAACTGGGTAGGTTTCAGGGGCCTGGGGTTAGTTTGGGTAGGTGTCAGGTTTCCAGGGTTAGATTAGGATTGGAAAGAATCCAAGAGCTGAAGCAGCGTATCGTTGGACACAGGAAGCTGTCATCTTTCAGGTGGCGATAGGTTCGGATGAATGGAGGAAGGTGTGTTACGTTTAAATGCAGTGTGACCATTATTATGTCCAGATAGACAGAGTCTGGTAAGTATTAGAAGTACAGGTCAGAGGTCACAATCTAATGTTTAAAATGATTTGAATGATCTATAAGCATTTGTGAGATCATTTTATGAAATCATTTCATTAACTCATTCTACGTGCTTATTTTTCACAGATGGAGTGTGTTGTTAGCTATCCAGGTCAAAGGTCACAGTCCGCTTCAATCTAATGTTTAAAATGATTTGAATGATCTATAAGGATTTGTGAGATAATTATATGAAATTATTTCATTAACTCATTCTACGTACTTATTTTTCATAGACGGAGTGTGGTTTTAGATATCAAAGGTCACAGAACAGTTCGCTTCCAGCTTCCAGCATAGTGTGAATTTCTGTTAAATGTTTTGAATTCTTAGAACTTTTGAACACATGCTATTTACATTGTCATCCAGTATTATTAGGCCCTGTTTATTTCCTCGAGTAGATATATAGATAGAAGATAGATATAGAGTTTTCAATCTTAGAAGGATAAGGGACGACGAGCAGGATCATACATTTGTATTAGAGAGAGCGTCTTTTGAGTTCGTTTGATTCTGTCTGTGACCGACTGTTTATATATGTATAATGAATATAATTGTTACTTGTTTTAATAATGTATCATTGTATTTTTATCCAGGAGTACTTCGTATAGGTCGTTGTGGCCTAAATGATTGTTGTGCTGCAACATATACGTCTTTCTATACATTCTATATGCATATCTTATGATGATGATGATGAAAATGTGTATGATTTATCATTGTATTTTAATGCAGGGGTATATGACGTAGGTCTGTGTTGCCCAGGTGTGTGTGAGGTCGGTTTAGGTGGGTTTTTTTTTTTTTTTCCCGGATTAGTAATGGTTAAGTGTTTGGGTAAGAGATGAAAACCACGAAAGATGTTCTTTGCATAGTTTGTGTGTCTGGCTGGTTGTGTTTTGTGTTTTGTGTAGCATCTTTTGAGTTTTTTTTTTATAATTTTGTCTGTGCCCAACTGTTTATATTTTTTGTATTGCACACGTATGTACCTCTGTATGTATATATATATAAAAAGAATATGGTTGTTGCCCTTAAAATATTTAAAAATTTCTTATCCTATGCCTCCATCTCGTGGACACCTTTAGTATTATAGTATTTGGTAGATATATATATATATATATATATATATATATATATATATATATATATATAATGAATATAATTGTTACTTGTTTTAATAATGTATCATTGTATTTTTATCCAGGAGTATATCGTATAGGTCAGTGTGGCCTAAATGACTGTTGTGCTGCAACAAATAAATAGATAGATTGATAGATAGATAGAAGGAAGAACAGAGTCTGGTAAGTGTTAGGTATTCTGCTCAGAAGTGACAGAAAAGTTTTATTAGATAGATAGATAGATAGATAGATAGATAGATAGATAGATAGATAGATATAGATGATATGTAGATATAGATTTCAATCTTATAACTCTCCAGTTTTAGAAGGTGAACTTTTGAGTTTTGAGGGCTTGGGTTAGAGGGTTTAAGGGTTAGAGGTTATCTTGGGGTTAACTTGCAGCTAGGTATATAGATAAAAACGACTTTCACCCTCATTAGTATCCACCCTCATTAGAATATTGCATCTGATTGGCCAAAGCTTACCTGGGCACATCTGGAGAACCGTAGGCCCGAATTCCATGTAAGTGGTATCATCGGATCCGGGAAGCTGTCATCTTTCAGGTGGCGAAAGGCTCTAATGAAAGTATATAGATAAAAATGAGTTTAATCCTGATTAATTCCACTCTCATTAGCATTATCCATCTGATTGGCCAAAGCTTACTTGGGCGTATCTCGTGAAGCGCAGGTCTAAGGTGCATGTAAGTGGTATCGTTGGACACAGGAAGCTGTCATCTTTCAGGTGGCGATAGGTTCGGATGAATGGAGGAAGGTGTGTTGCGTTTAAATCCAGTGTGACCGTTATTATGTCCAGATAGACAGAGTCTGGTAAGTATTAGAAGTACAGGTCAGAGGTCACAGTCCACTTCAATCTAATGTTTAAAATGATTTGAATGATCTATAAGCATTTGTGAGATCATTTTATGAAATCATTTCATTAACTCATTCTACGTGCTTATTTTTCACAGATGGAGTGTGTTGTTAGCTATCCAGGTCAAAGGTCACAGTCCGCTTCAATCTAATGTTTAAAATGATTTGAATGATCTATAAGGATTTGTGAGATAATTATATGAAATTATTTCATTAACTCATTCTACGTACTTATTTTTCATAGACGGAGTGTGGTTTTAGATATCAAAGGTCACAGAACAGTTCGCTTCCAGCTTCCAGCATAGTGTGAATTTCTGTTAAATGTTTTGAATTCTTAGAACTTTTGAACACATGCTATTTACATTGTCATCCAGTATTATTAGGCCCTGTTTATTTCCTCGAGTAGATATATAGATAGAAGATAGATATAGAGTTTTCAATCTTAGAAGGATAAGGGACGACGAGCAGGATCATACATTTGTATTAGAGAGAGCGTCTTTTGAGTTCGTTTGATTCTGTCTGTGACCGACTGTTTATATATGTATAATGAATATAATAGTTACTTGTTTTAATAATGTATCATTGTATTTTTATCCAGGAGTACATCGTATAGGTCGTTGTGGCCTAAATGATTGTTGTGCTGCAACATATACGTCTTTCTATACATTCTATATGCATATCTTATGATGATGATGTTGATGATGATGAAAATGTGTATGATTTATCATTGTATTTTAATGCAGGGGTATATGACGTAGGTCTGTGTTGCCCAGGTGTGTGTGAGGTAGGTTTAGGTGGGTTTTTTTTTTTTTTCCCGGATTAGTAATGGTTAAGTGTTTGGGTAAGAGATGAAAACCACGAAAGATGTTCTTTGCATAGTTTGTGTGTCTGGCTGGTTGTGTTTTGTGTTTTGTGTAGCATCTTTTGAGTTTTTTTTTTAAATTTTGTCTGTGCCCAACTGTTTATATTTTTTGTATTGCACACGTATGTACCTCTGTATGTATATATATATAAAAAGAATATGGTTGTTGCCCTTAAAATATTTAAAAATTTCTTGTCCTATGCCTCCATCTCGTGGACACATTTAGTATTATAGCTTTGGTAGATATATATATATATATATATATATATATATATATATATATAAAATGAATATAATTGTTACTTGTTTTAATAATGTATCATTGTATTTTTATCCAGGAGTACTTCGTATAGGTCGTTGTGGCCTAAATGATTGTTGTGCTGCAACATATACGTCTTTCTATATATTCTATATGCATATCTTATGATGATGATGATGAAAATGTGTATGATTTATCATTGTATTTTAATGCAGGGGTATATGACGTAGGTCTGTGTTGCCCAGGTGTGTGTGAGGTCGGTTTAGGTGGTTTTTTTTTTTTTTTTCCCGGATTAGTAATGGTTAAGCGTTTGGGTAAGAGATGAAAACCACGAAAGATGTTCTTTGCATAGTTTGTGTGTCTGGCTGGTTGTGTTTTGTGTTTTGTGTAGCATCTTTTGAGTTTTTTTTTTAAATTTTGTCTGTGCCCAACTGTTTATATTTTTTGTATTGCACACGTATGTACCTCTGTATGTATATATATATAAAAAGAATATGGTTGTTGCCCTTAAAATATTTAAAAATTTCTTATCCTATGCCTCCATCTCGTGGACACCTTTAGTATTATAGTATTTGGTAGATATATATATATATATATATATATATATATATATATATATATATATATATAATGAATATAATTGTTACTTGTTTTAATAATGTATCATTGTATTTTTATCCAGGAGTATATCGTATAGGTCAGTGTGGCCTAAATGACTGTTGTGCTGCAACAAATAAATAGATAGATTGATAGATAGATAGAAGGAAGGACAGAGTCTGGTAAGTGTTAGGTATTCTGCTCAGAAGTGACAGAAAAGTTTTATTAGATAGATAGATAGATAGATAGATAGATAGATATAGATGATATGTAGATATAGATTTCAATCTTATAACTCTCCAGTTTTAGAAGGTGAACTTTTGAGTTTTGAGGGCTTGGGTTAGAGGGTTTAAGGGTTAGAGGTTATCTTGGGGTTAACTTGCAGCTAGGTATATAGATAAAAACGACTTTCACCCTCATTAGTATCCACCCTCATTAGAATATTGCATCTGATTGGCCAAAGCTTACCTGGGCACATCTGGAGAACCGTAGGCCCGAATTCCATGTAAGTGGTATCATCGGATCCGGGAAGCTGTCATCTTTCAGGTGGCGAAAGGCTCTAATGAAAGTATATAGATAAAAATGAGTTTAATCCTGATTAATTCCACTCTCATTAGCATTATCCATCTGATTGGCCAAAGCTTACTTGGGCGTATCTCGTGAAGCGCAGGTCTAAGGTGCATGTAAGTGGTATCGTTGGACACAGGAAGCTGTCATCTTTCAGGTGGCGATAGGTTCGGATGAATGGAGGAAGGTGTGTTGCGTTTAAATCCAGTGTGACCGTTATTATGTCCAGATAGACAGAGTCTGGTAAGTATTAGAAGTACAGGTCAGAGGTCACAGTCCACTTCAATCTAATGTTTAAAATGATTTGAATGATCTATAAGCATTTGTGAGATCATTTTATGAAATCATTTCATTAACTCATTCTACGTGCTTATTTTTCACAGATGGAGTGTGTTGTTAGCTATCCAGGTCAAAGGTCACAGTCCGCTTCAATCTAATGTTTAAAATGATTTGAATGATCTATAAGGATTTGTGAGATAATTATATGAAATTATTTCATTAACTCATTCTACGTACTTATTTTTCATAGACGGAGTGTGGTTTTAGATATCAAAGGTCACAGAACAGTTCGCTTCCAGCTTCCAGCATAGTGTGAATTTCTGTTAAATGTTTTGAATTCTTAGAACTTTTGAACACATGCTATTTACATTGTCATCCAGTATTATTAGGCCCTGTTTATTTCCTCGAGTAGATATATAGATAGAAGATAGATATAGAGTTTTCAATCTTAGAAGGATAAGGGACGACGAGCAGGATCATACATTTGTATTAGAGAGAGCGTCTTTTGAGTTCGTTTGATTCTGTCTGTGACCGACTGTTTATATATGTATAATGAATATAATAGTTACTTGTTTTAATAATGTATCATTGTATTTTTATCCAGGAGTACATCGTATAGGTCGTTGTGGCCTAAATGATTGTTGTGCTGCAACATATACGTCTTTCTATACATTCTATATGCATATCTTATGATGATGATGTTGATGATGATGAAAATGTGTATGATTTATCATTGTATTTTAATGCAGGGGTATATGACGTAGGTCTGTGTTGCCCAGGTGTGTGTGAGGTAGGTTTAGGTGGGTTTTTTTTTTTTTTTTCCCGGATTAGTAATGGTTAAGTGTTTGGGTAAGAGATGAAAACCACGAAAGATGTTCTTTGCATAGTTTGTGTGTCTGGCTGGTTGTGTTTTGTGTTTTGTGTAGCATCTTTTGAGTTTATTTTTTAAATTTTGTCTGTGCCCAACTGTTTATATTTTTTGTATTGCACACGTATGTACCTCTGTATGTATATATATATAAAAAGAATATGGTTGTTGCCCTTAAAATATTTAAAAATTTCTTGTCCTATGCCTCCATCTCGTGGACACATTTAGTATTATAGCTTTGGTAGATATATATATATATATATATATATATATATATAAAATGAATATAATTGTTACTTGTTTTAATAATGTATCATTGTATTTTTATCCAGGAGTACTTCGTATAGGTCGTTGTGGCCTAAATGATTGTTGTGCTGCAAACATATACGTCTTTCTACACGTTATATATGTATATCTGATGATGATGATGATGAAAATGTGAATGATTTATGATTGTATTTTATGGTAAATGCAAAGGTAAAAGTCGACAACGAACGCTGATGGCATTAAGCCTTAAGTTTTAGGTCCAAATGAAAGTATAGATCTGTAGTTTCTTATATTTGCCCCTGTGAGGGCTAAGTTTAGGTGTAAATTCAGATATAGGGCCATAGTTTCTTATATTTGCCCCTGTGAGGGCTAAGTTTAGGTGTAAATTCAGATATAGGGCCATAGTTTCTAATATTTGCCCCTGTGAGGGCTAAGTTTAGGTGTAAATTCAGATAAAGGGCCATAGTTTCTCTTATTTGCCCCTGTGAGGGCTAAGTTTAGGTGTAAATTCAGATATAGGGCCATAGTTTCTAATATTTGCCCCTGTGAGGGCTAAGTTTAGGTGTAAATTCAGATATAGGGCCATAGTTTCTCTTATTTGCCCCTGTGAGGGCTAAGTTTAGGTGTAAATTCAGATATAGGGCCATAGTTTCTTATATTTGCCCCTGTGAGGGCTAAGTTTAGGTGTAAATTCAGATATAGGGCCATAGTTTCTAATATTTGCCCCTGTGAGGGCTAAGTTTAGGTGTAAATTCAGATATAGGGCCATAGTTTCTCTTATTTGCCCCTGTGAGGGCTAAGTTTAGGTGTAAATTCAGATATAGGGCCATAGTTTCTCATACTTGCCCCTGTGAGGGCTAAGTTTAGGTGTAAATTCAGATATAGGGCCATAGTTTCTTATACTTGCCCCTGTGAGGGCTAAGTTTAGGTGTAAATTCAGATATAGGGCCATAGTTTCTCTTATTTGCCCCTGTGAGGGCTAAGTTTAGGTGCAAATTCAGATATAGGGCCATAGTTTGTTATACTTGCCCCTGTGAGGGCTAAGTTTAGGTGTAAATTCAGATATAGGGCCATAGTTTCTCTTATTTGCCCCTGTGAGGGCTAAGTTTAGGTGTAAATTCAGATATAGGGCCATAGTTTCTTATATTTGCCCCTGTGAGGGCTAAGTTTAGGTGCAAATTCAGATATAGGGCCATAGTTTGTTATACTTGCCCCTGTGAGGGCTAAGTTTAGGTGTAAATTCAGATATAGGGCCATAGTTTGTTATACTTGCCCCTGTGAGGGCTAAGTTTAGGTGTAAATTCAGATATAGGGCCATAGTTTCTCATATTTGCCCCGTGAGGGCTAAGTTTAGGTGTAAATTCAGATATAGGGCCATAGTTTCTCATATTTGCCCCTGTTAGGGACTTTACACTCAAGAATCGAAACAGGGTCCAATTCCGGTTGTGCGCAGTCCTTCTACTTCCACTGACCACTTTCAGCTCTGCTTTGGTCCAGCCTGCCACACAGAATTTTTTGCACCGAACTCCTTGGTTTTTATGTCTTACTTTTATACGTTTCACAAAATATAAGGTATAATATCCACTATATTTTATATGTTTATTTTTTTATGGTACATATAATTAAAATACATATATTTTTCTCTCACGTATGTCACCACGGACCACGTCAAGGGTTAAACTGGGTAGGTTTCAGGGGCCTGGGGTTAGTTTGGGTAGGTGTCAGGTTTCCAGGGTTAGATTAGGATTGGAAAGAATCCAAGAGCTGAAGCAGCGTATCGTTGGACACAGGAAGCTGTCATCTTTCAGGTGGCGATAGGTTCGGATGAATGGAGGAAGGTGTGTTACGTTTAAATGCAGTGTGACCATTATTATGTCCAGATAGACAGAGTCTGGTAAGTATTAGAAGTACAGGTCAGAGGTCACAATCTAATGTTTAAAATGATTTGAATGATCTATAAGCATTTGTGAGATCATTTTATGAAATCATTTCATTAACTCATTCTACGTGCTTATTTTTCACAGATGGAGTGTGTTGTTAGCTATCCAGGTCAAAGGTCACAGTCCGCTTCAATCTAATGTTTAAAATGATTTGAATGATCTATAAGGATTTGTGAGATAATTATATGAAATTATTTCATTAACTCATTCTACGTACTTATTTTTCATAGACGGAGTGTGGTTTTAGATATCAAAGGTCACAGAACAGTTCGCTTCCAGCTTCCAGCATAGTGTGAATTTCTGTTAAATGTTTTGAATTCTTAGAACTTTTGAACACATGCTATTTACATTGTCATCCAGTATTATTAGGCCCTGTTTATTTCCTCGAGTAGATATATAGATAGAAGATAGATATAGAGTTTTCAATCTTAGAAGGATAAGGGACGACGAGCAGGATCATACATTTGTATTAGAGAGAGCGTCTTTTGAGTTCGTTTGATTCTGTCTGTGACCGACTGTTTATATATGTATAATGAATATAATTGTTACTTGTTTTAATAATGTATCATTGTATTTTTATCCAGGAGTACTTCGTATAGGTCGTTGTGGCCTAAATGATTGTTGTGCTGCAACATATACGTCTTTCTATACATTCTATATGCATATCTTATGATGATGATGATGAAAATGTGTATGATTTATCATTGTATTTTAATGCAGGGGTATATGACGTAGGTCTGTGTTGCCCAGGTGTGTGTGAGGTCGGTTTAGGTGGGTTTTTTTTTTTTTTTCCCGGATTAGTAATGGTTAAGTGTTTGGGTAAGAGATGAAAACCACGAAAGATGTTCTTTGCATAGTTTGTGTGTCTGGCTGGTTGTGTTTTGTGTTTTGTGTAGCATCTTTTGAGTTTTTTTTTTTTAATTTTGTCTGTGCCCAACTGTTTATATTTTTTGTATTGCACACGTATGTACCTCTGTATGTATATATATATAAAAAGAATATGGTTGTTGCCCTTAAAATATTTAAAAATTTCTTATCCTATGCCTCCATCTCGTGGACACCTTTAGTATTATAGTATTTGGTAGATATATATATATATATATATATATATATATAATGAATATAATTGTTACTTGTTTTAATAATGTATCATTGTATTTTTATCCAGGAGTATATCGTATAGGTCAGTGTGGCCTAAATGACTGTTGTGCTGCAACAAATAAATAGATAGATTGATAGATAGATAGAAGGAAGAACAGAGTCTGGTAAGTGTTAGGTATTCTGCTCAGAAGTGACAGAAAAGTTTTATTAGATAGATAGATAGATAGATAGATAGATAGATAGATATAGATGATATGTAGATATAGATTTCAATCTTATAACTCTCCAGTTTTAGAAGGTGAACTTTTGAGTTTTGAGGGCTTGGGTTAGAGGGTTTAAGGGTTAGAGGTTATCTTGGGGTTAACTTGCAGCTAGGTATATAGATAAAAACGACTTTCACCCTCATTAGTATCCACCCTCATTAGAATATTGCATCTGATTGGCCAAAGCTTACCTGGGCACATCTGGAGAACCGTAGGCCCGAATTCCATGTAAGTGGTATCATCGGATCCGGGAAGCTGTCATCTTTCAGGTGGCGAAAGGCTCTAATGAAAGTATATAGATAAAAATGAGTTTAATCCTGATTAATTCCACTCTCATTAGCATTATCCATCTGATTGGCCAAAGCTTACTTGGGCGTATCTCGTGAAGCGCAGGTCTAAGGTGCATGTAAGTGGTATCGTTGGACACAGGAAGCTGTCATCTTTCAGGTGGCGATAGGTTCGGATGAATGGAGGAAGGTGTGTTGCGTTTAAATCCAGTGTGACCGTTATTATGTCCAGATAGACAGAGTCTGGTAAGTATTAGAAGTACAGGTCAGAGGTCACAGTCCACTTCAATCTAATGTTTAAAATGATTTGAATGATCTATAAGCATTTGTGAGATCATTTTATGAAATCATTTCATTAACTCATTCTACGTGCTTATTTTTCACAGATGGAGTGTGTTGTTAGCTATCCAGGTCAAAGGTCACAGTCCGCTTCAATCTAATGTTTAAAATGATTTGAATGATCTATAAGGATTTGTGAGATAATTATATGAAATTATTTCATTAACTCATTCTACGTACTTATTTTTCATAGACGGAGTGTGGTTTTAGATATCAAAGGTCACAGAACAGTTCGCTTCCAGCTTCCAGCATAGTGTGAATTTCTGTTAAATGTTTTGAATTCTTAGAACTTTTGAACACATGCTATTTACATTGTCATCCAGTATTATTAGGCCCTGTTTATTTCCTCGAGTAGATATATAGATAGAAGATAGATATAGAGTTTTCAATCTTAGAAGGATAAGGGACGACGAGCAGGATCATACATTTGTATTAGAGAGAGCGTCTTTTGAGTTCGTTTGATTCTGTCTGTGACCGACTGTTTATATATGTATAATGAATATAATAGTTACTTGTTTTAATAATGTATCATTGTATTTTTATCCAGGAGTACATCGTATAGGTCGTTGTGGCCTAAATGATTGTTGTGCTGCAACATATACGTCTTTCTATACATTCTATATGCATATCTTATGATGATGATGTTGATGATGATGAAAATGTGTATGATTTATCATTGTATTTTAATGCAGGGGTATATGACGTAGGTCTGTGTTGCCCAGGTGTGTGTGAGGTAGGTTTAGGTGGGTTTTTTTTTTTTTTTTCCCGGATTAGTAATGGTTAAGTGTTTGGGTAAGAGATGAAAACCACGAAAGATGTTCTTTGCATAGTTTGTGTGTCTGGCTGGTTGTGTTTTGTGTTTTGTGTAGCATCTTTTGAGTTTATTTTTTAAATTTTGTCTGTGCCCAACTGTTTATATTTTTTGTATTGCACACGTATGTACCTCTGTATGTATATATATATAAAAAGAATATGGTTGTTGCCCTTAAAATATTTAAAAATTTCTTGTCCTATGCCTCCATCTCGTGGACACATTTAGTATTATAGCTTTGGTAGATATATATATATATATAAAATGAATATAATTGTTACTTGTTTTAATAATGTATCATTGTATTTTTATCCAGGAGTACTTCGTATAGGTCGTTGTGGCCTAAATGATTGTTGTGCTGCAAACATATACGTCTTTCTACACGTTATATATGTATATCTGATGATGATGATGATGAAAATGTGAATGATTTATGATTGTATTTTATGGTAAATGCAAAGGTAAAAGTCGACAACGAACGCTGATGGCATTAAGCCTTAAGTTTTAGGTCCAAATGAAAGTATAGATCTGTAGTTTCTTATATTTGCCCCTGTGAGGGCTAAGTTTAGGTGTAAATTCAGATATAGGGCCATAGTTTCTTTCTTATATTTGCCCCTGTGAGGGCTAAGTTTAGGTGTAAATTCAGATATAGGGCCATAGTTTCTAATATTTGCCCCTGTGAGGGCTAAGTTTAGGTGTAAATTCAGATAAAGGGCCATAGTTTCTCTTATTTGCCCCTGTGAGGGCTAAGTTTAGGTGTAAATTCAGATATAGGGCCATAGTTTCTCATATTTGCCCCTGTGAGGGCTAAGTTTAGGTGTAAATTCAGATATAGGGCCATAGTTTCTAATATTTGCCCCTGTGAGGGCTAAGTTTAGGTGTAAATTCAGATATAGGGCCATAGTTTCTCTTATTTGCCCCTGTGAGGGCTAAGTTTAGGTGTAAATTCAGATATAGGGCCATAGTTTCTCATACTTGCCCCTGTGAGGGCTAAGTTTAGGTGTAAATTCAGATATAGGGCCATAGTTTCTTATACTTGCCCCTGTGAGGGCTAAGTTTAGGTGTAAATTCAGATATAGGGCCATAGTTTCTCTTATTTGCCCCTGTGAGGGCTAAGTTTAGGTGTAAATTCAGATATAGGGCCATAGTTTCTTATACTTGCCCCTGTGAGGGCTAAGTTTAGGTGTAAATTCAGATATAGGGCCATAGTTTCTTATACTTGCCCCTGTGAGGGCTAAGTTTAGGTGCAAATTCAGATATAGGGCCATAGTTTGTTATACTTGCCCCTGTGAGGGCTAAGTTTAGGTGTAAATTCAGATATAGGGCCATAGTTTGTTATACTTGCCCCTGTGAGGGCTAAGTTTAGGTGTAAATTCAGATATAGGGCCATAGTTTCTCATATTTGCCCCTGTTAGGGACTTTACACTCAAGAATCGAAACAGGGTCCAATTCCGGTTGTGCGCAGTCCTTATACTTCCACTGACCACTTTCAGCTCTGCTTTGGTCCAGCCTGCCACACAGAATTTTTTGCACCGAACTCCTTGGTTTTTATGTCTTACTTTTATACGTTTCACAAAATATAAGGTATAATATCCACTATATTTTATATGTTTATTTTTTTATGGTACATATAATTAAAATACATATATTTTTCTCTCACGTATGTCACCACGGACCACGTCAAGGGTTAAACTGGGTAGGTTTCAGGGGCCTGGGGTTAGTTTGGGTAGGTGTCAGGTTTCCAGGGTTAGATTAGGATTGGAAAGAATCCAAGAGCTGAAGCAGCGTATCGTTGGACACAGGAAGCTGTCATCTTTCAGGTGGCGATAGGTTCGGATGAATGGAGGAAGGTGTGTTACGTTTAAATGCAGTGTGACCATTATTATGTCCAGATAGACAGAGTCTGGTAAGTATTAGAAGTACAGGTCAGAGGTCACAATCTAATGTTTAAAATGATTTGAATGATCTATAAGCATTTGTGAGATCATTTTATGAAATCATTTCATTAACTCATTCTACGTGCTTATTTTTCACAGATGGAGTGTGTTGTTAGCTATCCAGGTCAAAGGTCACAGTCCGCTTCAATCTAATGTTTAAAATGATTTGAATGATCTATAAGGATTTGTGAGATAATTATATGAAATTATTTCATTAACTCATTCTACGTACTTATTTTTCATCGACGGAGTGTGGTTTTAGATATCAAAGGTCACAGAACACTTCGCTTCCAGCTTCCAGCATCCAGCATAGAGTGAATTTCTGCTAAATGTTTTGAATCCTTAGCACTTTTGAACACATGCTATTTACATTGTCATCCAGTAGAGGGCGAACTATTAGCCCCTGTTTATTTCCTCGAGTAGATATATAGATAGAAGATAGATATAGAGTTTTCAATCTTAGAAGGATAAGGGACGACGAGCAGGATCATACATTTGTATTAGAGAGAGCGTCTTTTGAGTTCGTTTGATTCTGTCTGTGACCGACTGTTTATATATGTATAATGAATATAATTGTTACTTGTTTTAATAATGTATCATTGTATTTTTATCCAGGAGTACTTCGTATAGGTCGTTGTGGCCTAAATGATTGTTGTGCTGCAACATATACGTCTTTCTATACATTCTATATGCATATCTTATGATGATGATGATGAAAATGTGTATGATTTATCATTGTATTTTAATGCAGGGGTATATGACGTAGGTCTGTGTTGCCCAGGTGTGTGTGAGGTAGGTTTAGGTGGGTTTTTTTTTTTTTTTTCCCGGATTAGTAATGGTTAAGTGTTTGGGTAAGAGATGAAAACCACGAAAGATGTTCTTTGCATAGTTTGTGTGTCTGGCTGGTTGTGTTTTGTGTTTTGTGTAGCATCTTTTGAGTTTTTTTTTTTAAATTTTGTCTGTGCCCAACTGTTTATATTTTTTGTATTGCACACGTATGTACCTCTGTATGTATATATATATAAAAAGAATATGGTTGTTGCCCTTAAAATATTTAAAAATTTCTTATCCTATGCCTCCATCTCGTGGACACCTTTAGTATTATAGTATTTGGTAGATATATATATATATATATATATATATATATATATATATATAATGAATATAATTGTTACTTGTTTTAATAATGTATCATTGTATTTTTATCCAGGAGTATATCGTATAGGTCAGTGTGGCCTAAATGACTGTTGTGCTGCAACAAATAAATAGATAGATTGATAGATAGATAGAAGGAAGAACAGAGTCTGGTAAGTGTTAGGTATTCTGCTCAGAAGTGACAGAAAAGTTTTATTAGATAGATAGATAGATAGATAGATAGATAGATAGATAGATAGATAGATAGATATAGATGATATGTAGATATAGATTTCAATCTTATAACTCTCCAGTTTTAGAAGGTGAACTTTTGAGTTTTGAGGGCTGGGGTTAGAGGGTTTAAGGGTTAGAGGTTATCTTGGGGTTAACTTGCAGCTAGGTATATAGATAAAAACGACTTTCACCCTCATTAGTATCCACCCTCATTAGAATATTGCATCTGATTGGCCAAAGCTTACCTGGGCACATCTGGAGAACCGTAGGCCCGAATTCCATGTAAGTGGTATCATCGGATCCGGGAAGCTGTCATCTTTCAGGTGGCGAAAGGCTCTAATGAAAGTATATAGATAAAAATGAGTTTAATCCTGATTAATTCCACTCTCATTAGCATTATCCATCTGATTGGCCAAAGCTTACTTGGGCGTATCTCGTGAAGCGCAGGTCTAAGGTGCATGTAAGTGGTATCGTTGGACACAGGAAGCTGTCATCTTTCAGGTGGCGATAGGTTCGGATGAATGGAGGAAGGTGTGTTGCGTTTAAATCCAGTGTGACCGTTATTATGTCCAGATAGACAGAGTCTGGTAAGTATTAGAAGTACAGGTCAGAGGTCACAGTCCACTTCAATCTAATGTTTAAAATGATTTGAATGATCTATAAGCATTTGTGAGATCATTTTATGAAATCATTTCATTAACTCATTCTACGTGCTTATTTTTCACAGATGGAGTGTGTTGTTAGCTATCCAGGTCAAAGGTCACAGTCCGCTTCAATCTAATGTTTAAAATGATTTGAATGATCTATAAGGATTTGTGAGATAATTATATGAAATTATTTCATTAACTCATTCTACGTACTTATTTTTCATAGACGGAGTGTGGTTTTAGATATCAAAGGTCACAGAACAGTTCGCTTCCAGCTTCCAGCATAGTGTGAATTTCTGTTAAATGTTTTGAATTCTTAGAACTTTTGAACACATGCTATTTACATTGTCATCCAGTATTATTAGGCCCTGTTTATTTCCTCGAGTAGATATATAGATAGAAGATAGATATAGAGTTTTCAATCTTAGAAGGATAAGGGACGACGAGCAGGATCATACATTTGTATTAGAGAGAGCGTCTTTTGAGTTCGTTTGATTCTGTCTGTGACCGACTGTTTATATATGTATAATGAATATAATAGTTACTTGTTTTAATAATGTATCATTGTATTTTTATCCAGGAGTACATCGTATAGGTCGTTGTGGCCTAAATGATTGTTGTGCTGCAACATATACGTCTTTCTATACATTCTATATGCATATCTTATGATGATGATGTTGATGATGATGAAAATGTGTATGATTTATCATTGTATTTTAATGCAGGGGTATATGACGTAGGTCTGTGTTGCCCAGGTGTGTGTGAGGTAGGTTTAGGTGGGTTTTTTTTTTTTTTCCCGGATTAGTAATGGTTAAGTGTTTGGGTAAGAGATGAAAACCACGAAAGATGTTCTTTGCATAGTTTGTGTGTCTGGCTGGTTGTGTTTTGTGTTTTGTGTAGCATCTTTTGAGTTTTTTTTTTAAATTTTGTCTGTGCCCAACTGTTTATATTTTTTGTATTGCACACGTATGTACCTCTGTATGTATATATATATAAAAAGAATATGGTTGTTGCCCTTAAAATATTTAAAAATTTCTTGTCCTATGCCTCCATCTCGTGGACACATTTAGTATTATAGCTTTGGTAGATATATATATATATATATATATATATATATATATATATAAAATGAATATAATTGTTACTTGTTTTAATAATGTATCATTGTATTTTTATCCAGGAGTACTTCGTATAGGTCGTTGTGGCCTAAATGATTGTTGTGCTGCAACATATACGTCTTTCTATATATTCTATATGCATATCTTATGATGATGATGATGAAAATGTGTATGATTTATCATTGTATTTTAATGCAGGGGTATATGACGTAGGTCTGTGTTGCCCAGGTGTGTGTGAGGTCGGTTTAGGTGGTTTTTTTTTTTTTTTTCCCGGATTAGTAATGGTTAAGCGTTTGGGTAAGAGATGAAAACCACGAAAGATGTTCTTTGCATAGTTTGTGTGTCTGGCTGGTTGTGTTTTGTGTTTTGTGTAGCATCTTTTGAGTTTTTTTTTTAAATTTTGTCTGTGCCCAACTGTTTATATTTTTTGTATTGCACACGTATGTACCTCTGTATGTATATATATATAAAAAGAATATGGTTGTTGCCCTTAAAATATTTAAAAATTTCTTATCCTATGCCTCCATCTCGTGGACACCTTTAGTATTATAGTATTTGGTAGATATATATATATATATATATATATATATATATATATATATATATAATGAATATAATTGTTACTTGTTTTAATAATGTATCATTGTATTTTTATCCAGGAGTATATCGTATAGGTCAGTGTGGCCTAAATGACTGTTGTGCTGCAACAAATAAATAGATAGATTGATAGATAGATAGAAGGAAGGACAGAGTCTGGTAAGTGTTAGGTATTCTGCTCAGAAGTGACAGAAAAGTTTTATTAGATAGATAGATAGATAGATAGATAGATAGATATAGATGATATGTAGATATAGATTTCAATCTTATAACTCTCCAGTTTTAGAAGGTGAACTTTTGAGTTTTGAGGGCTTGGGTTAGAGGGTTTAAGGGTTAGAGGTTATCTTGGGGTTAACTTGCAGCTAGGTATATAGATAAAAACGACTTTCACCCTCATTAGTATCCACCCTCATTAGAATATTGCATCTGATTGGCCAAAGCTTACCTGGGCACATCTGGAGAACCGTAGGCCCGAATTCCATGTAAGTGGTATCATCGGATCCGGGAAGCTGTCATCTTTCAGGTGGCGAAAGGCTCTAATGAAAGTATATAGATAAAAATGAGTTTAATCCTGATTAATTCCACTCTCATTAGCATTATCCATCTGATTGGCCAAAGCTTACTTGGGCGTATCTCGTGAAGCGCAGGTCTAAGGTGCATGTAAGTGGTATCGTTGGACACAGGAAGCTGTCATCTTTCAGGTGGCGATAGGTTCGGATGAATGGAGGAAGGTGTGTTGCGTTTAAATCCAGTGTGACCGTTATTATGTCCAGATAGACAGAGTCTGGTAAGTATTAGAAGTACAGGTCAGAGGTCACAGTCCACTTCAATCTAATGTTTAAAATGATTTGAATGATCTATAAGCATTTGTGAGATCATTTTATGAAATCATTTCATTAACTCATTCTACGTGCTTATTTTTCACAGATGGAGTGTGTTGTTAGCTATCCAGGTCAAAGGTCACAGTCCGCTTCAATCTAATGTTTAAAATGATTTGAATGATCTATAAGGATTTGTGAGATAATTATATGAAATTATTTCATTAACTCATTCTACGTACTTATTTTTCATAGACGGAGTGTGGTTTTAGATATCAAAGGTCACAGAACAGTTCGCTTCCAGCTTCCAGCATAGTGTGAATTTCTGTTAAATGTTTTGAATTCTTAGAACTTTTGAACACATGCTATTTACATTGTCATCCAGTATTATTAGGCCCTGTTTATTTCCTCGAGTAGATATATAGATAGAAGATAGATATAGAGTTTTCAATCTTAGAAGGATAAGGGACGACGAGCAGGATCATACATTTGTATTAGAGAGAGCGTCTTTTGAGTTCGTTTGATTCTGTCTGTGACCGACTGTTTATATATGTATAATGAATATAATAGTTACTTGTTTTAATAATGTATCATTGTATTTTTATCCAGGAGTACATCGTATAGGTCGTTGTGGCCTAAATGATTGTTGTGCTGCAACATATACGTCTTTCTATACATTCTATATGCATATCTTATGATGATGATGTTGATGATGATGAAAATGTGTATGATTTATCATTGTATTTTAATGCAGGGGTATATGACGTAGGTCTGTGTTGCCCAGGTGTGTGTGAGGTAGGTTTAGGTGGGTTTTTTTTTTTTTTTTCCCGGATTAGTAATGGTTAAGTGTTTGGGTAAGAGATGAAAACCACGAAAGATGTTCTTTGCATAGTTTGTGTGTCTGGCTGGTTGTGTTTTGTGTTTTGTGTAGCATCTTTTGAGTTTATTTTTTAAATTTTGTCTGTGCCCAACTGTTTATATTTTTTGTATTGCACACGTATGTACCTCTGTATGTATATATATATAAAAAGAATATGGTTGTTGCCCTTAAAATATTTAAAAATTTCTTGTCCTATGCCTCCATCTCGTGGACACATTTAGTATTATAGCTTTGGTAGATATATATATATATATATATATATATATATATATATATATATATATAAATGAATATAATTGTTACTTGTTTTAATAATGTATCATTGTATTTTTATCCAGGAGTACTTCGTATAGGTCGTTGTGGCCTAAATGATTGTTGTGCTGCAAACATATACGTCTTTCTACACGTTATATATGTATATCTGATGATGATGATGATGAAAATGTGAATGATTTATGATTGTATTTTATGGTAAATGCAAAGGTAAAAGTCGACAACGAACGCTGATGGCATTAAGCCTTAAGTTTTAGGTCCAAATGAAAGTATAGATCTGTAGTTTCTTATATTTGCCCCTGTGAGGGCTAAGTTTAGGTGTAAATTCAGATATAGGGCCATAGTTTCTTATATTTGCCCCTGTGAGGGCTAAGTTTAGGTGTAAATTCAGATATAGGGCCATAGTTTCTAATATTTGCCCCTGTGAGGGCTAAGTTTAGGTGTAAATTCAGATAAAGGGCCATAGTTTCTCTTATTTGCCCCTGTGAGGGCTAAGTTTAGGTGTAAATTCAGATATAGGGCCATAGTTTCTAATATTTGCCCCTGTGAGGGCTAAGTTTAGGTGTAAATTCAGATATAGGGCCATAGTTTCTCTTATTTGCCCCTGTGAGGGCTAAGTTTAGGTGTAAATTCAGATATAGGGCCATAGTTTCTTATATTTGCCCCTGTGAGGGCTAAGTTTAGGTGTAAATTCAGATATAGGGCCATAGTTTCTAATATTTGCCCCTGTGAGGGCTAAGTTTAGGTGTAAATTCAGATAT